>OY365819.1:17978018-18328918 GCA_959347315.1 Bimastos eiseni
AGAAGAGTAAGAGGAGGAGTAGGAGTAATTAAGAGGAGGAGCATGAGAATGAAGAGCAGGAAGAGGAGGAGGAGGAAGAAGAAGAAGAGATGAGGAGTAGGAGGAGAAAGAAGAGTAAGAGGCTGAGCAAGAGGAGTAAGAGGATGAGCAAGGGGAGGAGTAGGAGGAGAAGCAGGAGAATGAAGAGCAGGAAGAGGAGCAGGAGGAGGAGGAGGAGGAAGTAGTGGATGGGCTCTGAGGAATAACACAACATACCTAGGGTTTTAAGTAGTTCAGATGATGTTTATTTAGTCTGTGTAAAAACCATCGAATAGATGACACAATTATGTTGATTAGGAGAAGACAATGGAAGAGGGGTGGTGAAGGACAAGAACAACTGCCATGGAGCTGGAGGAACTGGAGCCAGAAGAATAGAAGATACGAAATAACACAGAACAGTTAAATACATAGACAGACGGAAATGTTATCATCAATGTAAGGAATCAAATTTCAACTGCGTTGCATTGCGATCCTTTTGTGCATCTCTACTTAAAACCTAAATGTAGGCCTATGACATCCATTCTTTGCTGCGTATAAATTATGTGGCGGACAATCCCCTCCTAGTCAAACCCGCTTCAAAATTGGCCTCGGCCTTCCTCCCCGCCAGCCTCAGGATGCCTTGTTATCCCTCTGTCTGTTTTGAAATCCTTGTTATCCTCTTTCCTTTTCTGCATGTTATTCCTGGTTGGCCAATTAAGTTCCTTCGGCCTCACGCGAAACTTAACCTGCACCGATGGCAAACAAACAACACCATTATTTTGTTTATCCGTAGTTGCTCAGTAGTCCATTGTCGGGTCAAAGTTCATTGGAGGTGTTGAAAAGGAATAGATTAGGAGTTTAGGCAACACATAGAGACAGTTTGTAGTGGATGTGCATGTTTTTCTAAAGCGATGTACTGGCTCTCGAGATCTGCCCATTTGAATGGACGCAACCCCTTCAATTGAGATACCCTCATAAACGACCCACGCTACCCCGATCGATATTCAAAGCCTATGACATAACCACCATATTATGCTGTTGTTTAAGAAGTAACCGCCTTTGGGGCGCTTTGAGAGGCGATCACGATCGTAGTCAATGAATCTCCATGGCTCAATTTCGATAAGGGTTTCATCTGCGAAAAAGTTTCTCAATGTGAAGGCGAAACTTCTTCGAAAGCCGTACGTAGGTTTTCGAAGAAGTTTCAAGTTTTCCGAGAACTTGACCTATTTCTGTATAGAACTCGAGGTGGTTTGACCTTCGACCTTTGCTCTTGGGTCAGTGTAACCCTGCGCTACTTAATTTCGAGCAACAGACAAAACTTCGCCTTTCTCTGCGTATGTCGCAAAGAACTGTTAAATAGACCTTCATATCCAGACTGAGGCCTAAACGCGAGGTTTTGGATATCATCATGTCACTGTGCAGTCATGACAAAATAGGTGCATTGTCACAACAAGTAGGCCTACTCCGATGGACCCATACATCTAGCCACGTGGATAGCCTAGCTACGTGTAGGCGCAGAGCTGATGAAATCTGCAAGACGGGTCTAAATATAATTGAAGTGTGTAACAGCGGTTTAATACCAGTATCAATATCGACAAAAATGCGTATAAACGGCAGCGAAGGATTATTTCAAGGATACGGGGCCTATGTAGAAATAAACCAGAGCGCCTCTCATTTCGATCTGGGTAGATGTTGTCTGTTGTTTCTCCGAAGTATCCGCTCAGTTGAAATCATTAGCACTATATAAACTCTAGCAACAGAAAACATAAAACCTATAAAACATCAACATGGGCTAAAACGATGCATTTTCGTTGGTTTCGTGTTTCCACAGTCTACAGATATTATAGAGGTCTACACGGTGGCCCAAGTTTCGTGATAATAAAACGGTCGTAGACCAGAGGCTCGACTTCGTCTAGAAGTTTCAAGTTTGGGACCTACTAGAGCATCAGCGAGAACGAAAGGCACGAAGCCACAACCGCCGATGGCAAGAAGCCCCCCCCCCAACGACTAAGTGGTATGCCCCCCCATTCGTCGACAGTTTAGTTCCATTGCGGATATGATTACGGGTACGGAGCTCTATACTCGACATTACCATTTACTAACAGCGATCCATATCAACAAGTGAATGTACAATTAACTAAAATATTCCTGACACATACTTAAATGACGATTTGGTTTAGAGCAATGATCTACTGCACCCGTGATTTACTCGGTTGAATGCTCTCGAGACTCGAAGTCACACAAACTAACTTAAGTCAACGCGCTGTGGTCCACAGGCCTGTCGTCTCACTGGGGAGATGGGTGCGCTCACGCTTCCTACCCATAGGCGGAGACTTGGTCCCTAGCTTGGGGCGGGGGGAGGCGCAGATCGACAAAATTCGGCTTGGGGAAGACGTCGGATATAAATTTAAATTCCCACACATTTTATTGCAGCTAAAAGGTATGAACAATGGAAAACACTATAGACATTTAGGCCTACAAGAGGCCTATTTAATAATTATCTATGGAAATATTGGGGATACAAGCAATTTTATCCTCTCCACCTGAAAATTTCGGAAGAATAATCCCCTTCTGTCGCCCAAAGTTTCCGCCCCTGCACCTACCGCACAATCATTGGCAACCAACGTCGTCAGCCGAAATCGAGACAATGAAGGCGTTCGAATCACTAGGCATAATAAAAGCACAAAAATTCATTGATGAACGTAGGTCCCTCTCCCGTCTATAGATGCATGGCAATAAAATTTGCAGAGTTCTCCCGATTCATCAGCCATTACCTATTTCGTAAAATATGATGGCAGTTGTCTTGCATAATAAAAGTCATTTGTCGACATAAGCTTAGTTTTCACAGCCTCGTCAGATGAAGTTAGGCTGTAATTCAATTCCTCACCTAAGTTAGCCTCAACAAATTGATCCCAGCAAAATCCTTCTTAATTGGAACATAATTTGCAAAGAACTAGGCAGCAATTTGTGAAAATTCTCATTTACTTTTCCACCTCTGCTCTGAAATCTGAGTCATTCTCGATCACGAGCTCACCTATTTTAAGCATATCGACGGTGTCACCCGTAGCTACATCAATTGCAAGTTATCTCCCGCACTCACCCATAGTGCTGCAGCAACTTTGATTCATTCATTTGTCACAAGTTGTAAACTCCTCCAGATGTATACATGCTGCCCGCCCATCAGTCAGATTGGGCACCTGGAATGAGTCTTCTGCATGCCTGATAGGGCCATCCGTAGGGCTGGGAATAATGCATCTGCCTATACACGAGACGTCTTGCATTCATATTAAACCCATCACAAAATGCATTGTGTATAGGGTCAATGCCTTTATGACACTGCACCTGCTTATCTTCAGGACTTGTGCTGACCTATGGTTGCCACTACTGACCAGTGGTCACTTCATTCTGCCGCCCATGGTCCCTTGGTTGTACCATTTGCTCGTACTTCCATGATGCAAAACCAGGCTCTATCAGCTGTGCGTCCGAACACCTGGCTATTTCAGACCACCTGGAACGAACTTGCCCTAGAACGTCATGTTCTCCATAGAAATTCTCTCCCCACAATTTACTTCTCCTTGAAATCGGTTCTTTTCGGCTGTAGTTAGACAAGGAGCGCCTCCGAATAGATTCCTTGAAGGGGCCGTATTAAGTTCCCATTGACTGACCGATTGAATCACCCATCCTAGCAAGTCCACTCACTGAAATCATGTTACAGTTCAGTGATACAGATGGCGCAAATGAAACAATGTTTAATGGAGAATCGAAGCCCATTCACAGAAGCAAACGAAAGGCAACACAATAGATTATGCTGTAAACAACAACCTTAAAATAACACAGGCCAACAAGACCTTTATAATAGCAATGACCAACAAGGCTTCCATTGTCATGAACCTAATAGTTACAGTGGCCAACAAGATATTAATATAACAATGGCCTATAACCTCACAACAAAAATGCAGTTAATCGTTAGAGATATGAATCTAAAACGGTCTCCATTGTTATGACCCAAGATCCAATTAGCCATGTTCTGCACTTCGATCAATTATGATTTAATGAACGATTTCAACTGAATAAACGGTGCTTCATAAATTATTGGATAATTTGGATTGTAGTATTTAAATCTGGTCTCTTTATAAAGTAGAACAGCACACAATCCTGCATTGTTGACAGTTTCTTAAAGGCAACAAATAAATGTGCCAGACCCTCCAGCAGACCACATGATTTAAAGCAATGTACGGCCCATATGGAATGGCTCAAGGAGGCAACATAATGCTCCTATACCTTATGCGCAGATGTGTAGATTGACCTCATCATCTTTGTGAGCCACAAAAGAACCGTTCTTTATCGAGAATGTGTTATAATGGAGAGATTTTCACTGGCTAAACTAACTTTGGCATGTATGTCTTAACTGTGTCCTATCATAACTCATGTTATTACAGGTCTTCAGTGAATATATATTACATATATATATATATATATATATATATATATATATATATATATATACATATACACACACACATACAAACTTATGTACATACATACATATGCACATAACTTCTACAAACTGAACAGAAATATCAAAGCCTATGTACTGTAGGTCTGAAAACCAAGGCTGCTAACAGCAAAAGAAAAGGACACACTAAAGAAAATTAGGAAACACTTTACAATCCAAACATTTGGAAAAAAGGCCAAGATTTGAAGTAGCAAGGAATAGAAAATAACATATATCTAGCCTAATTTACATATAAATAAATCTATATACAAAATTATACATATATATATATCTTATGGGACTGCATCAAGAGTTTGTTATTACAATGAAGGTCGATTAAAGTAATCTGTTATATATATATATATATATATATAAATATATATAATATGTATATTTAAAATTGTCTATATATAATCCTGATATACAAGTGACTGTTTTTAAGTAACAATGTGTCTATATTCTGGCCACGCTGGTCACAGTTTGCACACATTGAGGAAATGTTCATCCGGGTATTTTACAAGAACTGCAGTCATTAAAAAAAATGCAGCGTATCACACGAGACCTCTCAGGGCTCATCACGAAATGGCTTGTGCTCAAACAGGACTCTGAAAGCTCAGCCGAGTTCAATCAATCTACGCACACTTTCACGACTCTCTACACCCGAACACCATTGTAAATCTGCCAACTGAATATTCTTCCACTCGAGTCATTTTTCTCAAAGATGTGCTAAGCATGGTGCAGCTGTCTGTCTCTCCTTCGGTCGGTAAACTAGTAAGTACAACGCGTGGATCATCATTTCCTTTGGTTCATATTGAGTCTTAGCAAGAGCGTTCCCTCAATCCAGCAGTTCGGTCGGTCGAGCATAGCCTGCCAGAGGGCCTGCTCATCACCCTTGGAATCCATCCACTCCACGTCACTGCCATTGCTCTGACCTGAACACACACACACGCACACACATACATATATACGATGTCATACAAACACATATACATACATACATACATACATACACACATACATACATTAATACATACATACATCAATACATACATTAATACATACATACACACATACATACACACATACAAACATTAATACATACATACATATTTATCATCAGTTTCAAACTAAAATAACAGGTACCAATTATTATTATTAATTTTACACAAAAGCGAGGATGAAATAAATAGGGGTCTTGACAATAAAATCATATACTGCCTAGCTGATCCACCAGGATTAATAGCATGAGTAGTAGTAACCAGAGCAATACTACTTGCTACTGAAACCTTAGCAAAATGTAACACTCGGTCTTCACGTTCTGAACTGAATCCAACTGGCAAAGTATACCTTAATTTGTAGTTGGTTTGCAGCACGTCAACTCATACATTTAGTGAACAATAAAAAAATCATCATCGTCACACCTCTGCGACCATCACGACGACTCCCAGGACGACACCACGACCATGATCGCAACTGTCATCACCACCACCACCAATAATAATAATAATAATATAATAATAATATAATATAATAATAATATAATAAATAGATTCCTTGTCACAGATGTATAAAGACGTCAACTATAAATTTAGCCAAGGTTTTACAACACTTTTAAATACCTGTAATCAAAATGGCAACATTTGTTGTAACATGAACTAAGCAGACGGCGAAAATAGTTGATCTCTTAAAAAAATAATAATAAATAAGAAGAATATGATACCGGAGCCAAGGTTCAGTCGAACACCACCAAGGAAGTCGTTACTCGTAAGTCGATCGTAATCCCAGAGCGTAAGTTCCAGGCTTCGCTGTTGCAGTTCATCCCACGAGATGTTTTCGAAGAGGAACGTGTGGTTCCACTTAGGGTTGCAGTTCTTCTTGATGACCGTCGTCTTCTGTTTTGCCTTCTGCGATTTCTCTGGGAGAAGGTACCTGCCACAGGTAAAAGTTTTATATGGTGAAACAATTGCGCAAGACAAAGCAGGACGAGTTGACTAGGCTTGTCGGAACATAGATCTGCTCTGATTATATCAACAATTCTATCACATTCTTTCAATGAGATATCTATTTATGTGTATTGCAAGGTTAATGTCAAAAAGAATTGTAAGATTTATCTGATCTCAATAAGCTTATTCATACTTATTAACATATTCTACCTAACAATACTTAGAAATGCTCTGTAAACTACTAAAATCAATAGACCTAATACTAAATGGCCAGAACAGCATCTTTTAGCCAGGGATATATACCATACAACACATCCTGTACAAGTCCTGTTGAACCCACGTTACATCTTTCACGATTTTCTCCCCACCTGTAGAGTCACCCTTTACAACATGTGATCCAGGCCACATAACATCCTAATTAGCGTTGATGTCTTTGTAAAGAGATCCTTTATTATGCAAATTTTATATGACTTTGTTTAAAATTAATGCAATTATTTATACCTCTTGTAGGTCTAGGCTTTGTGCATTCGCTGATAATAAAATAAAGAATATTCTTACTTACTTATACAATTATTCAGAAGATGCCAAGTGCTAATTATAGTTGCTAAAAATTGCTTGGACGATGTACACTGAGCTGTATTTTGATTAGACAATGGTATGCTGTAAACAACGACCTTAAAATAACATAGGCCAACAAGACCTTTATATGACAATGGCCAATAAGGCCTCCATTGTTATGACCCTAATAGACAATTATTTAAGTAATCTGATATTTTGAAAGGGTGATTTCCACTGTGGGAATATAGATGTTGACATCTGTAGGTAGGCTAATTCCTATACAGTACAATGTTCTCAAATTCCATAATTAACACATGTATGTAAGCTTCTGATATTGATGGACTGGATAATGAATAAAGGAATGAGACAACAGCACAAAAACTTACTAACATGACACATATCAGAGACGAAGAGTGTGTTACTGGATTTCAAAATGTACATGAGGGCTGAACATGGAGAAGAAGCATGCCTCTTAGAAGCCTACAGCTATATAAATGTTTTGTCAAAAAATAGCAATACAACACTAGAGTGCAGAATAGAATGGATCGAGAAAGTTTTGTTTTGACTGCTGACCCTTTACAGAATGGATCAGAGAATCCATTCGATCGAACGGCGGTGAGGTTACGCGCTTCCTTGACGATGACCTGGAGTTCACCCTTGTAGTTTTGCCCTCGACGCTTTCCACTGATGTGCTCAGCACTGACAAACTTCAGACAGAGATTCAGGTCGCCTTTATATGTGAGCATTGAAACCGGACTGAACACCTTTGCAACGAAAACATAAACATCATGCCATTAATTAATAATTAATTCACCAGTATCCTGAGCATAACCATGAAATAGTCTGTTCTCAATGCAGCTGCTCGTTTGAATGCCCGTCTCTCTCGTTTCTCACATATCTCTACTTTCATGTCTCAACATCTTTATTGGCTTCCCGTAACAGATATGATTCAGTTCAAAATCCTCTTTCTTACATGCAAAGCGTTTCTGGATCTAGCTCCACACTATCTTTGTGATCTTATTAGGCAACCTATCTCGGCTACCTCTGGACGTCCTCTCCGCTCTTTAGACCGTCAGGACCTTCTAGTACCTCGGTCTAGAACTACCACAGCTCAGCATTGTGCCTATACCTCTGTTGGCCCTTTGCTATGGAACAGCCTTCCTGCTGTGACTCAAGCTGCCATCTTATCTAGTAGCACAACTGTTTCTGCTCATTCTCTTAAGACTTTTTTCTCTAGGGGTTTTTCGCACTGGGAGCGCCTCTGATGGGGTTGTACTGTGAGAGGTGCTTTATAAATCCGTAAATAGAATAGAATAGAATCAAAGTCATGATGGATTGACATAGAATGCTATGGTTCTGAAATACACTTCCACAATCTCTTCACACTGGCAAGTTGTTCATGTTGTGCAGTTATTTATGAATCATAATATTTCCTTGTGGTATTATTCATCCTATGCCACTTTTCTATCTCACTAGACTGACTTCCAGAATGCACCTGAACGTTTACCTATTTTGCATTGATAGATGCCCAACTCATTATAATTATGGGCATTACAGAACACCAAGATTGATGCAGAAGTATCAAGATTAGATAAAGTCTCACTCGACTGACTTGAATGTTAAGCTATTTTTCATTGATAGATGCCCAGCTCATTACAATTTTGGCATTACAAAAGTATCAAGATTGATATAGAAGTGCCAACAACAGATACCGAAAGTACCAAGATTGTTACAGAAGTACCAAAATAAGATACACAAGAACCAAGCTTAGATTAAGCAGCATTTCATAACCATAACTTGCTACCACCCATTTAAAACTTGGTATGCATCTTGTACCTGGTATTTACATAGCACATGAATTCTCACATGATAAAGAGCTGAACATCTGAATATAAATCAACTTTAAATAGACTTGCACAAAACCCAAAAATTTTAAATAAAATTGTGTTACATAATTTATTTCAGAGTCTTCATAGAAGATAGGATGAGGAATTATTTAATGCATCATAGGCAGTTATTAAAACTAATGTTAACAAGATTATTCCAAGAGGATGGAGTGCAGAACAGTAGAATAAAAGTTTTTTCCAAAAATAATGGAATGTAAGCCCAAATCACAAAAGCAATTTATTTGTGCGGTAATTCTATAAAGTGTGTTACCAAGAGACTGAATGTAGAATTAGATGTTTAGTCTGTGTCAACTATTTCTAACCCGATCTTGAAGCTTGTGCCAGATAGGCGTTGGATTGTCAAATGGATAATAATCCAGAGGAATGTTGACTTCGCCGAGAAAGTCGTTGCGTCCAAATCGATCGTTATTCCAAACCATCACACTTAACGTTCGTGTTTCAAGTTCACTTTTCATGATCTGATACTGAAACATTATTACAAATAGGATAAGAGATATAATCAGAAACATGTATCTATACAAATAAGTCATTACGCGAGAATTAAATCACGCAAGTTACCTCTGAAATAGGTACATAGTGAATGAATGACTAATACCTTATGTTGTTACTATTATTAGTAAACATTCGTTAAGGGCCGCTGTTTAATGACCAAGCATCCATCAATGATGCTCAGTAAGTCAGTGAGGGACCTACTCAAGGTCCCCACATGGGTGATCCCCTTGGGGGAAGCTCAAACACATGCTCTCCATGTTACAAATAGAGTGCTATACTTAAGCCAGAGGTTCTCAACCTGTGGTCTGCGGCCATCTTCCGCGTGGTCCATGAGCAGGAGAATAAAATTTATGTTATCAATAAGTGTCATCATTGTCACATAAAGATCTCAATTTCAGTTTTTTCTTTAAGTAACTCTAAAAATAACTCTACCAATAATATCCAATAAGCTAACATAAATTCAAACAGTATGTAACCATTGCATTGCTTTAAAGTTTAAATATTTATTAAAATTAATAGTAAATAAGTAAAATACTCATACTGATTGTTGCATAGTTCCTATAATATAGCTACATATTTATTAAAATATTACACTTACATTTTATACTAGACTAATAATAATAATAATAATAATAATAACAATAATAATAGCCATACTACGCCAGTGGCACAATTTCAGTGGGGGTCCACAAACTAGACACAAAATTTATAAGTGGTCCTTGAGATTCAAAAGGTTGAGAACCCCTGCTCTAATTAATCTGCTAATGTGTCTCATGTACTATGTTACCCTACTGCTAATTACGCAAGCAGCACCACCTGAGGACATGTATGAAATCATACAGAATATCAACCTTTGATGAGCTTCAAAAAACAGTTTCATAGCAAGTTCAAGTTAAATTAACTGGCACATGACCTTTTATGTTATCAGTAAATTACTTATTTGTACAGATATCTCTCTGACTATTTGCAAAAGCCATCTTCAACTTCATCTCGCTTTTTGCGCTCTGTTGATTGTCATGATCCTTTGTTCCGAGGACTAAGACTGCCTTGGCCCAACACCGGGCGTTTGCTGTTGTGGGTTCATCCACCTGAAATGACCTTCCTCCATCACCAAGGGCGAAACTAATAACTGGCTTCACTCCATTGGCTTCTCACTTTTTACAGGTATTTTGTTCACCCTGGGTTTTCCACGCTGAGTAGTTATTCTGTGAGAGGTGCCATATAAATCTACAGATATGATACTGATGTTATTCTTATGACTGTTGATATGCAATTTCTCTGAATAACCTCAAAGCACAAATGATCAACTTAATTTCTCAAACAATTATTAGTAATTCTCAATAAAACAAAGACGATTAATAAAATCATACTTTGACAATTTCATCAAAGACCGGATTCAACGTGTGCTTCTTAACTCTCGTTTTTCGTTTCCCAGTTTTCGTTCGGTCGGGCAGCAAATAGGTTTTCACATACCTTTATTTCAAAATCAAACACAGATTGACAAATTAATTTCAACAAATCTTTGGAATGCTTTATCCACTGTCATATATTTCAAAGTAAGCAGCACATCACAATTCTTGGTTTGATCGCCACTCATTCAAGCCAAGGAGCCAGTGTTGGCAGATGGAAATATGGAATTTATTTATTAAGTTGATTGGCACTGAACATTTAGACGGAGATTCAAGATTACCCAGTATACATCAGACATGAATGTGCATCAGCAAACACTTGAATCATCGTAGCATATGTCTCGTGAACTCAATCTGGACTGAAGGAGTGTTAACTTCAGTTATGATTTCAACCACAACCAAACCTATAACTTTTGACTGTTACATATTCAACTATTCGCTAACGTTTTAACTATCTCGTTTAGTCATTCATTTATACTTAAAAAACACTCCTTCAATAAATCGACTCAAAGAGATTATCCCAACTCTGGGTTGGATAACTAGAACAGTTGATGAACTGGACAGTTGATGAAAGGTTAGAATATCATATGGAAAATTTTGCTGAGCACTGACTCTAGCCTTAAAACCGCTCCTTTTAGCCATGCTGGGAAATAAAGCACCTCTGAGTAGTAACCTAGAACGGGTGCTATATAAATCTTTTCAATGAATGAATGAATGAGACGGAATAGAGGGTGCCAAGCAAAGAGTTCATTTACTATACACTACATTACATTAGTAAGCTGACCCATATATGTCACTATCATTCCTTAAATCAAGACAACTGTTTCAGGCCAATCCTCAGACATGACTTTATACGAATATGCTGTATCTAGTGATAAGCTTTAGAGTAGCATTTCAGAAGTTTAAGTTTAGAATTACGATATGATTACGATAAGCTGAGAGAATTAAACGGCAAGATTACGTACGGATCAGAACGATTTCGCTTTGGATCGACCGGAGCGAGATCTTTACAGCGTCTGATCGTGATCTCGAGAATGTTAAGAGTGTAGTTGTAGTTGAGGCCAAACAGGATCTCACCAGTCACTGGATACTTTCCATAGTTCTCCTCGCCAGCATCACTATAACAGCTCGTTATGCTCTCCTTGCTACCCTGTTCAAGATAAAAAAAGGCAGATTGTCAGCACTTGTTGAAACAAATGACTAGGTACATAGCTTCAATAGGCCACACCAGTGGTCTTACTATTTAACATATGGCATATTGAACTGTTTTCAAAGCTTAGGGTTGTCTTACTGTTTAACATAAGGTACCATTTTCAATGCATATGGATGCCTCATTGTTCAACATAAGGTACCATTTTCAATGCACTCTTTTCTCTTACTGTTTAACATATGGTACCATTTCAATGCACTCCTTTGTCTTACTGTTTAACATAAGGTACCATATCCATGCACTCCTTTGTCTTACTGTTTAACATAAGGTACCATTTTCAATGCACTCTCTACTCTTACTGTTTAACATAAGGTACCATTTTCAATGCCCTCTTTTGTCATACTGTTTAACATAAGGTACCATTTCAATGCACTCCTTTGTCTTAATGTTTAACATAAGGTACCATTTTCAATGCCCTCTTTTGTCATACTGTTTAACATAAGGTACCATTTCAATGCACTCATTTGTCTTAATGTTTAACATAAGGTACCATCTCAATGCACTCCTTTGTCTTACTGTTTAACATAAGGTACCATTTCAATGCACACCTTTGTCTTGTTGTTTAACATAAGGTACCATTTCAATGAACTCGTTTGTCTTACTGTTAAACATAAGGTACCATTTTCAATGCACTCCTTTGTGTTAATGTTTAACATAAGGTACCATTTCAATGCACTCCTTTGTCTTAATGTTTCACATAAGGTACCATTTTCAATGCCCTCTCTTGTCTTACTGTTTAACATAAGGTACCATTTCAATGAACTCCTTTGTCTTAATGTTTAACATAAGGTACCATTTCAATGCACTCCTTTGTCTTACTGTTTAACACAAGGAACCATTTCAATGCACTCCTTTGTCTTACTGTTTAACATCAGGTACCATTTCAATGCACTCCTTTGTCTTAATTTTTAACATAAGGTACTATTTCAATGCACTCCTTTGTCTTAATGTTTAACATAAGGTACCATTTTCAATGCCCTCTTTTGTCTTACTGTTTAACATAAGGTACCATTTCAATGAACTCCTTTGTCTTAATGTTTAACATAAGGTACCATTTCAATGCACTCCTTTGTCTTACTGTTTAAAACAAGGTACCATTTCAATGCACTCCTTTGTCTAACTGTTTAACATCAGGTACCATTTCAATGCACTCCTTTGTCTTAATGTTTAACATGAGGTACCATTTCAATGCACTCCTTTGTCTTAATGTTTAACATAAGGTACCATTTTCAATGCCCTCCTTTGTCATACTGTCTAAAATAAGGTACCATTTCAATGCACTCCTTTGTCTTAATGTTTAACATAAGGTAACATTTCAATGCACTCCTTTGTCTTACTGTTTAACACAAGGTACCATTTCAATGCACTCCTTTGTCTTAATGTTTCACATAAGGTACCATTTTCAATGCCCTCTTTTGTCTTACTGTTTAACATAAGGTACCATTTCAATGAACTCCTTTGTCTTAATGTTTAACATAAGGTACCATTTCAATGCACTCCTTTGTCTTACTGTTTAACACAAGGTACCATTTCAATGCACTCCTTTGTCTTACTGTTTAACATCAGGTACCATTTCAATGCACTCCTTTGTCTTAATGTTTAACATAAGGTACCATTTCAATGCACTCCTTTGTCTTAATGTTTAACATAAGGTACTATTTTCAATGCCCTCCGTTGTCATACTGTTTAAAATAAGGTACTATTTCAATGCACTCCTTTGTCTTAATGTTTAACATAAGGTAACATTTCAATGCACTCCTTTGACTTAATGTTTAACACAAGGTACCATTTCAATGCACTCCATTGTCTTAATGTTTAACACAAGGTACCATTTCAATGCACTCCTTTGTCTTAATGTTTAACATAAGGTACCATTTCCATGCACTCCTTTGTCTTAATGTTTAACATAAGGTACCATTTCAATGCACTCCTTTGTCTTAATGTTTAACATAAGGTACCATTTCAATGCACTCCTTTGTCTTAATGTTTAACATAAGGTACCATTTCAATGCACTCCTTTGTCTTAATGTTTAACATAAGGTACCATTTCAATGCACTCCTTTGTCTTAATGTTTAACATAAGGTACCATTTTCAATGCCCTCTTTTGTCTTACTGTTTAACATAAGGTACCATTTCAATGAACTCCTTTGTCTTAATGTTTAACATAAGGTAACATTTCAATGCACTCCTTTGTCTTACTGTTTAACACAAGGTACCATTTCAATGAACTCCTTTGTCTTACTGTTTAACATCAGGTACCATTTCAATGCACTCCTTTGTCTTAATGTTTAACATAAGGTACCATTTCAATGACTCCTTTGTCTTAATGTTTAACATAAGGTACTATTTTCAATGCCCTCCTTTGTCATACTGTTTAAAATAAGGTACCATTTCAATGCACTCCTTTGTCTTAATGTTTAACATAAGGTAACATTTCAATGCACTCCTTTGTCTTACTGTTTAACACAAGGTACCATTTCAATGAACTCCTTTGTCTTAATGTTTCACATAAGGTACCATTTTCAATGCCCTCTTTTGTCTTACTGTTTAACATAAGGTACCATTTCAATGAACTCCTTTGTCTTAATGTTTAACATAAGGTACTATTTTCAATGCCCTCCTTTGTCATACTGTTTAAAATAAGGTACCATTTCAATGCACTCCTTTGTCTAACTGTTTAACATCAGGTACCATTTCAATGCACTCCTTTGTCTTAATGTTTAACATGAGGTACCATTTCAATGCACTCCTTTGTCTTAATGTTTAACATAAGGTACCATTTTCAATGCCCTCCTTTGTCATACTGTCTAAAATAAGGTACCATTTCAATGCACTCCTTTGTCTTAATGTTTAACATAAGGAAACATTTCAATGCACTCCTTTGTCTTACTGTTTAACACAAGGTACCATTTCAATGCACTCCTTTGTCTTAATGTTTCACATAAGGTACCATTTTCAATGCCCTCTTTTGTCTTACAGTTTAACATAAGGTACCATTTCAATGCACTCCTTTGTCTTAATGTTTAACATAAGGTACCATTTCAATGCACTCCTTTGTCTTACTGTTTAACACAAGGTACCATTTCAATGCACTCCTTTGTCTTACTGTTTAACATCAGGTACCATTTCAATGCACTCCTTTGTCTTAATGTTTAACATAAGGTACCATTTCAATGCACTCCTTTGTCTTAATGTTTAACATAAGGTACTATTTTCAATGCCCTCCGTTGTCATACTGTTTAAAATAAGGTACTATTTCAATGCACTCCTTTGTCTTAATGTTTAACATAAGGTAACATTTCAATGCACTCCTTTGACTTAATGTTTAACACAAGGTACCATTTCAATGCACTCCATTGTCTTAATGTTTAACACAAGGTACCATTTCAATGCACTCCTTTGTCTTAATGTTTAACATAAGGTACCATTTCCATGCACTCCTTTGTCTTAATGTTTAACATAAGGTACCATTTCAATGCACTCCTTTGTCTTAATGTTTAACATAAGGTACCATTTCAATGCACTCCTTTGTCTTAATGTTTAACATAAGGTACCATTTCAATGCACTCCTTTGTCTTAATGTTTAACATAAGGTACCATTTCAATGCACTCCTTTGTCTTAATGTTTAACATAAGGTACCATTTTCAATGCCCTCTTTTGTCTTACTGTTTAACATAAGGTACCATTTCAATGAACTCCTTTGTCTTAATGTTTAACATAAGGTAACATTTCAATGCACTCCTTTGTCTTACTGTTTAACACAAGGTACCATTTCAATGAACTCCTTTGTCTTACTGTTTAACATCAGGTACCATTTCAATGCACTCCTTTGTCTTAATGTTTAACATAAGGTACCATTTCAATGACTCCTTTGTCTTAATGTTTAACATAAGGTACTATTTTCAATGCCCTCCTTTGTCATACTGTTTAAAATAAGGTACCATTTCAATGCACTCCTTTGTCTTAATGTTTAACATAAGGTAACATTTCAATGCACTCCTTTGTCTTACTGTTTAACACAAGGTACCATTTCAATGAACTCCTTTGTCTTAATGTTTCACATAAGGTACCATTTTCAATGCCCTCTTTTGTCTTACTGTTTAACATAAGGTACCATTTCAATGAACTCCTTTGTCTTAATGTTTAACATAAGGTACTATTTTCAATGCCCTCCTTTGTCATACTGTTTAAAATAAGGTACCATTTCAATGCACTCCTTTGTCTTAATGTTTAACATAAGGTAACATTTCAATGCACTCCTTTGTCTTACTGTTTAACACAAGGTACCATTTCAATGAACTCCTTTGTCTTAATGTTTCACATAAGCTACCATTTTCAATGCCCTCTTTTGTCTTACTGTTTAACATAAGGTACCATTTCAATGAACTCCTTTGTCTTAATGTTTAACATAAGGTACCATTTCAATGCACTCCTTTGTCTTACTGTTTAACACAAGGTACCATTTCAATGCACTCCTTTGTCTTAATGTTTAACATAAGGTACCATTTCAATGCACTCCTTGGTCTTACTGTTTAACACAAGGTACCATTTCAATGCACTCCTTTGTCTTACTGTTTAACATCAGGTACCATTTCAATGCACTCCTTTGTCTTAATGTTTAACATAAGGTACTATTTCAATGCACTCCTTTGTCTTACTGTTTAACATAAGGTACTATTTTCAATGCCCTCCTTTGTCATACTGTTTAACATAAGGTACCATTTCAATGCACTCCTTTGTCTTAATGTTTAACATAAGGTAACATTTCAATGCACTCATTTGTCTTACTGTTTAACACAAGGTACCATTTCAATGCACTCCTTTGTCTTAATGTTTCACATAAGGTACCATTTTCAATGCAGTCTTTTCTCTTACTGTTTAACATAAGGTACCATTTTCAATGCACTCCTTTGTCTTACTGTTTAACATAAGGTACCATTTCCATGCACTCCTTTGTCTTAATGTTTAACATAAGGTACCATTTCAATGCACTCCTTTGTCTTAATGTTTAACATAAGGTACCATTTCAATGCACTCCTTTGTCTTAATGTTTAACATAAGGTACCATTTCAATGCACTCCTTGGTCTTACTGTTTAACACAAGGTACCATTTCAATGCACTCCTTTGTCTTACTGTTTAACATCAGGTACCATTTCAATGCACTCCTTTGTCTTAATGTTTAACATAAGGTACCATTTCAATGCACTCCTTTGTCTTACTGTTTAACATAAGGTACTATTTTCAATGCCCTCCTTTGTCATACTGTTTAACATAAGGTACCATTTCAATGCACTCCTTTGTCTTAATGTTTAACATAAGGTAACATTTCAATGCACTCCTTTGTCTAACTGTTTAACATCAGGTACCATTTCAATGCACTCCTTTGTCTTAATGTTTAACATGAGGTACCATTTCAATGCACTCCTTTGTCTTAATGTTTAACATAAGGTACCATTTTCAATGCCCTCCTTTGTCATACTGTTTAAAATAAGGTACCATTTCAATGCACTCCTTTGTCTTAATGTTTAACATAAGGTAACATTTCAATGCACTCCTTTGTCTTACTGTTTAACACAAGGTACCATTTCAATGCACTCCTTTGTCTTAATGTTTCACATAAGGTACCATTTTCAATGCCCTCTTTTGTCTTACTGTTTAACATAAGGTACCATTTCAATGAACTCCTTTGTCTTAATGTTTAACATAAGGTACCATTTCAATGCACTCCTTTGTCTTACTGTTTAACACAAGGTACCATTTCAATGCACTCCTTTGTCTTACTGTTTAACATCAGGTACCATTTCAATGCACTCCTTTGTCTTAATGTTTAACATAAGGTACCATATCAATGCACTCCTTTGTCTTAATGTTTAACATAAGGTACTATTTTCAATGCCCTCCGTTGTCATACTGTTTAAAATAAGGTACTATTTCAATGCACTCCTTTGTCTTAATGTTTAACATAAGGTAACATTTCAATGCACTCCTTTGACTTAATGTTTAACACAAGGTACCATTTCAATGCACTCCATTGTCTTAATGTTTAACACAAGGTACCATTTCAATGCACTCCTTTGTCTTAATGTTTAACATAAGGTACCATTTCCATGCACTCCTTTGTCTTAATGTTTAACATAAGGTACCATTTCAATGCACTCCTTTGTCTTAATGTTTAACATAAGGTACCATTTCAATGCACTCCTTTGTCTTAATGTTTAACATAAGGTACCATTTCAATGCACTCCTTTGTCTTAATGTTTAACATAAGGTACCATTTTCAATGCCCTCTTTTGTCTTACTGTTTAACATAAGGTACCATTTCAATGAACTCCTTTGTCTTAATGTTTAACATAAGGTAACATTTCAATGCACTCCTTTGTCTTACTGTTTAACACAAGGTACCATTTCAATGAACTCCTTTGTCTTACTGTTTAACATCAGGTACCATTTCAATGCACTCCTTTGTCTTAATGTTTAACATAAGGTACCATTTCAATGCACTCCTTTGTCTTAATGTTTAACATAAGGTACTATTTTCAATGCCCTCCTTTGTCATACTGTTTAAAATAAGGTACCATTTCAATGCACTCCTTTGTCTTAATGTTTAACATAAGGTAACATTTCAATGCACTCCTTTGTCTTACTGTTTAACACAAGGTACCATTTCAATGAACTCCTTTGTCTTAATGTTTCACATAAGGTACCATTTTCAATGCCCTCTTTTGTCTTACTGTTTAACATAAGGTACCATTTCAATGAACTCCTTTGTCTTAATGTTTCACATAAGGTACCATTTTCAATGCAGTCTTTTCTCTTACTGTTTAACATAAGGTACCATTTTCAATGCACTCCTTTGTCTTACTGTTTAACATAAGGTACCATTTCCATGCACTCCTTTGTCTTAATGTTTAACATAAGGTACCATTTCAATGCACTCCTTTGTCTTAATGTTTAACATAAGGTACCATTTCAATGCACTCCTTTGTCTTAATGTTTAACATAAGGTACCATTTCAATGCACTCCTTGGTCTTACTGTTTAACACAAGGTACCATTTCAATGCACTCCTTTGTCTTACTGTTTAACATCAGGTACCATTTCAATGCACTCCTTTGTCTTACTGTTTAACATAAGGTACTATTTTCACTGCCCTCCTTTGTCATACTGTTTAACATAAGGTACCATTTCAATGCACTCCTTTGTCTTAATGTTTAACATAAGGTAACATTTCAATGCACTCCTTGGTCTTACTGTTTAACACAAGGTACCATTTCAATGCACTCCTTTGTCTTACTGTATAACATCAGGTACCATTTCAATGCACTCCTTTGTCTTAATGTTTAACATAAGGTACTATTTCAATGCACTCCTTTGTCTTACTGTTTAACATAAGGTACTATTTTCAATGCCCTCCTTTGTCATACTGTTTAACATAAGGTACCATTTCAATGCACTCCTTTGTCTTAATGTTTAACATAAGGTAACATTTCCATGCACTCATTTGTCTTACTGTTTAACACAAGGTACCATTTCAATGCACTCCTTTGTCTTAATGTTTCACATAAGGTACCATTTTCAATGCAGTCTTTTCTCTTACTGTTTAACATAAGGTACCATTTTCAATGCACTCCTTTGTCTTACTGTTTAACATAAGGTACCATTTCCATGCACTCCTTTGTCTTAATGTTTAACATAAGGTACCATTTCAATGCACTCCTTTGTCTTAATGTTTAACATAAGGTACCATTTCAATGCACTCCTTTGTCTTAATGTTTAACATAAGGTACCATTTCAATGCACTCCTTGGTCTTACTGTTTAACACAAGGTACCATTTCAATGCACTCCTTTGTCTTAATGTTTAACATAAGGTACCATTTCAATGCACTCCTTTGTCTTACTGTTTAACATAAGGTACTATTTTCAATGCCCTCCTTTGTCATACTGTTTAACATAAGGTACCATTTCAATGTACTCCTTTGTCTTAATGCTTAACATAAGGTAACATTTCAATGCACTCCTTTGTCTTACTGTTTAACACAAGGTACCATTTCAATGCACTCCTTTGTCTTAATGTTTCACATAAGGTACCATTTTCAATGCACTCCTTTGTCTTACTGTTTAAAACAAGGTACCATTTCAATGCACTCCTTTGTCTAACTGTTTAACATCAGGTACCATTTCAATGCACTCCTTTGTCTTAATGTTTAACATAAGGTACCATTTCAATGCACTCCTTTGTCTTAATGTTTAACATAAGGTACTATTTTCAATGCCCTCCTTTGTCATACTGTTTAAAATAAGGTACCATTTCAATGCACTCCTTTGTCTTAATGTTTAACATAAGGTAACATTTCAATGCACTCCTTTGTCTTACTGTTTAACACAAGGTACCATTTCAATGAACTCCTTTGTCTTAATGTTTCACATAAGGTACCATTTTCAATGCCCTCTTTTGTCTTACTGTTTAACATAAGGTACCATTTCAATGAACTCCTTTGTCTTAATGTTTCACATAAGGTACCATTTTCAATGCAGTCTTTTCTCTTACTGTTTAACATAAGGTACCATTTTCAATGCACTCCTTTGTCTTACTGTTTAACATAAGGTACCATTTCCATGCACTCCTTTGTCTTAATGTTTAACATAAGGTACCATTTCAATGCACTCCTTTGTCTTAATGTTTAACATAAGGTACCATTTCAATGCACTCCTTTGTCTTAATGTTTAACATAAGGTACCATTTCAATGCACTCCTTGGTCTTACTGTTTAACACAAGGTACCATTTCAATGCACTCCTTTGTCTTACTGTTTAACATCAGGTACCATTTCAATGCACTCCTTTGTCTTACTGTTTAACATAAGGTACTATTTTCACTGCCCTCCTTTGTCATACTGTTTAACATAAGGTACCATTTCAATGCACTCCTTTGTCTTAATGTTTAACATAAGGTAACATTTCAATGCACTCCTTGGTCTTACTGTTTAACACAAGGTACCATTTCAATGCACTCCTTTGTCTTACTGTATAACATCAGGTACCATTTCAATGCACTCCTTTGTCTTAATGTTTAACATAAGGTACTATTTCAATGCACTCCTTTGTCTTACTGTTTAACATAAGGTACTATTTTCAATGCCCTCCTTTGTCATACTGTTTAACATAAGGTACCATTTCAATGCACTCCTTTGTCTTAATGTTTAACATAAGGTAACATTTCCATGCACTCATTTGTCTTACTGTTTAACACAAGGTACCATTTCAATGCACTCCTTTGTCTTAATGTTTCACATAAGGTACCATTTTCAATGCAGTCTTTTCTCTTACTGTTTAACATAAGGTACCATTTTCAATGCACTCCTTTGTCTTACTGTTTAACATAAGGTACCATTTCCATGCACTCCTTTGTCTTAATGTTTAACATAAGGTACCATTTCAATGCACTCCTTTGTCTTAATGTTTAACATAAGGTACCATTTCAATGCACTCCTTTGTCTTAATGTTTAACATAAGGTACCATTTCAATGCACTCCTTGGTCTTACTGTTTAACACAAGGTACCATTTCAATGCACTCCTTTGTCTTAATGTTTAACATAAGGTACCATTTCAATGCACTCCTTTGTCTTACTGTTTAACATAAGGTACTATTTTCAATGCCCTCCTTTGTCATACTGTTTAACATAAGGTACCATTTCAATGTACTCCTTTGTCTTAATGCTTAACATAAGGTAACATTTCAATGCACTCCTTTGTCTTACTGTTTAACACAAGGTACCATTTCAATGCACTCCTTTGTCTTAATGTTTCACATAAGGTACCATTTTCAATGCACTCCTTTGTCTTACTGTTTAAAACAAGGTACCATTTCAATGCACTCCTTTGTCTAACTGTTTAACATCAGGTACCATTTCAATGCACTCCTTTGTCTTAATGTTTAACATGAGGTACCATTTCAATGCACTCCTTTGTCTTAATGTTTAACATAAGGTACCATTTTCAATGCCCTCCTTTGTCATACTGTTTAAAATAAGGTACCATTTCAATGCACTCCTTTGTCTTAATGTTTAACAAAAGGTAACATTTCAATGCACTCCTTTGTCTTACTGTTTAACACAAGGTACCATTTCAATGCACTCCTTTGTCTTACTGTTTAACATCAGGTACCATTTCAATGCACTCCTTTGTCTTAATGTTTAACATAAGGTACCATTTCAATGCACTCCTTTGTCTTAATGTTTAACATAAGGTACTATTTTCAATGCCCTCCGTTGTCATACTGTTTAAAATAAGGTACTATTTCAATGCACTCCTTTGTCTTAATGTTTAACATAAGGTAACATTTCAATGCACTCCTTTGACTTAATGTTTAACACAAGGTACCATTTCAATGCACTCCATTGTCTTAATGTTTAACACAAGGTACCATTTCAATGCACTCCTTTGTCTTAATGTTTAACATAAGGTACCATTTCCATGCACTCCTTTGTCTTAATGTTTAACATAAGGTACCATTTCAATGCACTCCTTTGTCTTAATGTTTAACATAAGGTACCATTTCAATGCACTCCTTTGTCTTAATGTTTAACATAAGGTACCATTTCAATGCACTCCTTTGTCTTAATGTTTAACATAAGGTACCATTTCAATGCACTCCTTTGTCTTAATGTTTAACATAAGGTACCATTTTCAATGCCCTCTTTTGTCTTACTGTTTAACATAAGGTACCATTTCAATGAACTCCTTTGTCTTAATGTTTAACATAAGGTAACATTTCAATGCACTCCTTTGTCTTACTGTTTAACACAAGGTACCATTTCAATGAACTCCTTTGTCTTACTGTTTAACATCAGGTACCATTTCAATGCACTCCTTTGTCTTAATGTTTAACAAAAGGTACCATTTCAATGACTCCTTTGTCTTAATGTTTAACATAAGGTACTATTTTCAATGCCCTTTTTTGTCATACTGTTTAAAATAAGGTACCATTTCAATGCACTCCTTTGTCTTAATGTTTAACATAAGGTAACATTTCAATGCACTCCTTTGTCTTACTGTTTAACACAAGGTACCATTTCAATGAACTCCTTTGTCTTAATGTTTCACATAAGGTACCATTTTCAATGCCCTCTTTTGTCTTACTGTTTAACATAAGGTACCATTTCAATGAACTCCTTTGTCTTAATGTTTAACATAAGGTACTATTTTCAATGCCCTCCTTTGTCATACTGTTCAAAATAAGGTACCATTTCAATGCACTCCTTTGTCTTAATGTTTAACATAAGGTAACATTTCAATGCACTCCTTTGTCTTACTGTTTAACACAAGGTACCATTTCAATGAACTCCTTTGTCTTAATGTTTCACATAAGCTACCATTTTCAATGCCCTCTTTTGTCTTACTGTTTAACATAAGGTACCATTTCAATGAACTCCTTTGTCTTAATGTTTAACATAAGGTACCATTTCAATGCACTCCTTTGTCTTACTGTTTAACACAAGGTACCATTTCAATGCACTCCTTTGTCTTAATGTTTAACATAAGGTACCATTTCAATGCACTCCTTGGTCTTACTGTTTAACACAAGGTACCATTTCAATGCACTCCTTTGTCTTACTGTTTAACATCAGGTACCATTTCAATGCACTCCTTTGTCTTAATGTTTAACATAAGGTACTATTTCAATGCACTCCTTTGTCTTACTGTTTAACATAAGGTACTATTTTCAATGCCCTCCTTTGTCATACTGTTTAACATAAGGTACCATTTCAATGCACTCCTTTGTCTTAATGTTTAACATAAGGTAACATTTCAATGCACTCATTTGTCTTACTGTTTAACACAAGGTACCATTTCAATGCACTCCTTTGTCTTAATGTTTCACATAAGGTACCATTTTCAATGCAGTCTTTTCTCTTACTGTTTAACATAAGGTACCATTTTCAATGCACTCCTTTGTCTTACTGTTTAACATAAGGTACCATTTCCATGCACTCCTTTGTCTTAATGTTTAACATAAGGTACCATTTCAATGCACTCCTTTGTCTTAATGTTTAACATAAGGTACCATTTCAATGCACTCCTTTGTCTTAATGTTTAACATAAGGTACCATTTCAATGACTCCTTTGTCTTAATGTTTAACATAAGGTACTATTTTCAATGCCCTCCTTTGTCATACTGTTTAAAATAAGGTACCATTTCAATGCACTCCTTTGTCTTAATGTTTAACATAAGGTAACATTTCAATGCACTCCTTTGTCTTACTGTTTAACACAAGGTACCATTTCAATGAACTCCTTTGTCTTAATGTTTCACATAAGGTACCATTTTCAATGCCCTCTTTTGTCTTACTGTTTAACATAAGGTACCATTTCAATGAACTCCTTTGTCTTAATGTTTAACATAAGGTACTATTTTCAATGCCCTCCTTTGTCATACTGTTCAAAATAAGGTACCATTTCAATGCACTCCTTTGTCTTAATGTTTAACATAAGGTAACATTTCAATGCACTCCTTTGTCTTACTGTTTAACACAAGGTACCATTTCAATGAACTCCTTTGTCTTAATGTTTCACATAAGCTACCATTTTCAATGCCCTCTTTTGTCTTACTGTTTAACATAAGGTACCATTTCAATGAACTCCTTTGTCTTAATGTTTAACATAAGGTACCATTTCAATGCACTCCTTTGTCTTACTGTTTAACACAAGGTACCATTTCAATGCACTCCTTTGTCTTAATGTTTAACATAAGGTACCATTTCAATGCACTCCTTGGTCTTACTGTTTAACACAAGGTACCATTTCAATGCACTCCTTTGTCTTACTGTTTAACATCAGGTACCATTTCAATGCACTCCTTTGTCTTAATGTTTAACATAAGGTACTATTTCAATGCACTCCTTTGTCTTACTGTTTAACATAAGGTACTATTTTCAATGCCCTCCTTTGTCATACTGATTAACATAAGGTACCATTTCAATGCACTCCTTTGTCTTAATGTTTAACATAAGGTAACATTTCAATGCACTCATTTGTCTTACTGTTTAACACAAGGTACCATTTCAATGCACTCCTTTGTCTTAATGTTTCACATAAGGTACCATTTTCAATGCAGTCTTTTCTCTTACTGTTTAACATAAGGTACCATTTTCAATGCACTCCTTTGTCTTACTGTTTAACATAAGGTACCATTTCCATGCACTCCTTTGTCTTAATGTTTAACATAAGGTACCATTTCAATGCACTCCTTTGTCTTAATGTTTAACATAAGGTACCATTTCAATGCACTCCTTTGTCTTAATGTTTAACATAAGGTACCATTTCAATGCACTCCTTGGTCTTACTGTTTAACACAAGGTACCATTTCAATGCACTCCTTTGTCTTACTGTTTAACATCAGGTACCATTTCAATGCACTCCTTTGTCTTAATGTTTAACATAAGGTACCATTTCAATGCACTCCTTTGTCTTACTGTTTAACATAAGGTACTATTTTCAATGCCCTCCTTTGTCATACTGTTTAACATAAGGTACCATTTCAATGCACTCCTTTGTCTTAATGTTTAACATAAGGTAACATTTCAATGCACTCCTTTGTCTAACTGTTTAACATCAGGTACCATTTCAATGCACTCCTTTGTCTTAATGTTTAACATGAGGTACCATTTCAATGCACTCCTTTGTCTTAATGTTTAACATAAGGTACCATTTTCAATGCCCTCCTTTGTCATACTGTTTAAAATAAGGTACCATTTCAATGCACTCCTTTGTCTTAATGTTTAACATAAGGTAACATTTCAATGCACTCCTTTGTCTTACTGTTTAACACAAGGTACCATTTCAATGCACTCCTTTGTCTTAATGTTTCACATAAGGTACCATTTTCAATGCCCTCTTTTGTCTTACTGTTTAACATAAGGTACCATTTCAATGAACTCCTTTGTCTTAATGTTTAACATAAGGTACCATTTCAATGCACTCCTTTGTCTTACTGTTTAACACAAGGTACCATTTCAATGCACTCCTTTGTCTTACTGTTTAACATCAGGTACCATTTCAATGCACTCCTTTGTCTTAATGTTTAACATAAGGTACCATTTCAATGCACTCCTTTGTCTTAATGTTTAACATAAGGTACTATTTTCAATGCCCTCCGTTGTCATACTGTTTAAAATAAGGTACTATTTCAATGCACTCCTTTGTCTTAATGTTTAACATAAGGTAACATTTCAATGCACTCCTTTGACTTAATGTTTAACACAAGGTACCATTTCAATGCACTCCATTGTCTTAATGTTTAACACAAGGTACCATTTCAATGCACTCCTTTGTCTTAATGTTTAACATAAGGTACCATTTCCATGCACTCCTTTGTCTTAATGTTTAACATAAGGTACCATTTCAATGCACTCCTTTGTCTTAATGTTTAACATAAGGTACCATTTCAATGCACTCCTTTGTCTTAATGTTTAACACAAGGTACCATTTCAATGCACTCCTTTGTCTTAATGTTTAACATAAGGTACCATTTTCAATGCCCTCTTTTGTCTTACTGTTTAACATAAGGTACCATTTCAATGAACTCCTTTGTCTTAATGTTTAACATAAGGTAACATTTCAATGCACTCCTTTGTCTTACTGTTTAACACAAGGTACCATTTCAATGAACTCCTTTGTCTTACTGTTTAACATCAGGTACCATTTCAATGCACTCCTTTGTCTTAATGTTTAACATAAGGTACCATTTCAATGCACTCCTTTGTCTTAATGTTTAACATAAGGTACTATTTTCAATGCCCTCCTTTGTCATACTGTTTAAAATAAGGTACCATTTCAATGCACTCCTTTGTCTTAATGTTTAACATAAGGTAACATTTCAATGCACTCCTTTGTCTTACTGTTTAACACAAGGTACCATTTCAATGAACTCCTTTGTCTTAATGTTTCACATAAGGTACCATTTTCAATGCCCTCTTTTGTCTTACTGTTTAACATAAGGTACCATTTCAATGAACTCCTTTGTCTTAATGTTTCACATAAGGTACCATTTTCAATGCAGTCTTTTCTCTTACTGTTTAACATAAGGTACCATTTTCAATGCACTCCTTTGTCTTACTGTTTAACATAAGGTACCATTTCCATGCACTCCTTTGTCTTAATGTTTAACATAAGGTACCATTTCAATGCACTCCTTTGTCTTAATGTTTAACATAAGGTACCATTTCAATGCACTCCTTTGTCTTAATGTTTAACATAAGGTACCATTTCAATGCACTCCTTGGTCTTACTGTTTAACACAAGGTACCATTTCAATGCACTCCTTTGTCTTACTGTTTAACATCAGGTACCATTTCAATGCACTCCTTTGTCTTACTGTTTAACATAAGGTACTATTTTCACTGCCCTCCTTTGTCATACTGTTTAACATAAGGTACCATTTCAATGCACTCCTTTGTCTTAATGTTTAACATAAGGTAACATTTCAATGCACTCCTTGGTCTTACTGTTTAACACAAGGTACCATTTCAATGCACTCCTTTGTCTTACTGTATAACATCAGGTACCATTTCAATGCACTCCTTTGTCTTAATGTTTAACATAAGGTACTATTTCAATGCACTCCTTTGTCTTACTGTTTAACATAAGGTACTATTTTCAATGCCCTCCTTTGTCATACTGTTTAACATAAGGTACCATTTCAATGCACTCCTTTGTCTTAATGTTTAACATAAGGTAACATTTCCATGCACTCATTTGTCTTACTGTTTAACACAAGGTACCATTTCAATGCACTCCTTTGTCTTAATGTTTCACATAAGGTACCATTTTCAATGCAGTCTTTTCTCTTACTGTTTAACATAAGGTACCATTTTCAATGCACTCCTTTGTCTTACTGTTTAACATAAGGTACCATTTCCATGCACTCCTTTGTCTTAATGTTTAACATAAGGTACCATTTCAATGCACTCCTTTGTCTTAATGTTTAACATAAGGTACCATTTCAATGCACTCCTTTGTCTTAATGTTTAACATAAGGTACCATTTCAATGCACTCCTTGGTCTTACTGTTTAACACAAGGTACCATTTCAATGCACTCCTTTGTCTTAATGTTTAACATAAGGTACCATTTCAATGCACTCCTTTGTCTTACTGTTTAACATAAGGTACTATTTTCAATGCCCTCCTTTGTCATACTGTTTAACATAAGGTACCATTTCAATGTACTCCTTTGTCTTAATGTTTAACATAAGGTAACATTTCAATGCACTCCTTTGTCTTACTGTTTAACACAAGGTACCATTTCAATGCACTCCTTTGTCTTAATGTTTCACATAAGGTACCATTTTCAATGCACTCCTTTGTCTTACTGTTTAAAACAAGGTACCATTTCAATGCACTCCTTTGTCTAACTGTTTAACATCAGGTACCATTTCAATGCACTCCTTTGTCTTAATGTTTAACATGAGGTACCATTTCAATGCACTCCTTTGTCTTAATGTTTAACATAAGGTACCATTTTCAATGCCCTCCTTTGTCATACTGTTTAAAATAAGGTACCATTTCAATGCACTCCTTTGTCTTAATGTTTAACAAAAGGTAACATTTCAATGCACTCCTTTGTCTTACTGTTTAACACAAGGTACCATTTCAATGCACTCCTTTGTCTTAATGTTTCACATAAGGTACCATTTTCAATGCCCTCTTTTGTCTTACTGTTTAACATAAGGTACCATTTCAATGAACTCCTTTGTCTTAATGTTTAACATAAGGTACCATTTCAATGCACTCCTTTGTCTTACTGTTTAACACAAGGTACCATTTCAATGCACTCCTTTGTCTTACTGTTTAACATCAGGTACCATTTCAATGCACTCCTTTGTCTTAATGTTTAACATAAGGTACCATTTCAATGCACTCCTTTGTCTTAATGTTTAACATAAGGTACTATTTTCAATGCCCTCCGTTGTCATACTGTTTAAAATAAGGTACTATTTCAATGCACTCCTTTGTCTTAATGTTTAACATAAGGTAACATTTCAATGCACTCCTTTGACTTAATGTTTAACACAAGGTACCATTTCAATGCACTCCATTGTCTTAATGTTTAACACAAGGTACCATTTCAATGCACTCCTTTGTCTTAATGTTTAACATAAGGTACCATTTCCATGCACTCCTTTGTCTTAATGTTTAACATAAGGTACCATTTCAATGCACTCCTTTGTCTTAATGTTTAACATAAGGTACCATTTCAATGCACTCCTTTGTCTTAATGTTTAACATAAGGTAACATTTCAATGCACTCCTTTGTCTTACTGTTTAACACAAGGTACCATTTCAATGAACTCCTTTGTCTTAATGTTTCACATAAGGTACCATTTTCAATGCCCTCTTTTGTCTTACTGTTTAACATAAGGTACCATTTCAATGAACTCCTTTGTCTTAATGTTTCACATAAGGTACCATTTTCAATGCAGTCTTTTCTCTTACTGTTTAACATAAGGTACCATTTTCAATGCACTCCTTTGTCTTACTGTTTAACATAAGGTACCATTTCCATGCACTCCTTTGTCTTAATGTTTAACATAAGGTACCATTTCAATGCACTCCTTTGTCTTAATGTTTAACATAAGGTACCATTTCAATGCACTCCTTTGTCTTAATGTTTAACATAAGGTACCATTTCAATGCACTCCTTGGTCTTACTGTTTAACACAAGGTACCATTTCAATGCACTCCTTTGTCTTACTGTTTAACATCAGGTACCATTTCAATGCACTCCTTTGTCTTACTGTTTAACATAAGGTACTATTTTCACTGCCCTCCTTTGTCATACTGTTTAACATAAGGTACCATTTCAATGCACTCCTTTGTCTTAATGTTTAACATAAGGTAACATTTCAATGCACTCCTTGGTCTTACTGTTTAACACAAGGTACCATTTCAATGCACTCCTTTGTCTTACTGTATAACATCAGGTACCATTTCAATGCACTCCTTTGTCTTAATGTTTAACATAAGGTAACATTTCAATGCACTCCTTTGTCTAACTGTTTAACATCAGGTACCATTTCAATGCACTCCTTTGTCTTAATGTTTAACATGAGGTACCATTTCAATGCACTCCTTTGTCTTAATGTTTAACATAAGGTACCATTTTCAATGCCCTCCTTTGTCATACTGTTTAAAATAAGGTACCATTTCAATGCCCTCTTTTGTCTTACTGTTTAACATAAGGTACCATTTCAATGCACTCCTTTGTCTTAATGTTTAACATAAGGTACTATTTTCAATGCCCTCCTTTGTCATACTGTTTAACATAAGGTACCATTTCAATGCACTCCTTTGTCTTAATGTTTCACATAAGGTACCATTTTCAATGCAGTCTTTTCTCTTACTGTTTAACATAAGGTACCATTTTCAATGCACTCCTTTGTCTTACTGTTTAACATAAGGTACCATTTCCATGCACTCCTTTGTCTTAATGTTTAACATAAGGTACCATTTCAATGCACTCCTTTGTCTTAATGTTTAACATAAGGTACCATTTCAATGCACTCCTTTGTCTTAATGTTTAACATAAGGTACCATTTCAATGCACTCCTTGGTCTTACTGTTTAACACAAGGTACCATTTCAATGCACTCCTTTGTCTTACTGTTTAACATCAGGTACCATTTCAATGCACTCCTTTGTCTTACTGTTTAACATAAGGTACTATTTTCACTGCCCTCCTTTGTCATACTGTTTAACATAAGGTACCATTTCAATGCACTCCTTTGTCTTAATGTTTAACATAAGGTAACATTTCAATGCACTCCTTGGTCTTACTGTTTAACACAAGGTACCATTTCAATGCACTCCTTTGTCTTACTGTATAACATCAGGTACCATTTCAATGCACTCCTTTGTCTTAATGTTTAACAAAAGGTACTATTTCAATGCACTCCTTTGTCTTACTGTTTAACATAAGGCACTATTTTCAATGCCCTCCTTTGTCATACTGTTTAACATAAGGTACCATTTCAATGCACTCCTTTGTCTTAATGTTTAACATAAGGTAACATTTCAATGCACTCATTTGTCTTACTGTTTAACACAAGGTACCATTTCAATGCACTCCTTTGTCTTAATGTTTCACATAAGGTACCATTTTCAATGCAGTCTTTTCTCTTACTGTTTAACATAAGGTACCATTTTCAATGCACTCCTTTGTCTTACTGTTTAACATAAGGTACCATTTCCATGCACTCCTTTGTCTTAATGTTTAACATAAGGTACCATTTCAATGCACTCCTTTGTCTTAATGTTTAACATAAGGTACCATTTCAATGCACTCCTTTGTCTTAATGTTTAACATAAGGTACCATTTCAATGCACTCCTTGGTCTTACTGTTTAACACAAGGTACCATTTCAATGCACTCCTTTGTCTTAATGTTTAACATAAGGTACCATTTCAATGCACTCCTTTGTCTTACTGTTTAACATAAGGTACTATTTTCAATGCCCTCCTTTGTCATACTGTTTAACATAAGGTACCATTTCAATGTACTCCTTTGTCTTAATGTTTAACATAAGGTAACATTTCAATGCACTCCTTTGTCTTACTGTTTAACACAAGGTACCATTTCAATGCACTCCTTTGTCTTAATGTTTCACATAAGGTACCATTTTCAATGCACTCCTTTGTCTTACTGTTTAAAACAAGGTACCATTTCAATGCACTCCTTTGTCTAACTGTTTAACATCAGGTACCATTTCAATGCACTCCTTTGTCTTAATGTTTAACATGAGGTACCATTTCAATGCACTCCTTTGTCTTAATGTTTAACATAAGGTACCATTTTCAATGCCCTCCTTTGTCATACTGTTTAAAATAAGGTACCATTTCAATGCACTCCTTTGTCTTAATGTTTAACAAAAGGTAACATTTAAATGCACTCCTTTGTCTTACTGTTTAACACAAGGTACCATTTCAATGCACTCCTTTGTCTTAATGTTTCACATAAGGTACCATTTTCAATGCCCTCTTTTGTCTTACTGTTTAACATAAGGTACCATTTCAATGAACTCCTTTGTCTTAATGTTTAACATAAGGTACCATTTCAATGCACTCCTTTGTCTTACTGTTTAACACAAGGTACCATTTCAATGCACTCCTTTGTCTTACTGTTTAACATCAGGTACCATTTCAATGCACTCCTTTGTCTTAATGTTTAACATAAGGTACCATTTCAATGCACTCCTTTGTCTTAATGTTTAACATAAGGTACTATTTTCAATGCCCTCCGTTGTCATACTGTTTAAAATAAGGTACTATTTCAATGCACTCCTTTGTCTTAATGTTTAACATAAGGTAACATTTCAATGCACTCCTTTGACTTAATGTTTAACACAAGGTACCATTTCAATGCACTCCATTGTCTTAATGTTTAACACAAGGTACCATTTCAATGCACTCCTTTGTCTTAATGTTTAACATAAGGTACCATTTCCATGCACTCCTTTGTCTTAATGTTTAACATAAGGTACCATTTCAATGCACTCCTTTGTCTTAATGTTTAACATAAGGTACCATTTCAATGCACTCCTTTGTCTTAATGTTTAACATAAGGTACCATTTCAATGCACTCCTTTGTCTTAATGTTTAACATAAGGTACCATTTCAATGCACTCCTTTGTCTTACTGTTTAACATAAGGTACCATTTTCAATGCCCTCTTTTGTCTTACTGTTTAACATAAGGTACCATTTCAATGAACTCCTTTGTCTTAATGTTTAACATAAGGTAACATTTCAATGCACTCCTTTGTCTTACTGTTTAACACAAGGTACCATTTCAATGAACTCCTTTGTCTTACTGTTTAACATCAGGTACCATTTCAATGCACTCCTTTGTCTTAATGTTTAACATAAGGTACCATTTCAATGCACTCCTTTGTCTTAATGTTTAACATAAGGTACTATTTTCAATACCCTCCTTTGTCATACTGTTTAACATAAGGTACCATTTCAATGCACTCCTTTGTCTTAATGTTTAACATGAGGTACCATTTCAATGCACTCCTTTGTCTTAATGTTTAACATAAGGTACCATTTTCAATGCCCTCCTTTGTCATTCTGTTTAAAATAAGGTACTATTTCAATGCACTCCTTTGTCTTAATGTTTAACAAAAGGTAACATTTCAATGCACTCCTTTGTCTTACTGTTTAACACAAGGTACCATTTCAATGCACTCCTTTGTCTTAATGTTTCACATAAGGTACCATTTTCAATGCCCTCTTTTGTCTTACTGTTTAACATAAGGTACCATTTCAATGAACTCCTTTGTCTTAATGTTTAACATAAGGTACCATTTCAATGAACTCCTTTGTCTTAATGTTTAACATAAGGTACCATTTCAATGCACTCCTTTGTCTTACTGTTTAACATAAGGTACCATTTTCAATGCCCTCTTTTGTCTTACTGTTAACAAAGGTACCATTTCAATGAACTCCTTTGTCTTAATGTTTAACATAAGGTAACATTTCAATGCACTCCTTTGTCTTACTGTTTAACACAAGGTACCATTTCAATGAACTCCTTTGTCTTACTGTTTAACATCAGGTACCATTTCAATGCACTCCTTTGTCTTAATGTTTAACATAAGGTACCATTTCAATGCACTCCTTTGTCTTAATGTTTAACATAAGGTACTATTTTCAATACCCTCCTTTGTCATACTGTTTAACATAAGGTACCATTTCAATGCACTCCTTTGTCTTAATGTTTAACATGAGGTACCATTTCAATGCACTCCTTTGTCTTAATGTTTAACATAAGGTACCATTTTCAATGCCCTCCTTTGTCATACTGTTTAAAATAAGGTACCATTTCAATGCACTCCTTTGTCTTAATGTTTAACAAAAGGTAACATTTCAATGCACTCCTTTGTCTTACTGTTTAACACAAGGTACCATTTCAATGCACTCCTTTGTCTTAATGTTTCACATAAGGTACCATTTTCAATGCCCTCTTTTGTCTTACTGTTTAACATAAGGTACCATTTCAATGAACTCCTTTGTCTTAATGTTTAACATAAGGTACCATTTCAATGCACTCCTTTGTCTTACTGTTTAACACAAGGTACCATTTCAATGCACTCCTTTGTCTTACTGTTTAACATCAGGTACCATTTCAATGCACTCCTTTGTCTTAATGTTTAACATAAGGTACCATTTCAATGCACTCCTTTGTCTTAATGTTTAACATAAGGTACTATTTTCAATGCCCTCCGTTGTCATACTGTTTAAAATAAGGTACTATTTCAATGCACTCCTTTGTCTTAATGTTTAACATAAGGTAACATTTCAATGCACTCCTTTGACTTAATGTTTAACACAAGGTACCATTTCAATGCACTCCATTGTCTTAATGTTTAACACAAGGTACCATTTCAATGCACTCCTTTGTCTTAATGTTTAACATAAGGTACCATTTCCATGCACTCCTTTGTCTTAATGTTTAACATAAGGTACCATTTCAATGCACTCCTTTGTCTTAATGTTTAACATAAGGTACCATTTCAATGCACTCCTTTGTCTTAATGTTTAACATAAGGTACCATTTCAAAGCACTCCTTTGTCTTAATGTTTAACATAAGGTACCATTTCAATGCACTCCTTTGTCTTACTGTTTAACATAAGGTACCATTTTCAATGCCCTCTTTTGTCTTACTGTTTAACATAAGGTACCATTTCAATGAACTCCTTTGTCTTAATGTTTAACATAAGGTAACATTTCAATGCACTCCTTTGTCTTACTGTTTAACACAAGGTACCATTTCAATGAACTCCTTTGTCTTACTGTTTAACATCAGGTACCATTTCAATGCACTCCTTTGTCTTAATGTTTAACATAAGGTACCATTTCAATGCACTCCTTTGTCTTAATGTTTAACATAAGGTACTATTTTCAATACCCTCCTTTGTCATACTGTTTAACATAAGGTACCATTTCAATGCACTCCTTTGTCTTAATGTTTAACATAAGGTAACATTTCAATGCACTCCTTGGTCTTACTGTTTAACACAAGGTACCATTTCAATGCACTCCTTTGTCTTACTGTATAACATCAGGTACCATTTCAATGCACTCCTTTGTCTTAATGTTTAACATAAGGTACTATTTCAATGCACTCCTTTGTCTTACTGTTTAACATAAGGTACTATTTTCAATGCCCTCCTTTGTCATACTGTTTAACATAAGGTACCATTTCAATGCACTCCTTTGTCTTAATGTTTAACATAAGGTAACATTTCAATGCACTCATTTGTCTTACTGTTTAACACAAGGTACCATTTCAATGCACTCCTTTGTCTTAATGTTTCACATAAGGTACCATTTTCAATGCAGTCTTTTCTCTTACTGTTTAACATAAGGTACCATTTTCAATGCACTCCTTTGTCTTACTGTTTAACATAAGGTACCATTTCCATGCACTCCTTTGTCTTAATGTTTAACATAAGGTACCATTTCAATGCACTCCTTTGTCTTAATGTTTAACATAAGGTACCATTTCAATGCACTCCTTTGTCTTAATGTTTAACATAAGGTACCATTTCAATGCACTCCTTGGTCTTACTGTTTAACACAAGGTACCATTTCAATGCACTCCTTTGTCTTAATGTTTAACATAAGGTACCATTTCAATGCACTCCTTTGTCTTACTGTTTAACATAAGGTACTATTTTCAATGCCCTCCTTTGTCATACTGTTTAACATAAGGTACCATTTCAATGTACTCCTTTGTCTTAATGTTTAACATAAGGTAACATTTCAATGCACTCCTTTGTCTTACTGTTTAACACAAGGTACCATTTCAATGCACTCCTTTGTCTTAATGTTTCACATAAGGTACCATTTTCAATGCACTCCTTTGTCTTACTGTTTAAAACAAGGTACCATTTCAATGCACTCCTTTGTCTAACTGTTTAACATCAGGTACCATTTCAATGCACTCCTTTGTCTTAATGTTTAACATGAGGTACCATTTCAATGCACTCCTTTGTCTTAATGTTTAACATAAGGTACCATTTTCAATGCCCTCCTTTGTCATACTGTTTAAAATAAGGTACCATTTCAATGCACTCCTTTGTCTTAATGTTTAACATAAGGTAACATTTCAATGCACTCCTTTGTCTTACTGTTTAACACAAGGTACCATTTCAATGAACTCCTTTGTCTTAATGTTTCACATAAGGTACCATTTTCAATGCCCTCTTTTGTCTTACTGTTTAACATAAGGTACCATTTCAATGAACTCCTTTGTCTTAATGTTTCACATAAGGTACCATTTTCAATGCAGTCTTTTCTCTTACTGTTTAACATAAGGTACCATTTTCAATGCACTCCTTTGTCTTACTGTTTAACATAAGGTACCATTTCCATGCACTCCTTTGTCTTAATGTTTAACATAAGGTACCATTTCAATGCACTCCTTTGTCTTAATGTTTAACATAAGGTACCATTTCAATGCACTCCTTTGTCTTAATGTTTAACATAAGGTACCATTTCAATGCACTCCTTGGTCTTACTGTTTAACACAAGGTACCATTTCAATGCACTCCTTTGTCTTACTGTTTAACATCAGGTACCATTTCAATGCACTCCTTTGTCTTACTGTTTAACATAAGGTACTATTTTCACTGCCCTCCTTTGTCATACTGTTTAACATAAGGTACCATTTCAATGCACTCCTTTGTCTTAATGTTTAACATAAGGTAACATTTCAATGCACTCCTTGGTCTTACTGTTTAACACAAGGTACCATTTCAATGCACTCCTTTGTCTTACTGTATAACATCAGGTACCATTTCAATGCACTCCTTTGTCTTAATGTTTAACATAAGGTACTATTTCAATGCACTCCTTTGTCTTACTGTTTAACATAAGGTACTATTTTCAATGCCCTCCTTTGTCATACTGTTTAACATAAGGTACCATTTCAATGCACTCCTTTGTCTTAATGTTTAACATAAGGTAACATTTCAATGCACTCATTTGTCTTACTGTTTAACACAAGGTACCATTTCAATGCACTCCTTTGTCTTAATGTTTCACATAAGGTACCATTTTCAATGCAGTCTTTTCTCTTACTGTTTAACATAAGGTACCATTTTCAATGCACTCCTTTGTCTTACTGTTTAACATAAGGTACCATTTCCATGCACTCCTTTGTCTTAATGTTTAACATAAGGTACCATTTCAATGCACTCCTTTGTCTTAATGTTTAACATAAGGTACCATTTCAATGCACTCCTTTGTCTTAATGTTTAACATAAGGTACCATTTCAATGCACTCCTTGGTCTTACTGTTTAACACAAGGTACCATTTCAATGCACTCCTTTGTCTTAATGTTTAACATAAGGTACCATTTCAATGCACTCCTTTGTCTTACTGTTTAACATAAGGTACTATTTTCAATGCCCTCCTTTGTCATACTGTTTAACATAAGGTACCATTTCAATGTACTCCTTTGTCTTAATGTTTAACATAAGGTAACATTTCAATGCACTCCTTTGTCTAACTGTTTAACATCAGGTACCATTTCAATGCACTCCTTTGTCTTAATGTTTAACATGAGGTACCATTTCAATGCACTCCTTTGTCTTAATGTTTAACATAAGGTACCATTTTCAATGCCCTCCTTTGTCATACTGTTTAAAATAAGGTACCATTTCAATGCACTCCTTTGTCTTAATGTTTAACAAAAGGTAACATTTCAATGCACTCCTTTGTCTTACTGTTTAACACAAGGTACCATTTCAATGCACTCCTTTGTCTTAATGTTTCACATAAGGTACCATTTTCAATGCCCTCTTTTGTCTTACTGTTTAACATAAGGTACCATTTCAATGAACTCCTTTGTCTTAATGTTTAACATAAGGTACCATTTCAATGCACTCCTTTGTCTTACTGTTTAACACAAGGTACCATTTCAATGCACTCCTTTGTCTTACTGTTTAACATCAGGTACCATTTCAATGCACTCCTTTGTCTTAATGTTTAACATAAGGTACCATTTCAATGCACTCCTTTGTCTTAATGTTTAACATAAGGTACTATTTTCAATGCCCTCCGTTGTCATACTGTTTAAAATAAGGTACTATTTCAATGCACTCCTTTGTCTTAATGTTTAACATAAGGTAACATTTCAATGCACTCCTTTGACTTAATGTTTAACACAAGGTACCATTTCAATGCACTCCATTGTCTTAATGTTTAACACAAGGTACCATTTCAATGCACTCCTTTGTCTTAATGTTTAACATAAGGTACCATTTCCATGCACTCCTTTGTCTTAATGTTTAACATAAGGTACCATTTCAATGCACTCCTTTGTCTTAATGTTTAACATAAGGTACCATTTCAATGCACTCCTTTGTCTTAATGTTTAACATAAGGTACCATTTCAATGCACTCCTTTGTCTTAATGTTTAACATAAGGTACCATTTCAATGCACTCCTTTGTCTTACTGTTTAACATAAGGTACCATTTTCAATGCCCTCTTTTGTCTTACTGTTTAACATAAGGTACCATTTCAATGAACTCCTTTGTCTTAATGTTTAACATAAGGTAACATTTCAATGCACTCCTTTGTCTTACTGTTTAACACAAGGTACCATTTCAATGAACTCCTTTGTCTTACTGTTTAACATCAGGTACCATTTCAATGCACTCCTTTGTCTTAATGTTTAACATAAGGTACCATTTCAATGCACTCCTTTGTCTTAATGTTTAACATAAGGTACTATTTTCAATATCCTCCTTTGTCATACTGTTTAAAATAAGGTACCATTTCAATGCACTCCTTTGTCTTAATGTTTAACATAAGGTAACATTTCAATGCACTCCTTTGTCTTACTGTTTAACACAAGGTACCATTTCAATGAACTCCTTTGTCTTAATGTTTCACATAAGGTACCATTTTCAATGCCCTCTTTTGTCTTACTGTTTAACATAAGGTACCATTTCAATGAACTCCTTTGTCTTAATGTTTAACATAAGGTACTATTTTCAATGCCCTCCTTTGTCATACTGTTTAAAATAAGGTACCATTTCAATGCACTCCTTTGTCTTAATGTTTAACATAAGGTAACATTTCAATGCACTCCTTTGTCTTACTGTTTAACACAAGGTACCATTTCAATGAACTCCTTTGTCTTAATGTTTCACATAAGGTACCATTTTCAATGCCCTCTTTTGTCTTACTGTTTAACAAAAGGTACCATTTCAATGAACTCCTTTGTCTTAATGTTTAACATAAGGTACCATTTCAATGCACTCCTTTGTCTTACTGTTTAACACAAGGTACCATTTCAATGCACTCCTTTGTCTTAATGTTTAACATAAGGTACCATTTCAATGCACTCCTTTGTCTTACTGTTTAACACAAGGTACCATTTCAATGCACTCCTTTGTCTTAATGTTTCACATAAGGTACCATTTTCAATGCCCTCTTTTGTCTTACTGTTTAACATAAGGTACCATTTCAATGAACTCCTTTGTCTTAATGTTTAACATAAGGTACCATTTCAATGCACTCCTTTGTCTTACTGTTTAACACAAGGTACCATTTCAATGCACTCCTTTGTCTTACTGTTTAACATCAGGTACCATTTCAATGCACTCCTTTGTCTTAATGTTTAACATAAGGTACCATTTCAATGCACTCCTTTGTCTTAATGTTTAACATAAGGTACTATTTTCAATGCACTCCTTTGTCTTAATGTTTAACATAAGGTAACATTTCAATGCACTCCTTGGTCTTACTGTTTAACATCAGGTACCATTTCAATGCACTCCTTTGTCTTAATGTTTAACATAAGGTACTATTTCAATGCACTCCTTTGTCTTACTGTTTAACATAAGGTACTATTTTCAATGCCCTCCTTTGTCATACTGTTTAACATAAGGTACCATTTCAATGCACTCCTTTGTCTTACTGTTTAACACAAGGTACCATTTCAATGCACTCCTTTGTCTTAATGTTTCACATAAGGTACCATTTTCAATGCAGTCTTTTCTCTTACTGTTTAACATAAGGTACCATTTCAATGCACTCCTTTGTCTTAATGTTTAACATAAGGTACCATTTCAATGCACTCCTTTGTCTTAATGTTTAACATAAGGTACCATTTCAATGCACTCCTTTGTCTTACTGTTTAACATAAGGTACCATTTTCAATGCCCTCTTTTGTCTTACTGTTTAACATAAGGTACCATTTCAATGAACTCCTTTGTCTTAATGTTTAACATAAGGTAACATTTCAATGCACTCCTTTGTCTTACTGTTTAACACAAGGTACCATTTCAATGAACTCCTTTGTCTTACTGTTTAACATCAGGTACCATTTCAATGCACTCCTTTGTCTTAATGTTTAACATAAGGTACCATTTCAATGCACTCCTTTGTCTTAATGTTTAACATAAGGTACTATTTTCAATACCCTCCTTTGTCATACTGTTTAAAATAAGGTACCATTTCAATGCACTCCTTTGTCTTAATGTTTAACATAAGGTAACATTTCAATGCACTCCTTTGTCTTACTGTTTAACACAAGGTACCATTTCAATGAACTCCTTTGTCTTAATGTTTCACATAAGGTACCATTTTCAATGCCCTCTTTTGTCTTACTGTTTAACATAAGGTACCATTTCAATGAACTCCTTTGTCTTAATGTTTAACATAAGGTACTATTTTCAATGCCCTCCTTTGTCATACTGTTTAAAATAAGGTACCATTTCAATGCACTCCTTTGTCTTAATGTTTAACATAAGGTAACATTTCAATGCACTCCTTTGTCTTACTGTTTAACACAAGGTACCATTTCAATGAACTCCTTTGTCTTAATGTTTCACATAAGGTACCATTTTCAATGCCCTCTTTTGTCTTACTGTTTAACATAAGGTACCATTTCAATGAACTCCTTTGTCTTAATGTTTAACATAAGGTACCATTTCAATGCACTCCTTTGTCTTACTGTTTAACACAAGGTACCATTTCAATGCACTCCTTTGTCTTAATGTTTAACATAAGGTACCATTTCAATGCACTCCTTTGTCTTACTGTTTAACACAAGGTACCATTTCAATGCACTCCTTTGTCTTAATGTTTCACATAAGGTACCATTTTCAATGCCCTCTTTTGTCTTACTGTTTAACATAAGGTACCATTTCAATGAACTCCTTTGTCTTAATGTTTAACATAAGGTACCATTTCAATGCACTCCTTTGTCTTACTGTTTAACACAAGGTACCATTTCAATGCACTCCTTTGTCTTACTGTTTAACATCAGGTACCATTTCAATGCACTCCTTTGTCTTAATGTTTAACATAAGGTACCATTTCAATGCACTCCTTTGTCTTAATGTTTAACATAAGGCACTATTTTCAATGCACTCCTTTGTCTTAATGTTTAACATAAGGTAACATTTCAATGCACTCCTTGGTCTTACTGTTTAACATCAGGTACCATTTCAATGCACTCCTTTGTCTTAATGTTTAACATAAGGTACTATTTCAATGCACTCCTTTGTCTTACTGTTTAACATAAGGTACTATTTTCAATGCCCTCCTTTGTCATACTGTTTAACATAAGGTACCATTTCAATGCACTCCTTTGTCTTAATGTTTAACATAAGGTAACATTTCAATGCACTCATTTGTCTTACTGTTTAACACAAGGTACCATTTCAATGCACTCCTTTGTCTTAATGTTTCACATAAGGTACCATTTTCAATGCAGTCTTTTCTCTTACTGTTTAACATAAGGTACCATTTTCAATGCCCTCTTTTGTCTTACTGTTTAACATAAGGTACCATTTCAATGAACTCCTTTGTCTTAATGTTTAACATAAGGTAACATTTCAATGCACTCCTTTGTCTTACTGTTTAACACAAGGTACCATTTCAATGAACTCCTTTGTCTTACTGTTTAACATCAGGTACCATTTCAATGCACTCCTTTGTCTTAATGTTTAACATAAGGTACCATTTCAATGCACTCCTTTGTCTTAATGTTTAACATAAGGTACTATTTTCAATGCCCTCCTTTGTCATACTGTTTAAAATAAGGTACCATTTCAATGCACTCCTTTGTCTTAATGTTTAACATAAGGTAACATTTCAATGCACTCCTTTGTCTTACTGTTTAACACAAGGTACCATTTCAATGAACTCCTTTGTCTTAATGTTTCACATAAGGTACCATTTTCAATGCCCTCTTTTGTCTTACTGTTTAACATAAGGTACCATTTCAATGAACTCCTTTGTCTTAATGTTTAACATAAGGTACCATTTCAATGCACTCCTTTGTCTTACTGTTTAACACAAGGTACCATTTCAATGCACTCCTTTGTCTTAATGTTTAACATAAGGTACCATTTCAATGCACTCCTTTGTCTTACTGTTTAACACAAGGTACCATTTCAATGCACTCCTTTGTCTTACTGTTTAACATCAGGTACCATTTCAATGCACTCCTTTGTCTTAATGTTTAACATAAGGTACTATTTCAATGCACTCCTTTGTCTTACTGTTTAACATAAGGTACTATTTTCAATGCCCTCCTTTGTCATACTGTTTAACATAAGGTACCATTTCAATGCACTCCTTTGTCTTAATGTTTAACATAAGGTAACATTTCAATGCACTCATTTGTCTTACTGTTTAACACAAGGTACCATTTCAATGAACTCCTTTGTCTTAATGTTTCACATAAGGTACCATTTTCAATGCAGTCTTTTCTCTTACTGTTTAACATAAGGTACCATTTTCAATGCACTCCTTAGTCTTACTGTTTAACATAAGGTACCATTTCCATGCACTCCTTTGTCTTAATGTTTAACATAAGGTACCATTTCAATGCACTCCTTTGTCTTAATGTTTAACATAAGGTACCATCTCAATGCACTCCTTTGTCTTAATGTTTAACATAAGGTACCATTTCAATGCACTCCTTGGTCTTACTGTTTAACACAAGGTACCATTTCAATGCACTCCTTTGTCTTACTGTTTAACATCAGGTACCATTTCAATGCACTCCTTTGTCTTAATGTTTAACATAAGGTACCATTTCAATGCACTCCTTTGTCTTACTGTTTAACATAAGGTACTATTTTCAATGCCCTCCTTTGTCATACTGTTTAACATAAGGTACCATTTCAATGCACTCCTTTGTCTTAATGTTTGCCATAAGGTAACATTTCAATGCACTCCTTTGTCTTACTGTTTAACACAAGGTACCATTTCAATGCACTCCTTTGTCTTAATGTTTCACATAAGGTACCATTTTCAATGCAGTCTTTTCTCTTACTGTTTAACATAAGGTACCATTTTCAATGCACTCCTTTGTCTTACTGTTTAACATAAGGTACCATTTCCATGCACTCCTTTGTCTTAATGTTTAACATAAGGTACCATTTCAATGCACTCCTTTGTCTTAATGTTTAACATAAGGTACCATTTCAATGCACTCCTTTGTCTTAATGTTTAACATAAGGTACCATTTCAATGCACTCCTTTGTCTTAATGTTTAACATAAGGTATTATTTTCAATGCCCTCTTTTGTCTTACTGTTAACAAAGGTACCATTTCAATGAACTCCATTGTCTTAATGTTTAACATAAGGTACCATTTCAATGCACTCCTTTGTCTTACTGTCTAACACAAGGTACCATTTCAATGAACTCCTTTGTCTTACTGTTTAACATCAGGTACCATTTCAATGCACTCCTTAGTCTTAATGTTTAACATAAGGTACCATTTCAATGAACTCCTTTGTCATAATGTTTAACACAAGGTACCATTTCAATGCACTCCTTTGTCTTACTGTTTAACACAAGGTACCATTTCAATGAACTCCTTTGTCTTACTGTTTAACATCAGGTACCATTTCAATGCACTCCTTTGTCTTAATGTTTAACATAAGGTACCATTTCAAAACACTCCTTTCTTTGTCTTACTGTTTAACATAAGGTACCATTTCAATGCACTCCTTTGTCTTAATGTTTAACATAAGGTACCATTTTCAATGCCCTCTTTTGTCTTACTGTTTAACATCAGGTACCATTTCAATGAACTCCTTTGTCTTAATGTTTAACATAAGGTACCATTTTCAATGCCCTCTTTTGTCTTACTGTTTAACATAAGGTACCATTTCAATGAACTCCTTTGTCTTAATGTTTAACATAAGGTACTATTTTCAATGCCCTCCTTTGTCATACTGTTTAAAATAAGGTACCATTTCAATGCACTCCTTTGTCTTAATGTTTAACATAAGGTAACATTTCAATGCACTCCTTTGTCTTACTGTTTAACACAAGGTACCATTTCAATGCACTCCTTTGTCTTAATGTTTCACATAAGGTACCATTTTCAATGCCCTCTTTTGTCATACTGTTTAACATAAGGTACCATTTCAATGCACTCCTTTGTCTTAATGTTTAACATAAGGTACCATTTTCAATGCCCTCCTTTGTTATACTGTTTAACATAAGGTACCATTTCAATGCACTCATTTGTCTTAATGTTTAACATAAGGTACCATCTCAATGCACTCCTTTGTCTTACTGTTTAACATAAGGTACCATTTCAATGCACACCTTTGTCTTGTTGTTTAACATAAGGTACCATTTTCAATGCACTCCTTTGCCCTACTGTTTAACATAAGGTACCATTTCAATGAACTCGTTTGTCTTAATATTTAACATACGGTACCATTTCAATGCACTCCTTTGTCTTACTGTTAAACATAAGGTACCATTTCAATGAACTCCATTGTCTTAATGTTTAACATAAGGTACCATTTCAATGCACTCCTTTGTCTTACTGTCTAACACAAGGTACCATTTCAATGAACTCCTTTGTCTTACTGTTTAACATCAGGTACCATTTCAATGCACTCCTTAGTCTTAATGTTTAACATAAGGTACCATTTCAATGAACTCCTTTGTCATAATGTTTAACACAAGGTACCATTTCAATGCACTCCTTTGTCTTACTGTTTAACACAAGGTACCATTTCAATGAACTCCTTTGTCTTACTGTTTAACATCAGGTACCATTTCAATGCACTCCTTTGTCTTAATGTTTAACATAAGGTACCATTTCAAAACACTCCTTTCTTTGTCTTACTGTTTAACATAAGGTACCATTTCAATGCACTCCTTTGTCTTAATGTTTAACATAAGGTACCATTTTCAATGCCCTCTTTTGTCTTACTGTTTAACATCAGGTACCATTTCAATGAACTCCTTTGTCTTAATGTTTAACATAAGGTACCATTTTCAATGCCCTCTTTTGTCTTACTGTTTAACATAAGGTACCATTTCAATGAACTCCTTTGTCTTAATGTTTAACATAAGGTACTATTTTCAATGCCCTCCTTTGTCATACTGTTTAAAATAAGGTACCATTTCAATGCACTCCTTTGTCTTAATGTTTAACATAAGGTAACATTTCAATGCACTCCTTTGTCTTACTGTTTAACACAAGGTACCATTTCAATGCACTCCTTTGTCTTAATGTTTCACATAAGGTACCATTTTCAATGCCCTCTTTTGTCATACTGTTTAACATAAGGTACCATTTCAATGCACTCCTTTGTTTTAATGTTTAACATAAGGTACCATTTTCAATGCCCTCCTTTGTTATACTGTTTAACATAAGGTACCATTTCAATGCACTCATTTGTCTTAATGTTTAACATAAGGTACCATCTCAATGCACTCCTTTGTCTTACTGTTTAACATAAGGTACCATTTCAATGCACACCTTTGTCTTGTTGTTTAACATAAGGTACCATTTTCAATGCACTCCTTTGCCCTACTGTTTATTATAAGGTACCATTTCAATGAACTCGTTTGTCTTAATATTTAACATACGGTACCATTTCAATGCACTCCTTTGTCTTACTGTTAAACATAAGGTACCATTTTCAATGCACTCCTTTGTGTTAATGTTTAACATAAGGTACCATTTCAATGAACTCCTTTGTCTTAATGTTTAACATAAGGTACCATTTCAATGCACTCCTTTGTCTTACTGTTTAACATAAGGTACCATTTCAATGCACTCCTTTGTCTTACTGCTTAACATAAGGTACCATTTCAATGCACTCCTGTGTCTTACTGTTTAACATAAGGTACCATTTTCAATGCACTCTTTTCTCTTACTGTTTAAGATAAGGTACCATTTTCAATGCCCTCTTTTGTCTTACTGTTTAACATAAGGTACCATTTCAATGCACTCCTTTGTCTTACTGTTTAACACAAGGTACCATTTCAATGAACTCCTTTGTCTTACTGTTTAACATCAGGTACCATTTCAATGCACTCCTTTGTCTTAATGTTTAACATAAGGTACCATTTCAAAACACTCCTTTCTTTGTCTTACTGTTTAACATCAGGTACCATTTCAATGCACTCCTTTGTCTTAATGTTTAACATAAGGTACCATTTCAAAACACTCCTTTCTTTGTCTTACTGTTTAACATAAGGTACCATTTCAATGCACTCCTTTGTCTTAATGTTTAACATAAGGTACCATTTTCAATGCCCTCTTTTGTCTTACTGTTTAACATCAGGTACCATTTCAATGAACTCCTTTGTCTTAATGTTTAACATAAGGTACCATTTTCAATGCACTCCTTTGTCTTAATGTTTAACATAAGGTACTATTTCAATGCACTCCTTTGTCTTAATGTTTAACATAAGGTACCATTTCAAAACACTCCTTTCTTTGTCTTACTGTTTAACATAAGGTACCATTTCAATGCACTCCTTTGTCTTAATGTTTAACATAAGGTACCATTTCAATGCACTCCTTTGTCTTAATGTTTAACATAAGGTACTATTTTCAATGCCCTCCTTTGTCATACTGTTTAAAATAAGGTACCATTTCAATGCACTCCTTTGTCTTAATGTTTAACATAAGGTAACATTTCAATGCACTCCTTTGTCTTACTGTTTAACACAAGGTACCATTTCAATGAACTCCTTTGTCTTAATGTTTCACATAAGGTACCATTTTCAATGCCCTCTTTTGTCATACTGTTTAACATAAGGTACCATTTCAATGCACTCCTTTGTCTTAATGTTTAACATAAGGTACCATTTTCAATGCCCTCTTTTGTTATACTGTTTAACATAAGGTACCATTTCAATGCACTCATTTGTCTTAATGTTTAACATAAGGTACCATCTCAATGCACTCCTTTGTCTTACTGTTTAACATAAGGTACCATTTCAATGAACTCCTTTGTCTTAATGTTTAACATAAGGTACCATTTCAATGCACTCCTTTGTCTTAATGTTTAACATAAGGTACCATTTTCAATGCCCTCTTTTGTCTTACTGTTTAACCTAAGGTACCATTTCAATGAACTCCATTGTCTTAATGTTTAACATAAGGTACCATTTCAATGCACTCCTTTGTCTTACTGTTTAACACAAGGTACCATTTCAATGAACTCCTTTGTCTTACTGTTTAACATCAGGTACCATTTCAATGCACTCCTTTGTCTTAATGTTTAACATAAGGTACCATTTCAATGCACTCCTTTGTCTTAATGTTTAACATAAGGTACTATTTTCAATGCCCTCCTTTGTCTTAATGTTTAACATAAGGTAACATTTCAATGCACTCCTTTGTCTTACTGTTTAACACAAGGTACCATTTCAATGCACTCCTTTGTCTTAATGTTTCACATAAGGTACCATTTCAATGCACTCCTTTGTCTTAATGTTTAACATAAGGTACCATTTCAATGAACTCCTTTGTCTTAATGTTTAACATAAGGTACCATTTCAATGCACTCCTTTGTCTTAATGTTTAACATAAGGTACCATTTTCAATGCCCTCTTTTGTCTTACTGTTTAACCTAAGGTACCATTTCAATGAACTCCATTGTCTTAATGTTTAACATAAGGTACCATTTCAATGCACTCCTTTGTCTTACTGTTTAACACAAGGTACCATTTCAATGAACTCCTTTGTCTTACTGTTTAACATAAGGTACCATTTCAATGCACTCCTTTGTCTTAATGTTTAACATAAGGTACCATTTCAATGCACTCCTTTGTCTTAATGTTTAACATAAGGTACTATTTTCAATGCCCTCCTTTGTCTTAATGTTTAACATAAGGTAACATTTCAATGCACTCCTTTGTCTTACTGTTTAACACAAGGTACCATTTCAATGCACTCCTTTGTCTTAATGTTTCACATAAGGTACCATTTTCAATGCCCTCTTTTGTCTTACTGTTTAACATAAGGTACCATTTCAATGAACTCCTTTGTCTTAATGTTTAACATAAGGTACCATTTCAATGCACTCCTTTGTCTTAATGTTTAACACAAGGAACCATTTCAATGCACTCCTTTGTCTTAATGTTTAACATAAGGTACCATTTCAATGCACTCCTTTGTCTTAATGTTTAACATAAGGTACCATTTCAATGCACTCCTTTGTCTTAATGTTTAACATAAGGTACCATTAAAATGCACTCCTTTGTCTTAATGTTTAACATAAGGTACCATTTCAATGCACTCCTTTGTCTTAATGTTTAACATAAGGTACCATTTCAATGCACTCCTTTGTCTTAATGTTTAACATAAGGTACCATTTTCAATGCCCTCTTTTGTCTTACTGTTTAACATAAGGTACCATTTCAATGAACCCCATTGTCTTAATGTTTAACATAAGGTACCATTTCAATGCACTCCTTTGTCTTACTGTTTAACACAAGGTACCATTTCAATGAACTCCTTTGTCTTACTGTTTAACATCAGGTACCATTTCAATGCACTCCTTTGTCTTAATGTTTAACATAAGGTACCATTTCAATGAACTCCTTTGTCTTAACGTTTAACATAAGGTACCATTTCAATGCACTCCTTGGTCTTACTGTTTAACATAAGGTACCATTTCAATGCACTCCTTTGTCTTAATGTTTAACATAAGGTACCATTTCAATGCACTCCTTTGTCTTACTGTTTAACATAAGGTAATATTTTCAATGCCATCCCTTGTCATACTGTTTAACATAAGGTACCATTTCAATGCACTCCTTTGTCTTAATGTTTAACATAAGGTAACATTTCAATGCACTCCTTTGTCTTACTGTTTAACACAAGGTACCATTTCAATGCACTCCTTTGTCTTAATGTTTCACATAAGGTACCATTTTCAATGCAGTCTTTTCTCTTACTGTTTAACATAAGGTACCATTTTCAATGCACTCCTTTGTCTTATTGTTTAACATAAGGTACCATTTCAATGCACTCCTTTGTCTTAATGTTTAACATAAGGTACCATTTTAATGCACTCCTTTGTCTTAATGTTTAACATAAGGTACCATTTCAATGCACTCCTTTGTCTTAATGTTTAACATAAGGTACCATTTTCAATGCCCTCTTTTGTCTTACTGTTTAACATAAGGTACCATTTCAATGAACTCCATTGTCTTAATGTTTAACATAAGGTACCATTTCAATGCACTCCTTTGTCTTACTGTTTAACACAAGGTACCATTTCAATGAACTCCTTTGTCTTACTGTTTAACATCAGGTACCATTTCAATGCACTCCTTTGTCTTAATGTTTAACATAAGGTACCATTTCAATGCACTCCTTTGTCTTAATGTTTAACATAAGGTACTATTTTCAATGCCCTCCTTTGTCTTAATGTTTAACATAAGGTAACATTTCAATGCACTCCTTTGTCTTACTGTTTAACACAAGGTACCATTTCAATGCACTCCTTTGTCTTAATGTTTCACATAAGGTACCATTTTCAATGCCCTCTTTTGTCTTACTGTTTAACATAAGGTACCATTTCAATGAACTCCTTTGTCTTAATGTTTAACATAAGGTACCATTTCAATGCACTCCTTTGTCTAACTGTTTAACATCAGGTACCATTTCAATGCACTTCTTTGTCTTAATGTTTAACATAAGGTACTATTTCAATGCACTCCTTTGTCTTAATGTTTAACATAAGGTACCATTTTCAATGCCCTCTTTTGTCTTACTGTTTAACATAAGGTACCATTTCAATGAACTCCTTTGTCTTAATGTTTAACATAAGGTACCATTTCAATGCACTCCTTTGTCTTACTGTTTAAAACAAGGTACCATTTCAATGCACTCCTTTGTCTAACTGTTTAACATCAGGTACCATTTCAATGCACTCCTTTGTCTTAATGTTTAACATAAGGTACCATTTTCAATGCCCTACTTTGTCATACTGTTTAAAATAAGGTACCATTTCAATGCACTCCTTTGTCTTAATGTTTAACATAAGGTAACATTTCAATGCACTCCTTTGTCTTACTGTTTAACACAAGGTACCATTTCAATGCACTCCTTTGTCTTAATGTTTCACATAAGGTACCATTTTCAATGCCCTCTTTTGTCTTACTGTTTAACATAAGGTACCATTTCAATGAACTCCTTTGTCTTAATGTTTAACATAAGGTACTATTTTCAATGCCCTCCTTTGTCATACTGTTTAAAATAAGGTACCATTTCAATGCACTCCTTTGTCTTAATGTTTAACATAAGGTAACATTTCAATGCACTCCTTTGTCTTACTGTTTAACACAAGGTACCATTTCAATGAACTCCTTTGTCTTAATGTTTCACATAAGGTACCATTTTCAATGCAGTCTTTTCTCTTACTGTTTAACATAAGGTACCATTTTCAATGCCCTCTTTTGTCTTACTGTTTAACATAAGGTACCATTTCAATGAACTCCTTTGTCTTAATGTTTAACATAAGGTAACATTTCAATGCACTCCTTTGTCTTACTGTTTAACACAAGGTACCATTTCAATGAACTCCTTTGTCTTACTGTTTAACATCAGGTACCATTTCAATGCACTCCTTTGTCTTAATGTTTAACATAAGGTACCATTTCAATGCACTCCTTTGTCTTAATGTTTAACATAAGGTACTATTTTCAATGCCCTCCTTTGTCATACTGTTTAAAATAAGGTACCATTTCAATGCACTCCTTTGTCTTAATGTTTAACATAAGGTAACATTTCAATGCACTCCTTTGTCTTACTGTTTAACACAAGGTACCATTTCAATGAACTCCTTTGTCTTAATGTTTCATATAAGGTACCATTTTCAATGCCCTCTTTTGTCTTACTGTTTAACATAAGGTACCATTTCAATGAACTCCTTTGTCTTAATGTTTAACATAAGGTACTATTTTCAATGCCCTCCTTTGTCATACTGTTTAAAATAAGGTAACATTTCAATGCACTCCTTTGTCGTAATGTTTAACATAAGGTAACATTTCAATGCACTCCTTTGTCTTACTGTTTAACACAAGGTACCATTTCAATGAACTCCTTTGTCTTAATGTTTCACATAAGGTACCATTTTCAATGCCCTCTTTTGTCTTACTGTTTAACATAAGGTACCATTTCAATGAACTCCTTTGTCTTAATGTTTAACATAAGGTACCATTTCAATGCACTCCTTTGTCTTACTGTTTAACACAAGGTACCATTTCAATGCACTCCTTTGTCTTAATGTTTAACATAAGGTACCATTTCAATGCACTCCTTTGTCTTACTGTTTAACACAAGGTACCATTTCAATGCACTCCTTTGTCTTACTGTTTAACATCAGGTACCATTTCAATGCACTCCTTTGTCTTAATGTTTAACATAAGGTACTATTTCAATGCACTCCTTTGTCTTACTGTTTAACATAAGGTACTATTTTCAATGCCCTCCTTTGTCATACTGTTTAACATAAGGTACCATTTCAATGCACTCCTTTGTCTTAATGTTTAACATAAGGTAACATTTCAATGCACTCCTTTGTCTTACTGTTTAACACAAGGTACCATTTCAATGAACTCCTTTGTCTTAATGTTTCACATAAGGTACCATTTTCAATGCAGTCTTTTCTCTTACTGTTTAACATAAGGTACCATTTTCAATGCACTCCTTTGTCTTACTGTTTAACATAAGGTACCATTTCCATGCACTCCTTTGTCTTAATGTTTAACATAAGGTACCATTTCAATGCACTCCTTTGTCTTAATGTTTAACATAAGGTACCATTTCAATGCACTCCTTTGTCTTACTGTTTAACACAAGGTACCATTTCAATGCACTCCTTTGTCTTACTGTTTAACATCAGGTACCATTTCAATGCACTCCTTTGTCTTAATGTTTAACATAAGGTACTATTTCAATGCACTCCTTTGTCTTACTGTTTAACATAAGGTACTATTTTCAATGCCCTCCTTTGTCATACTGTTTAACATAAGGTACCATTTCAATGCACTCCTTTGTCTTAATGTTTAACATAAGGTAACATTTCAATGCACTCATTTGTCTTACTGTTTAACACAAGGTACCATTTCAATGAACTCCTTTGTCTTAATGTTTCACATAAGGTACCATTTTCAATGCAGTCTTTTCTCTTACTGTTTAACATAAGGTACCATTTTCAATGCACTCCTTTGTCTTACTGTTTAACATAAGGTACCATTTCCATGCACTCCTTTGTCTTAATGTTTAACATAAGGTACCATTTCAATGCACTCCTTTGTCTTAATGTTTAACATAAGGTACCATCTCAATGCACTCCTTTGTCTTAATGTTTAACATAAGGTACCATTTCAATGCACTCCTTGGTCTTACTGTTTAACACAAGGTACCATTTCAATGCACTCCTTTGTCTTACTGTTTAACATCAGGTACCATTTCAATGCACTCCTTTGTCTTAATGTTTAACATAAGGTACCATTTCAATGCACTCCTTTGTCTTACTGTTTAACATAAGGTACTATTTTCAATGCCCTCCTTTGTCATACTGTTTAACATAAGGTACCATTTCAATGCACTCCTTTGTCTTAATGTTTAACATAAGGTAACATTTCAATGCACTCCTTTGTCTTACTGTTTAACACAAGGTACCATTTCAATGCACTCCTTTGTCTTAATGTTTCACATAAGGTACCATTTTCAATGCAGTCTTTTCTCTTACTGTTTAACATAAGGTACCATTTTCAATGCACTCCTTTGTCTTACTGTTTAACATAAGGTACCATTTCCATGCACTCCTTTGTCTTAATGTTTAACATAAGGTACCATTTCAATGCACTCCTTTGTCTTAATGTTTAACATAAGGTACCATTTCAATGCACTCCTTTGTCTTAATGTTTAACATAAGGTACCATTTCAATGCACTCCTTTGTCTTAATGTTTAACATAAGGTATTATTTTCAATGCCCTCTTTTGTCTTACTGTTTAACATAAGGTACCATTTCAATGAACTCCATTGTCTTAATGTTTAACATAAGGTACCATTTCAATGCACTCCTTTGTCTTACTGTCTAACACAAGGTACCATTTCAATGAACTCCTTTGTCTTACTGTTTAACATCAGGTACCATTTCAATGCACTCCTTAGTCTTAATGTTTAACATAAGGTACCATTTCAATGAACTCCTTTGTCTTAATGTTTAACATAAGGTACCATTTCAATGCACTCCTTTGTCTTACTGTTTAACACAAGGTACCATTTCAATGAACTCCTTTGTCTTACTGTTTAACATCAGGTACCATTTCAATGCACTCCTTTGTCTTAATGTTTAACATAAGGTACCATTTCAAAACACTCCTTTCTTTGTCTTACTGTTTAACATAAGGTACCATTTCAATGCACTCCTTTTTCTTAATGTTTAACATAAGGTACCATTTTCAATGCCCTCTTTTGTCTTACTGTTTAACATCAGGTACCATTTCAATGAACTCCTTTGTCTTAATGTTTAACATAAGGTACTATTTTCAATGCCCTCCTTAGTCATACTGTTTAAATAAGGTACCATTTCAATGCACTCCTTTGTCTTAATGTTTAACATAAGGTAACATTTCAATGCACTCCTTTGTCTTACTGTTTAACACAAGGTACCATTTCAATGAACTCCTTTGTCTTAATGTTTAACACAAGGAACCATTTCAATGCACTCCTTTGTCTTACTGTTTAACATCAGGTACCATTTCAATGCACTCCTTTGTCTTAATGTTTAACATAAGGTACTATTTCAATGCACTCCTTTGTCTTAATGTTTAACATAAGGTACCATTTTCAATGCCTTCTTTTGTCTTACTGTTTAACATAACGTACCATTTCAATGAACTCCTTTGTCTTAATGTTTAACATAAGGTACCATTTCAATGCACTCCTTTGTCTTACTGTTTAACACAAGGTACCTTTTCAATGCACTCCTTTGTCTAACTGTTTAACATCAGGTACCATTTCAATGCACTCCTTTGTCTTAATGTTTAACATAAGGTACCATTTCAATGCACTCCTTTGTCTTACTGTTTAACATAAGGTACTATTTTCAATGCCCTCCTTTGTCATACTGTTTAAAATAAGGTACCATTTCAATGCACTCCTTTGTCTTAATGTTTCACATAAGGTACCATTTTCAATGCCCTCTTTTGTCTTACTGTTTAACATAAGGTACCATTTCAATGAACTCCTTTGTCTTAATGTTTAACATAAGGTACTATTTTCAATGCCCTCCTTTGTCATACTGTTTAAAATAAGGTACCATTTCAATGCACTCCTTTGTCTTAATGTTTAACATAAGGTAACATTTCAATGCACTCCTTTGTCTTACTGTTTAACACAAGGTACCATTTCAATGAACTCCTTTGTCTTAATGTTTCACATAAGGTACCATTTTCAATGCCCTCTTTTGTCATACTGTTTAACATAAGGTACCATTTCAATGCACTCCTTTGTCTTAATGTTTAACATAAGGTACCATTTTCAATGCCCTCTTTTGTCATACTGTTTAACATAAGGTACCATTTCAATGCACTCATTTGTCTTAATGTTTAACATAAGGTACCATCTCAATGCACTCCTTTGTCTTACTGTTTAACATAAGGTACCATTTCAATGCACACCTTTGTCTTGTTGTTTAACATAAGGTACCATTTTCAATGCACTCCTTTGCCCTACTGTTTAACATAAGGTACCATTTCAATGAACTCGTTTGTCTTAATATTTAACATACGGTACCATTTCAATGCACTCCTTTGTCTTACTGTTAAACATAAGGTACCATTTTCAATGCACTCCTTTGTGTTAATGTTTAACATAAGGTACCATTTCAATGAACTCCTTTGTCTTAATGTTTAACATAAGGTACCATTTCAATGCACTCCTTTGTCTTACTGTTTAACATAAGGTACCATTTCAATGCACTCCTTTGTCTTACTGCTTAACATAAGGTACCATTTCAATGCACTCCTGTGTCTTACTGTTTAACATAAGGTACCATTTTCAATGCACTCTTTTCTCTTACTGTTTAAGATAAGGTACCATTTTCAATGCCCTCTTTTGTCTTACTGTTTAACATAAGGTACCATTTCCATGCACTCCTTTGTCTTAATGTTTCACATAAGGTACCATTTCAATGCACTCCTTTGTCTTAATGTTTAACATAAGGTACCATTTCAATGCACTCCTTTGTCTTAATGTTTAACATAAGGTACCATTTCAATGCACTCCTTTGTCTTAATGTTTAACATAAGGTACCATTTTCAATGCCCTCTTTTGTCTTACTGTTTAACATAAGGTACCATTTCAATGAACTCCATTGTCTTAATGTTTAACATAAGGTACCATTTCAATGCACTCCTTTGTCTTACTGTTTAACACAAGGTACCATTTCAATGAACTCCTTTGTCTTACTGTTTAACATCAGGTACCATTTCAATGCACTCCTTTGTCTTAATGTTTAACATAAGGTACCATTTCAATGCACTCCTTTGTCTTAATGTTTAACATAAGGTACTATTTTCAATGCCCTCCTTTGTCTTAATGTTTAACATAAGGTAACATTTCAATGCACTCCTTTGTCTTACTGTTTAACACAAGGTACCATTTCAATGCACTCCTTTGTCTTAATGTTTCACATAAGGTACCATTTTCAATGCCCTCTTTTGTCTTACTGTTTAACATAAGGTACCATTTCAATGAACTCCTTTGTCTTAATGTTTAACATAAGGTACCATTTCAATGCACTCCTTTGTCTTAATGTTTAACACAAGGAACCATTTCAATGCACTCCTTTGTCTTACTGTTTAACATCAGGTACCATTTCAATGCACTCCTTTGTCTTAATGTTTAACATAAGGTACTATTTCAATGCACTCCTTTGTCTTAATGTTTAACATAAGGTACCATTTTCAATGCCTTCTTTTGTCTTACTGTTTAACATAACGTACCATTTCAATGAACTCCTTTGTCTTAATGTTTAACATAAGGTACCATTTCAATGCACTCCTTTGTCTTACTGTTTAACACAAGGTACCTTTTCAATGCACTCCTTTGTCTAACTGTTTAACATCAGGTACCATTTCAATGCACTCCTTTGTCTTAATGTTTAACATAAGGTACCATTTCAATGCACTCCTTTGTCTTACTGTTTAACATAAGGTACTATTTTCAATGCCCTCCTTTGTCATACTGTTTAAAATAAGGTACCATTTCAATGCACTCCTTTGTCTTAATGTTTAACATAAGGTAACATTTCAATGCACTCCTTTGTCTTACTGTTTAACACAAGGTACCATTTCAATGCACTCCTTTGTCTTAATGTTTAACATAAGGTACCATTTCAATGCACTCCTTTGTCTTACTGTTTAACACAAGGTACCATTTCAATGCACTCCTTTGTCTTAATGTTTAACATAAGATACCATTTCAATGCACTCCTTTGTCTTACTGTTTAACACAAGGTACCATTTCAATGAACTCCTTTGTCTTACTGTTTAACACAAGGTACCATTTCAATGAACTCCTTTGTCTTAATGTTTCACATAAGGTACCATTTTCAATGCCCTCTTTTGTCTTACTGTTTAACATAAGGTACCATTTCAATGCACTCCTTTGTCTTAATGTTTAACATAAGGTACCATTTCAATGCACTCCTTTGTCTTACTGTTTAACACAAGGTACCATTTCAATGCACTCCTTTGTCTTAATGTTTAACATAAGGTACCATTTCAATGCACTCCTTGGTCTTACTGTTTAACACAAGGTACCATTTCAATGCACTCCTTTGTCTTACTGTTTAACATCAGGTACCATTTCAATGAACTCCTTTGTCTTACTGTTTAACACAAGGTACCATTTCAATGCACTCCTTTGTCTTAATGTTTAACATAAGGTACCATTTCAATGCACTCCTTTGTCTTAATGTTTAACATAAGGTACCATTTCAATGCACTCCTTTGTCTTAATGTTTCACATAAGGTACCATTAAAATGCACTCCTTTGTCTTAATGTTTAACATAAGGTACCATTTCAATGCACTCCTTTGTCTTAATGTTTAACATAAGGTACCATTTCAATGCACTCCTTTGTCTTACTGTTTAACACAAGGTACCATTTCAATGCACTCCTTTGTCTTAATGTTTAACATAAGGTACCATTTCAATGCACTCCTTGGTCTTACTGTTTAACACAAGGTACCATTTCAATGCACTCCTTTGTCTTACTGTTTAACACAAGGTACCATTTCAATGAACTCCTTTGTCTTACTGTTTAACATCAGGTACCATTTCAATGCACTCCTTTGTCTTAATGTTTAACATAAGGTACCATTTCAATGAACTCCTTTGTCTTAACGTTTAACATAAGGTACCATTTCAATGCACTCCTTGGTCTTACTGTTTAACATAAGGTACCATTTCAATGCACTCCTTTGTCTTAATGTTTAACATAAGGTACCATTTCAATGCACTCCTTTGTCTTACTGTTTAACATAAGGTAATATTTTCAATGCCCTCCCTTGTCATACTGTTTAACATAAGGTACCATTTCAATGCACTCCTTTGTCTTAATGTTTAACATAAGGTAACATTTCAATGCACTCCTTTGTCTTACTGTTTAACACAAGGTACCATTTCAATGCACTCCTTTGTCTTAATGTTTCACATAAGGTACCATTTTCAATGCAGTCTTTTCTCTTACTGTTTAACATAAGGTACCATTTTCAATGCCCTCTTTTGTCTTACTGTTTAACATAAGGTACCATTTCAATGAACTCCATTGTCTTAATGTTTAACATAAGGTACCATTTCAATGCACTCCTTTGTCTTACTGTTTAACACAAGGTACCATTTCAATGAACTCCTTTGTCTTACTGTTTAACATCAGGTACCATTTCAATGCACTCCTTTGTCTTAATGTTTAACATAAGGTACCATTTCAATGCACTCCTTTGTCTTAATGTTTAACATAAGGTACTATTTTCAATGCCCTCCTTTGTCTTAATGTTTAACATAAGGTAACATTTCAATGCACTCCTTTGTCTTACTGTTTAACACAAGGTACCATTTCAATGCACTCCTTTGTCTTAATGTTTCACATAAGGTACCATTTTCAATGCCCTCTTTTGTCTTACTGTTTAACATAAGGTACCATTTCAATGAACTCCTTTGTCTTAATGTTTAACATAAGGTACCATTTCAATGCACTCCTTTGTCTTACTGTTTAACACAAGGAACCATTTCAATGCACTCCTTTGTCTAACTGTTTAACATCAGGTACCATTTCAATGCACTTCTTTGTCTTAATGTTTAACATAAGGTACTATTTCAATGCACTCCTTTGTCTTAATGTTTAACATAAGGTACCATTTTCAATGCCCTCTTTTGTCTTACTGTTTAACATAAGGTACCATTTCAATGAACTCCTTTGTCTTAATGTTTAACATAAGGTACCATTTCAATGCACTCCTTTGTCTTACTGTTTAAAACAAGGTACCATTTCAATGCACTCCTTTGTCTAACTGTTTAACATCAGCTACCATTTCAATGCACTCCTTTGTCTTAATGTTTAACATAAGGTACCATTTTCAATGCCCTCCTTTGTCATACTGTTTAAAATAAGGTACCATTTCAATGCACTCCTTTGTCTTAATGTTTAACATAAGGTAACATTTCAATGCACTCCTTTGTCTTACTGTTTAACACAAGGTACCATTTCAATGCACTCCTTTGTCTTAATGTTTCACATAAGGTACCATTTTCAATGCCCTCTTTTGTCTTACTGTTTAACATAAGGTACCATTTCAAGGAACTCCTTTGTCTTAATGTTTAACATAAGGTACTATTTTCAATGCCCTCCTTTGTCATACTGTTTAAAATAAGGTACCATTTCAATGCACTCCTTTGTCTTAATGTTTAACATAAGGTAACATTTCAATGCACTCCTTTGTCTTACTATTTAACACAAGGTACCATTTCAATGAACTCCTTTGTCTTAATGTTTCACATAAGGTACCATTTTCAATGCCCTCTTTTGTCTTACTGTTTAACATAAGGTACCATTTCAATGCACTCCTTTGTCTTAATGTTTAACATAAGGTACCATTTCAATGCACTCCTTTGTCTTACTGTTTAACACAAGGTACCATTTCAATGCACTCCTATGTCTTAATGTTTAACATAAGGTACCATTTCAATGCACTCCTTGGTCTTACTGTTTAACACAAGGTACCATTTCAATGCACTCCTTTGTCTTACTGTTTAACATCAGGTACCATTTCAATGCACTCCTTTGTCTTAATGTTTAACATAAGGTACCATTTCAATGCACTCCTTTGTCTTACTGTTTAACATAAGGTACTATTTTCAATGCCCTCCTTTGTCATACTGTTTAACATATGGTACCATTTCAATGCACTCCTTTGTGTTAATGTTTAACATAAGGTAACATTTCAATGCACTCCTTTGTCTTACTGTTTAACACAAGGTACCATTTCAATGCACTCCTTTGTCTTAATGTTTCACATAAGGTACCATTTTCAATGCAGTCTTTTCTCTTACTGTTTAACATAAGGTACCATTTTCAATGCACTCCTTTGTCTTACTGTTTAACATAAGGTACCATTTCCATGCACTCCTTTGTCTTAATGTTTAACATAAGGTACCATTTCAATGCACTCCTTTGTCTTAATGTTTAACATAAGGTACCATTTCAATGCACTCCTTTGTCTTAATGTTTAACATAAGGTACCATTTTCAATGCCCTCTTTTGTCTTACTGTTTAACATAAGGTACCATTTCAATGAACTCCATTGTCTTAATGTTTAACATAAGGTACTATTTCAATGCACTCCTTTGTCTTAATGTTTAACATAAGGTACCATTTTCAATGCCCTCTTTTGTCTTACTGTTTAACATAAGGTACCATTTCAATGAACTCCTTTGTCTTAATGTTTAACATAAGGTACCATTTCAATGCACTCCTTTGTCTTACTGTTTAACACAAGGTACCATTTCAATGCACTCCTTTGTCTTACTGTTTAACATCAGGTACCATTTCAATGCACTCCTTTGTCTTAATGTTTAACATAAGGTACCATTTCAATGAACTCCTTTGTCTTAATGTTTAACATAAGGTACTATTTTCAATGCCCTCCTTTGTCATACTGTTTAAAATAAGGTACCATTTCAATGCACTCCTTTGTCTTAATGTTTAACATAAGGTAACATTTCAATGCACTCCTTTGTCTTACTGTTTAACACAAGGTACCATTTCAATGCACTCCTTTGTCTTAATGTTTCACATAAGGTACCATTTTCAATGCCCTCTTTTGTCTTACTGTTTAACATAAGGTACCATTTCAATGAACTCCTTTGTCTTAATGTTTAACATAAGGTACCATTTCAATGCACTCCTTTGTCTTACTGTTTAACACAAGGTACCATTTCAATGCACTCCTTTGTCTTAATGTTTAACATAAGGTATTATTTTCAATGCCCTCTTTTGTCTTACTGTTTAACATAAGGTACCATTTCAATGAACTCCTTTGTCTTAATGTTTAACATAAGGTACCATTTCAATGCACTCCTTTGTCTTACTGTCTAACACAAGGTACCATTTCAATGAACTCCTTTGTCTTACTGTTTAACATCAGGTACCATTTCAATGCACTCCTTTGTCTTAATGTTTAACATAAGGTACCATTTCAATGAACTCCTTTGTCTTAATGTTTAACATAAGGTACCATTTCAATGCACTCCTTTGTCTTACTGTTTAACACAAGGTACCATTTCAATGAACTCCTTTGTCTTACTGTTTAACATCAGGTACCATTTCAATGCACTCCTTTGTCTTAATGTTTAACATAAGGTACCATTTCAATGCACTCCTTTGTCTTAATGTTTAACATAAGGTACTATTTTCAATGCCCTCCTTTGTCATACTGTTTAAATAAGGTACCATTTCAATGCACTCCTTTGTCTTAATGTTTAACATAAGGTAACATTTCAATGCACTCCTTTGTCTTACTGTTTAACACAAGGTACCATTTCAATGAACTCCTTTGTCTTAATGTTTCACATAAGGTACCATTTTCAATGCCCTCTTTTGTCTTACTGTTTAACATAAGGTACCATTTCAATGAACTCCTTTGTCTTAATGTTTAACATAAGGTACCATTTCAATGCACTCCTTTGTCTTACTGTCTAACACAAGGTACCATTTCAATGAACTCCTTTGTCTTACTGTTTAACATCAGGTACCATTTCAATGCACTCCTTTGTCTTAATGTTTAACATAAGGTACCATTTCAATGAACTCCTTTGTCTTAATGTTTAACATAAGGTACCATTTCAATGCACTCCTTTGTCTTACTGTTTAACACAAGGTACCATTTCAATGAACTCCTTTGTCTTACTGTTTAACATCAGGTACCATTTCAATGCACTCCTTTGTCTTAATGTTTAACATAAGGTACCATTTCAATGCACTCCTTTGTCTTAATGTTTAACATAAGGTACTATTTTCAATGCCCTCCTTTGTCATACTGTTTAAATAAGGTACCATTTCAATGCACTCCTTTGTCTTAATGTTTAACATAAGGTAACATTTCAATGCACTCCTTTGTCTTACTGTTTAACACAAGGTACCATTTCAATGAACTCCTTTGTCTTAATGTTTCACATAAGGTACCATTTTCAATGCCCTCTTTTGTCTTACTGTTTAACATAAGGTACCATTTCAATGCACTCCTTTGTCTTAATGTTTAACATAAGGTACCATTTCCATGCACTCCTTTGTCTTAATGTTTAACATAAGGTACCATTTCAATGCACTCCTTTGTCTTAATGTTTAACATAAGGTACCATTTCAATGCACTCCTTTGTCTTAATGTTTAACATAAGGTACCATTTCAATGCACTCCTTTGTCTTAATGTTTAACATAAGGTACCATTTTCAATGCCCTCCTTTGTCATACTGTTTAAAATAAGGTACCATTTCAATGCACTCCTTTGTCTTAATGTTTAACATAAGGTAACATTTCAATGCACTCCTTTGTCTTAATGTTTAACACAAGGTACCATTTCAATGCACTCCTTTGTCTTAATGTTTAACATAAGGTACCATTTTCAATGCAGTCTTTTCTCTTACTGTTTAACATAAGGTACCATTTCAATGCACTCCTTTGTCTTACTGTTTAACACAAGGTACCATTTCAATGCACTCCTTTGTCTTACTGTTTAACATCAGGTACCATTTCAATGCACTCCTTTGTCTTAATGTTTAACATAAGGTACCATTTCAATGCACTCCTTTGTCTTACTGTTTAACATAAGGTACCATTTCAATGCACTCCTTTGTCTTCCTGTTTAACATAAGGTACCATTTTCAATGCCCTCTTTTGTCATACTGTTTAACATAAGGTACCATTTCAATGCACTCCTTTGTCTTAATGTCTAACATAAGATACCATTTCAATGCACTCCTTTGTCTTAATGTTTAACATAAGGTACCATTTCAATGCACTCCTTTGTCTTACTGTTTAACATAAGGTACCATTTCAATGCACTCCTTTGTCTTACTGTTTAACATAAGGTACCATTTCAATGCACTCCTTTGTCTTACTGTTTAACATCAGGTACCATTTTCAATGCACTCTTTTCTCTTACTGTTTAACATAAGGTACCATTTCAATGCACTCCTTTGTCTTACTGTTTAACATAAGGTACCATTTTCAATGCACTCTTTTCTCTTAATGTTTAACATAAGGTACCATTTCAATGCACTCCTTTGTCTTACTGTTTAACATAAGGTACCATTTTAATGCACTACTTTGTCTTACTATTTAACATACAGTATCATATACAACATAGAAGCAGAATAAAAGAATAAACCAACTGAAATAAAAAAATAACATTGAATACATTCAATCACATTCAAGAAAGAACCAGTAGCCAGGACAACACAGGAATGTTTAAAAGAAAAATAATATAAAATTCATTCTTCTCATGCAATAAAATAGAGGTCACTTTTAATAAAACAGGTTGCATAGAAGCAAAGCTTCAATCGGCATCTATACATATAAAGAACAAAGTATATGTTCCACAAAAACCTTTGATCAACTCAAGCAAAGCTTTGCATGAATACTTTATAACAGCCAAGAAAAACATTAGGAGGTTCATGATCCCAAAATGTCATCCCTTTCCCACGATTGCCTTAAAAAAGGCATTTACAATATGTGTAAATACCTGCCAAAATGACCAGTCATTTGCTCATAATTTGTAAATATCTCCATATACGCGAGCATGGGGAAGCGGTGGCTGATTGGTTGGTGGTCGTACCCGTAACACTCAGTGTGCGCTGAGTGAGCGGGTTCGACCCTTGTCCGAGGCGTCAGTCACTGTGTAGGGACCTTGAGCAAGTCCTTCACGCACAACTGCTCTGCAGTCCAACCGCAATTGTGCCGTCGATGCGTGTGCACTTCTGAGCAAAAGATGTTGGAAGAAGGGCGATATCAACTTTCAAGAATTTCAGCACACTTTAGAATTGTAAGGACTACCTGGGCAAAGACGGGTACTTTAGCTAGTAAACAATAAAATTAAATCCAAACAAAAACAATCTAACGAACTCTGATAAAGAGATACAAACATCAAACTGTGATAAATATCAACCTCCAAAAGAAACTTTCAAATAAAATCAAACACCATTTCCAATGGGTTCTTGTCTTACCTGTACAGAATGTGGCCTCTTTTGCCCATTCTGACATTGCAGTAAAGAAAACAGAATCACAGTACAAACTTACACTCACTACTCAGACAATACTACAGGTTGTCAGCATACGTTCACATATACTTACCTACTTAATTCTCCTCGTTAACTGTTCCTTCGGGGTAATTCGATCAACCTATGGCACTTGTTATTTGCTGATTAGTAACTTTTATCACACTAATTTACAAGGCATAGGACATCAAGTCATAAGGCATGCTAGAACCAAGCCATAATAATGTTATCAAGTCAAAGGGCACACTAGAACGAACCAAGCCATAATCATGTTATCAAGTCATAAGGCACACTAAACCCAAGCCATAATCATGTTAAAGATGCAATAGATCAATTCACAAAGACAGGGGAGGCAGCCCCTGCAATGGATATGCAATCTTAAATGGGTTAATCTTATGTTGCAAATGAAATTACATAAGCGACAACATAATTATGTTAACATAAGGTACATCTTCAATGACTATGATTGTCTTACTACTTGACGAATGCTTATTTAATGAGCAGCGCAGACAGAGATAGAAAAAAGGTTATGATATATATTACCAGCCCCTGCAATGGATATGCAATCTTAAATGGGTTAATCTTATGTTGCAAATGAAATTACATAAGCGACAACATAATTATGTTAACATAAGGTACATCTTCAATGACTATGATTGTCTTACTACTTGACGAATGCTTATTTAATGAGCAGCGCAGACAGAGATAGAAAAAAGGTTATGATATATATTACCAGGAAGAACCAAGCAGTTCTAGTTCTGCAGTTATAAACAGAGAAAGAGACATACAACATGGATGAACAATAACGATTATGGAAAATAAGAACACAACCAGGTAAAACTCATGCTATATAATATTAGATCACTCTTAATTACTGTGGTTGGCCAGCATTCTATGTTTCATTAACTGAGCCCCAATATGAAGATTTTATTGAACAGGAAGCCAATGCAAAGATCTAAGCCTGGAGGGTTATAATATAATTATTTATTCTCAGTTCCTACATTCATACAGCATGTTGTCATCAACGCTGCAGAAAATAACGTCTTAAAAAGTAGTCGATTAATGCTACCATACATAGAGTGTCTACTGTCTCTCAATTGAACCTGCAACTACATATGTTCTAAAGGCCGCACTCTTCGAATCAGTCTTAGCATCACATAATCATAAAAGCTGCCCAAACAAGCCAAAATGGCGCGAAGTAAATGAACTAGAGACCTGTTCAAGGGTTCGATGAACACTGTAACCAATGACAGTCTCTAAGTCCGTAGCTATGGAAATGGCTAATTTATACAACACTCGGCACCAACAACCTGTGAGTTATAGCTCCATGGTAGAAAATACATCAAGAAAGAAGATCCTCAGAGGAACAGGGCAGCCACCGTCAGCGAACACTTCATTACAATGCATCGGATGAACAAAGGAGATCAACAGGACCAGAGCTAGGATTAACCAAAAGCCGAGAAAAATAGAAAAATAAAACTCTCAGAACCTGGACGGACCTCTGAAAAAGCCGAGACAATCTGAAGAAACGTGACATCTTAGTGGAATATAGAAGCAATATGAATATCTGAGCACATCCCTGACGAGACGTGACCGACTGAAATTCGTAATGCTCTTCCATGTTTCGTCATCATTTGCATCTCCTCAAAGGGAATGACAGTTTCCATCTTAAAGAGTGAAAATTAATGAGCAGCATTTCTATAAAAACATATATATTCTGCAATTCCAAGACGTCATTTTCGGTCCACGTATTCAGCCTGAGATATTCTCATGGAAAGATATGCCATCTTAAGCGAGCGAAAATAAATTGCCAGCATTCTACCAAACACGGTTGCCGACTGGTTAGAGCGGTCAACTCGTATTATTATTATTACCGAAATTTGATACCGCCCTTCTTCCAACATCTTTTTGCTCAGAAGTGCATACACACGCCTCGATGGCGCAATTGCAGTTGTACTGCAGAGCAATGGGTCGTGAAGGACTTGCTCAAGGTCCCTACACAGTGATGCTCCGGACGAGGCTCGAATCCGCGCGCTCAGCACACACTGAACGCAACGGGCTGACCGCTCTAAACGATTGGCCAAACGTGGCACAGTGGCCAATCGGTAACGTGGAGAGTGTGGGTTCGACCCTCGTCTGAAGAGTCACTGTGTAGGGACTTTGACCAAGTGCTTTGCACGCAATTGCTCTGCATTACAGCTGCAGTTGTGCCATTGAGACATGTGAGCACTTCTGAACTAATTGCAAGAAGGGCAATATAAAATTACAGTTGTATTGTGCATTGCAGTGTAATTCCAAAACATCATTTTTAATCAAAGTAATTATTCAGCCTGAAATATTCTCCTGGAAAGATTTGTTATTTTAAGAGTGAAATTTAATGAGCAGCATTTCTATTAAACATATGATATTATTGTAATTCCAAAAACGTCATTTTTGATCCATATATTCAGCATGAAATATTTTCCTTCTTTAAGGTTATTTTCAGTCTTTCTATTCATCAGGCAATAAATCCTGTTTCTGACAAGTCATGCGATTCTGTTCAGCAAGCAACATTATTCTTCTTCTGCAAGATTACTTTCAATCTCTGTCTCTCTCTCTTAAGCATGCAGCATACTGCTTTGAAAACGTTCAGCCCTTCCCTCTGTAGCAAGCAATCATCGTCAAGACTCAGAAGAAGAAGAAGCGAGAAAGTCTCCAGGCAGCACAGATGACTGAACTGCTTGACATGACGATGAATGTTTATTCCTGACAAATAGCTGCTCCATTCTTCGTGTGCAAATCCTTTATTTTCTGATAATGCCAAAGGAACGTACAGCGTTGTTGTCGACACAGAATGGCTGCCTTGTTTATGAGATTTCAGCTGTTAGTAGGTAGTAGAAAACCTATGCACCACTGCGCTCAACATCCTTCCAGTAAGCAATTCTGCTCCATGTTAAAAGCGGCTAAAGAAAGCATCCAGAAAGTCTGCAAACAATGGAGAGATATTTGCCTTGTTCCTGGCTCAACATCTGACTGAACATTTCACTGCCATTTTCAACATTTAAACTGTGAAGCAAATCTTGGACATGTATTTGTTCACGGATATATATATCCAATTATAGAACGACCTTTGCTCACACTAACACTCATAAATTCTCTATCAAGATAACTGGTTCCACAGTTTAGAACAATCTTCCTTCTGACATCCTTTGCTTTTCTCATCTCCTGCTCTTTAAAACAACTCTTGCGTGCTCATCTTCTAACTCTAAATGTATAAAAATGTCTTATCTTTTATTCGTTTTGGTTTTAAATGTATAGCATTAGAAGATACTAATTATGCTAACACTACAATTGAAATGTTAACAATTCCCAAATTTGGCATGCTATCAACCTCTTTCAAATCTCTATCTAATTGTATTGGTAATATGTGGCTTTAGGTCCCCCTTTTGTAGCCCAACTTTGTAACAAATATGATCATGTGCTGTTGTATTTTGAGAACAATAAAGAGCTATATAATGTTATGTTATTAACTGGTATATTCCTTAAGTCAGGTCTGAGCTTCAAGATTCTCTGATTTTTTCAAATATCAACGTAGCTTTTGAAGTGGATTATCTTTCTTATGGACATTCAGTCACAGCAACCATTTCTCAACCTGGTCATAATTATCATAATGTCGCCATTGAAATCATTAGAAAAGATCATATGCTTCCGCATGTATGCATTAACCTCCTTAGCGTTACATTACCTTGCGAGAAATCAAGCAAAAAGCGTTACATTACATTGCTGATGACGTTACATTGTCGATTGAACGAAGAAACAGAAATACCGCAGTAGGACAGTGCCATCTAAAGTAATTATTTATTGCAAATGTAAATTTAAACCAATACTATTAGTTTCTGCCTTTAGTAAACATCTTTAGTATGGTATAGTTTGAAACAAGGCACCAGACATAGTCCAACATCACAATCCGGACAGCAATATCTGGTCTCTTTCCTTACTTTCTTGCCGGACTCGTCAACCTTTGAGCAACAAACTACACACGTTCGTGTAGGGGCTTGTTTTTTTTGTGTTGGCGGACAGAAATCAATGAAATGTCGCCCAGTAAGACGTTCTGGATTGACAATGGTTGTACTACGACGACCAACTTTACCAGGAACCACAGATGGCGGATGTTTGGCAAAAATTTGGTCAACAAGTTTCCATGTGAAGTCAGCATGAGAGACTTTCTTGGTTTCATACTTTTTGAACAACACAAATGCATTCCAAAGACACTGTTCAATAAGATGCCTGAAAATTTTTTAGATATCCCGAGCGTTATTCGGGGTTAACCATACACGAAGCGCAATTCTCCAGGCGCCCGAGCGTGTCTCGGGGTTAACCGTTCTTACACAGAATTACCGGCCCGGGTGGCGCTCGGGGTTAACGCTAAGGAGGTTAAGGTGCATGGTATTTATACAGGAGTTTTTACGTGTAGTGTCAGTGCCATTCTTAGTTTCTGCTTAGCGATAGGCCTACTGTAGTGTAAAGATGACTCCACATACATAACGGCGCTTATTTATTTATTTGGCGAATTTATATAGCGCCCCTTCAAGACATCTACTCAGAAGCACTCCCGACCCAACCCAAGCTTATAGTTACATTAACAAATCTACACATGCAATGCATTACAAACTACAGCTTCCTGAAAGCATAAGGAAGTCTAAATATAGGCTCAGTAACCTTATTTACAGAAGGAGAGAACATCGCATAAATTAACAAGCATGGTCATTTTAACCTTTAAACATAATTTATACACTAAACATAGCAAAAAGTGGAACAATTTACTGCCTTTCAGGATGAACCTCTAGATAAATTGCAAAGACACAAAACAATACCCAAATAATTCAAAAGACTCCCAAGCACATCTCAATGTAACAGTACAATGCTTTTCTGTTGAGAAATTAACAGATCAATCAATGCAGTCGTCCAAGAAACAAGACCCATCACATATTCAGCAAAAAAATACAATATCAGTACTTACCGAATATACTGACAGTTTGTTTAAATTTGTCTGACTGTTTGCTCTGCGTGATCCTCCATACAAAGCGAACATTTCCCCAATGTCTTCATTTTCCTCGTCAGAAGCAGTGCCATTAACACCAGCCTAACACCAAACGAAGACATATTGACAAGGCGATACGCATGTAATGCTGTATTATAGAATTCTTAACGTGTGAACAATAACTGTAAGAAGACGTGAATGAAGAAAGAAACGATGATGTTTATAGAAGATGCTGTATTTGAAAAGCAGTATTAGGAAATAGATTAAGTGTCAAAACGACTCCCATAAGATTTGATTTATCAAACAAATGCTGATGTAAGCAGCATTTGGGAATTCTTTAAATGTGCAAAGTATCACCATAAAATATACTTTTATCAATAAACACACAAACAAAGTAGTATCTAAAAACAAGTTTTATGTAAAGACTTTCTCATCTTATCAGGGCTGCCACACTGAGAGTGCTTCTGAATATTGTTATACTGTAAGAAGTGCTTTATAAATACGTAACTACTCAGATAATTATCTGTCTCATTACTTGGAGAAAAAGTGTGATCCAAAAGCCAACCCTGACAGACCAACTTGGGAAAAAAATGTCAGTAACATCATTTTCTTGGCTTCTAATATAAAACCCAGTGACGAACCGTCTCTTTTACCGATTCCTCTTCTCAACAGTCGATTTATTCACTCAGCAGTCGAGTTTGCTTCAGGCACTAATGAAAAAGAGATCTATAAATCTCTCTATCCTGGTTTGACACTCCCTACTCTGCCAACTACAAGACTATCAAGCATACTAATCTGGATAAGGATCATATCAGGATTAGTGTCTACATGATAGTGTCTCACAGTTAGGAAACGTCAAATGGACATTTCAAGATGGGCGTCACCATCTGGCATTTACCGAGTTTGCCATAAAACTCGTCCTATCCAACCCAACCGAATCAATAATCACGAGGCTGTCACGAAAACATCCTCTCAGTTTAAACCTCTGACATTTAACAGAACATTACGTTATTTTTGTTGTTGGTCAATTTGACGGCGAGCGCAGCAATGGAAGGCATGGAGGCGGAGATCGGAGAACCGAGTGAACTGCTGACACTTTGGCAGCTGCGATGATTATTAACAGCGGAGTTATAACCGGGCTGTGACGATGAGGTTGACAATGGTGGACTCGCATTGTTGTTCTCTTCATAGTGTGCTCGTGAAAAATCGCTCGTCGTCTTATCTGAAAGAGTAACATTAAAATCTAACTAAACGTCTAGTCTCACACAGAAATGCTGGTAATAAAGTCCTTTCTGTTTGGCAATAATTTTCAAAAACTTTGCATTCCATAATATTGTATAAGTTTGCCCGGACAACGATGACAAAGATGCTAATAGTAATAAAAATACTAAATTCAATTTGTTTCCCAGTGTCTTTTAGCCTGTATCTAGCACTATGACGTTATAACATTTTAGGCGAATGCACAGCAGAGGATGAGACTTTATTTCCCAGATAAATGTTACCACTTGGCATAATTGTCTTGTTTCTGAGAGATCAAACAATAAGAAAATAATAAGAAAATAATAATAATGATAACAATAAAAAAAATAATAATAGTAACACTACAATAACATCACCAATATTAAAGATAGTAATATTACTGCACACAAGTAATAATTTTCTAAAAAATGTCTAAAATCTGTGCCAAAAAATGACGTTAAAGGTGAGGATGGAAGGAATAAGACTTGATTGATAAAAGCAATACCACCACCACCTCATCAAGTAAAGTTCAAGAATGCATAACAAACAAAGCAGGTCATAATATGTCCAATTATGTACCATCAGAGGAAGAAAATGAAAGGCGAGTAATAGATGTCCAGGAAAACTCATAAATCTACGAACGCTATGACATCAACTCGCCAAGGCCAATATAGAGCCAAAAACAAAGACGACAGAGAGGCCACCGATGTCATAAGCCATCTAAAAGCAATCAACAAAATATCACTACTCATTACATGAAAATTGTTACTCTCAGCTCCAGCCAGAAGCAGTAGCAGGGTAATTTTTCACTCTTACTGTAGGCAATTGCAATGCATGACATCAACTGGTAATAAAATTTAACAAGCATGCGATGATCAACAATAACCCTGACGTTTCAATACAAATTTATAGATACAACACAATATAAAATTGATGAAAGTGCCGGTGTACGTCGAGCAATCTAATAAAACTTAATGACATCTACAGCGCTGTCAAGGATGCATAAAGCATCAAGTACAGTCCCCTTAAATGAAACTGTAGTCCACAATTGTAATCTCCTGGAGAAGTAACATCAAAACCTGGGTGTCATCAATCATCCATCACCGTGCATGCTTGGGACAGAATAACAACGGTTGACATGCAAACATTACCAAGTCCTGCTGACTACAGTTGCATAATTACTAAATGAATGTTTCATTCATTATAACTACCAATATATGAATGAACCGAAACTCGGCTCAGCTGAGTTTTGTAGTACTCAGCATAAACTTGGACAACCAATGGGTCCAAGTTTTAATGAAAAATGGCTTACCGATTTTCTGTTTTGAAAACGAAAATCGGATTTTCTTATTTACAAAACGCCAAATCGACCTAACGAAAAACACAGATACTTTGATATTAGTACTTACTCGTTACTACTTCTGATTGTAAAATGAGGTAAAACTAAAAAAAATCATTCAAATTGTGCAAACTGCCAAAATATAAATCAAGAGAATGAGACTTTTTCAAATATTCGAAACCTGGACTCGGATCAACTCATAAACCTCGAACTCGGCAGTAAATTGACACTCGGTTCATCCCTAACTACACAGACAGGAATCACCTGTGTCCTCAGAAGATCCATTCATTTCCACTGAATATATGGTGACCAGTAGTTCAAGAGAAGTCAACATTTATTGCATCATTTATCATTATCCATCAACTCGCTTCGGGTGACATTCATGAGTAGAACGAATCAGTACAGATTAAGCAGAACGACCGCGACACAGAGAAAGAACAATAATAAGATCAACAGATGTAATTTCAGCGACAACCAGGAACATCGAAAGCTAAAATAAGATAATACCGTGTAACAAATGAATCAAATTAGCTAATGGAAGCGAATGTAATCACAAATATACGAAGCAATAACTACTCCGGGTAATAAAATCATGTCAAAGTAATCGCTTAGTTAGGATAAACCAGCATTAAATGGCAGCTCTCAAATATTTTGGCTGAAGCAGCATTACAACAATCTCAATTCTACCAGTCCGTCATACTCTTTAGGTCTTCTCAAAACCTGTTTTTTCTTGCGAGATCATGCTCACTGCGAGTGCTTCTGAATGGTTCACTCCAGTAGGGGTGCTTCCCAAATTTTAAATAAAACTAATCCGCTATGGAAAAACCTTTGTTCTAATAGAGTATTACTTGTACAAGTAAAATCATTTCCTCTTCAGTCATAATCATTTGATAAAACTGAATACTGTGACTCTCAGTTGTATAATGGACCAGACAAAATTCTGATGCACAGAAGATGTAAACATCTGAAATATTACTCAGCACAACAGTTCTATAAGTAATCTTACACATATTCTTGTCCCTGGTCAGGTAAAGAGTTTGATCAGAAATCATACCTCTGGCTTCATGTACGCATCATCTGAGCGGGCTGCCTCTCTCTAATAGTTGCCCATGTCTAATCTAATTATAAAGCCACAAGTTCAATAATTTAACAAAAGCTTTTCATAATCAACTGGATATTATAAATTATTGTTGTCAACGAGTTATCTCAATTCAACTAACAGCCACTAGGACACCTAATTGAATGAAGCCCACCTCAACAACTGCTTTTTTTTTTCTGACCAATTGGCAACCAGACTCAGACCTTATTTAGACTACCCTTTTGGACAACCACTCTCACTTGATGCAGTGCTCGTGAATAAGCTGATCCCTGCACTTATAAGTTTGGAGATTATGATTACGACTTTCAAAGCTAATAAATAATCAACAAAAATGCACTAATCCAGTCTATCACCAGTGTAATGAATATGCAAGTTAATATTATTGTTGATATCATTATCTATTATTTTACTGGAAGCACAAATGCATTACAAATGCATAAAAAATCATTGCTCAGTTTAATTTTTTACTTAATCCATACACTACCCATTACACATATTCACATATATTTACTGGAATGGACTTCCCATAGAGCTCTGTCTCCTACCTAAGAACTCCTCATCTTCATTTTACGCCTCTCTTAAAACTGTCCTTTCCAGCTGAGGATTAGGCCGGTAGCGCCTCTGAATAGATGTCTTGAAGGGGCGCTATATCAAGCATTTTCTTTTGATTGATTGATTTACATACAAACTAACAATACATATATACAAATCACTGCACTTCTAAAGCAGTGCATAATTTTATAAACTGTACAATACAGCTGTACTCTGATATTGCCCTTATTACACAGTTCAGAAGAATGCACACACGCACAGACGGCACACAAGCAATTATACTGAAGAGCAACGATTCACAAAAGACATGCTCAAGGTCCCTATACAGTCACCACCTCGGATGGGGATCGAACCCACACCCATACCCATTACACACCCGACCACTCTAACCAATCGACCATCCCATGTCACAGCTAAACTATCATGGTATCATTCATTAACTCAGCAGCCAATTGTTATAAATTCGAATCCAAGCTGCTTTATCTTGAGTTGCTTTTAACCCCAAGTAGCCCCTATGCAGAAATACTAGCAAGCGAGATTAGTTAGTCTGAATTTCGTTTGTCATGCACCAGCAGCTGTCAACAGTTTGCTGTGAAAATCGCAGGAGGATCCTAAACACACAGGATTTTCACTCGTATTTCAGTAGATAGGCAGGCTTCCAATGCATCACCAAATGGATATCAAATACTAAGACCCGGAACCGACGAACTGATGGACGAACGAACTGAGTCCAGCCACTGAGTCCCAGAACATATTACTCCGCAAATGACGCCGGGCACAGCAAACAGACTGACATTCGTCGGCTGGTCCCTGAAATAACTGGAAAACCAGCGAAACGTCAGGCGCCGCCGCCGTCGTCAACATTAGGCAGAATGAATGAGCGAAGTCTACAACTGCAATAATTGAAAAGGACGTCTCCAATGTCCATCCGCACCCTTAGCACCCGTCAGTCTAAGCTACTTGCTCCGACTAACAGACGGACGGATGGACTGACAGCAGTGGACATACGATAGCAATCGAGATGGAACGAACATATGCCGTGGGACAATGACAGAATGGTTCTCTTGGACCACGAGAATATTATCAGCTGGTCAAACAGGGAATCGGATCGAGCGTAAAAAAATTAAATGGGAGTCCGGTCTTGCTCTCACATTCAGATAGGAGTCGAGAAATGACAAGTCTAGTTGGTCAAGTACTTGTCAGTCACAGAATTGCAGTTTTCAACAATTCACTTCTATAGATGCACAAACAAATCAATATAGGAATTAGCTAAACTGAATAGTCGTTATCTTCATCTCTTTATGATAATTATTAACAATATTATTATGATAATTATTATGATTATTATCAGTTTCATTGCAGGCATAACTTTTTGTCAAAATCTTAGAACAATAATCGCTCGAAATGATACAAAAAGTCAGCATTTCACAAACTGTGCTCTGTGGAACCCCAGGGTTCCATAAAGTGAAGACAAGGGTTCTGTGGAAAACCTACAGTGTAAAAAATGTTCTGCAATAATTATCTATATCGGCCATTTTATAGCATTTATATATACAAGTTTATATGAAAGAGAATTCATATGATGTTGTCATCCATATCTGTGTTATTATTAATCTAGCCTAATTCTGCATTATGAAGCGTTTGTGCCTAAAACACAATATGATTAGTTTTGGACGAGGGTTCCACCAAAAAAATTAAGATCAAAAGGGTTCCATGGTTAAAAAAGATTGAGAAACACTACAATAAGAACAGATTCATCAAGAATCACAATATTTGATTGGCATGATATTCAATTAAAGTTTATTTCACAATCCAATAAAAAGAACAAGAATGACAATTATACAAATCTTACAACCATTGTTATCGGATCACCCAGGAGACCCACTTAGGGATCGGAAGATCCCGCTGGTTAGTGTCACCTGGTGATGTTCAAGGTGACGATGAACAATAGTACCAATTATCGTTTTTGAACTATTATAAATTATAAGTTTGTATAACATAACAATTTTTTGCATAATATAAACTGAAAACTCAACAAAACTTAATAACATAGCTATCCTAGTCACAGCTATTGATTCATAACATGATAGTAGGCAAGTTGCAACAACGCCAACCACATGACTAGATATTAGAGTAACTTTAACTTGGACACTTAATCTCTCATCCCTGTTCATCCAGTATAGCCATCCTTCACTAGACTTGAACTGACGTACATTTGGAACAAGGCACAACAGAAGTGGGATGGCATTCCAAATCCTAGGTCCTAATATTACTAATGTATATATAATGTCCTAATATTACTAATGTATATATAATGTCCTAATATTAATAATGTATATATATAATGTCCTAATATTAATAATGTATATATAATGTTCTAATATTAATAATGTATTAATTGAAATTCTTGAAATTTTATATCGCCCTTCTTCCAACATCTTTTGCTCAGAAGTGCACATGCTTCGACGGTACAATTGCAGTTGCGCTGCTGAGCAATTGTGCGCGAAGGACTTGCTCAAGGTCCCTACACAGTGACACCTCGAACGGGGATCGACCCGCTCACTCAGCACACACTGAGCGTTATGGGCCGACTGCTTTAACCGATCAGCCACCGTGCCACACAATATTAATGTATAAAAAACTCTCCTTGTTTCCCATTCTCTTCAGTGAGGTTGAAAAACTGACAGTCTACAAGTACTCACAGTACAGACAAGGTTTTATTTACGGGGTGACTTCTTATTAGGTTTCATATAGGTTCTCACAGCATGGACCATTTGCAAATGAGATTTGAAGAGTCTAGGATTCTCATAAATCTCCATACTCCACATGTTCTTTCCCGCAAATGACCTCCTAAGACTTCCCAATTCATTTTATTTCCTTCCTACTCTGCCTATACTGCATACCCCAGATGCAACTAGTTAAGATCAAGAGGCCATAGCAATACTTGTGATAGATCTGCACCTCGGGTGATTCGAGAAACGTGATTAAAAATGGTCATTAGTACGAACTGATGCATATATGAATAGGAGAACATTATTGGCAATAATTATATATATATATATATATATATATATTATAAAATAGCCATAACTAGTGTTTATAATACATAAATACACACATATACACTTATCCAATAGAACAGATACCCTTAACGTAATTGCATAAAATCTGTCATTTCTAAAAATAATTAAACAACTTTTATTGTTCAAAGAGAGATCAATTATCAATTTACTCTGAAACTGCATCAAATTCTATCCACAGAGTTCTAGGTTATGCACATTCATTCAAATTTGGACAACAAAATTTAAACTTTCCAACATGTAAAAGAAAAAAAGTTTTTTGCATATTGCTTATTTTACTTTACAAAAATATGATGTTGCAATAACTTTATTTCCAAATTATGCAGACGATAATAAAAGAAAATGGTCTTCAGAAGATAAGTTGAGCCTAATTAAAATCTAAGACAAGCAAAACATAACAGAGCAAAAATGAATATTATGACAGAAACTGGTCTATGACAGTCATGAATCGATAGATTGCAAATGTGGATCGGCTTTCAAGAGAAACTCCAGATTTTATATCACCTACTCTTTAGAGCTCAATATCCTGATCTCGTATCAATCCGCTCGACTACAAGATACGTGTTTACCAAACCCTCATATGCGACGATAACTATCTCAAACAGTGAATTGCGGAGGAATGTAATCACTTTGATCAACGAATTGTTGACCGTGCAATCGATGAGATCGCAGCGGAGCATGCATTCGAGCGATTTGCAGGTATTTTTGAGGATGTTAGCAGATATTTGTCCAGTGCAAAAGTCAGATAGTGGAAGCAACAACAGAATAAAGGTCGAAGCATCATGCACATAATTAATCATTGTGGTATTTAAAATTTCAATTAAATCAATTAAATTAACACTTCAACAATAAACTGCATTGGATTCCCAGTCGCTCTTAGCAAATTCTTGCCATTTAAATGTTTTAAAACATAATGATCTTTTTGAACATCAGTTTTGAAGAACAACATTGGACACAAATTAATTTTAAATGCTGATCTGTAATGTTTTTCTGGAATTGTAAAGTTTAATAAAAATTAAATAATCAATTTTCTTTGTAAAGTTCAGTATTGCTTGTCCAATTTTGGAATGTGCATATCATTGGGCACTTTTGACAGAATTTGATGCAATATTAGGAAAAGACAGGTATAATAATCTCCATCCAATCAATGAAATTTTATTGAATTGTATTTAGAATTGAAAAATTAAATGATAAAACAATAAAGTATCAGTTCAATTAGCCCACTGTGCATGCTACAATACTGTTTCATTATTCATTTTCCTAAGCATTTCATTATGTATAATCTAATTATAATTGAACTGGACAACAATCACATGGCACATTGGCCTGGATTTCAAGTACTTTACAGGATTTCAAGTTATTTTGCACCTTTCAACAAGTTGAATGTCCATGAGCATTTTATAATGGCAGTTGAACACTTGAGCAAATTCATCAATCACTATTGCTCAGTACCATCGACTGAGAGATAGTGATGCTCAATAAAAGCTTGATAATAATAATAATAGCAATAACAACAACAATAATAATAGTTTTAAAAAAACCAGCAGCCCAGCCCAAATTCTTGAATCACATGACACATCCAGCCAAATACCACAACAAAAATGACCTTCCAGAAGTAGTATGGTAAAATTCCTAGAATGGTAAAACAGGAAAATCATATTCAACTTCGTATTCATAAGGCCATTTAACATCATTCAATGTTCCTATGTTTTAGCTAAAGGAAAGAATTCTCAGTGGACACAGACGTACAGTCTTGCATTCGACCATAAAACTTTCACGCAAGATCTGATTTAAATAATGCAGGACGGACACGGAGACATATATACATAATCTGGTCTAAAAGTATTACTGAAATTGCACAGCAAGCCAACAGCAAAATTCTTGATAATTGGAAATCATCGGAGATCTTGGAATAAGATCTAAATAACAGATTGGCTGTCCGCTTGACAAAATACAGGCAGATAACCTACTCAAGAAAGCGCAGCCATGATGCTAATCTAATAAAGTAAACCGACAACTCGAATAAAGGCGTATCATAGACACGCAAGACATTGGACGATGGTTTCTTCTTTCCTCTTGGTAAATAGAGTTTCCACAAAGAGGAATCATAAGACATGGAAAGTTGGAAGCGAGGGTCAGAATAAGTAGAGAGTCTAATGAAAACTGGCAGAAGCTTTTAGATAAATGGCACCATAAGCACAGAACATAATAAACTCAAAGTCCACACACAGTTGTAACAAAAAGAAGTCAGTGTGATATGCTGAAAACCACATCACATAACCACTGCATAAAATGAAAAGAAAGAAAATATTGGGCACTACAATTAGCGTAATGGGCACCCAGCATGGCTGCCAATGGTTACATTTGACTACTCTAATAACTCGTCATCATTCACTCATACTGTGTTTGTAACCATACTGCAATTTGTCAGTTTGCAATTAAACGAAAATATATTATCTTATAAATATTAGTTGTGAATGCAATTCTCCACAGTTGAGTAAGTTTGCATCATTGGTCATCAGAAATTTATACGACACTTCAATAAGCCATCGACGGCAGAGCTCCAACAAATAGTGATTGGCTTCGTGGTTATCAAGTTCTTGCCAGAGGTCCACACTTGCTTCTTGTTGCAAAGCTTATTGCTTTCAAGACCATTATGCTGACACTTGCTTCAATTATCGGCCCTGTTCCTGCCATCCATCTGTGTTCCAACCTCAAGTCAGGGAGATTGTTCTGCCCTGCGGCCCACAGAGACATTCAATTGTCACTCTGTCACATGTCAACTCAACCACACGGTGCCTTCTGGTATCAGGGGCTTTCACCTCCGGACGTTTCACCTCTGGACGTTTCACCTCTGGACGTTTCACCTCTTGGAGCTTTCACCTCCGGACGTTTCACCACCGGACGATTCACCTCTAGGGACTTTCACCTCAACTATCAAATTAAAGACTGACGCGCAAACAATGCGATTACTATGAAACTAATAAGCAAAATGTTATAGAATGTCGCAGTTATTGCAATATGGCATTTCGAAGCAAGGTATGCAAACATTCAAATAGGCTAACGCACAAGATTTATTCATACCCCACTGATGCGCATACAATGCGACTATCGTGACAATAATAAGTATATAGGCCTAGAGTAAATAGATTTTCTGCAGTGCAGTGTTTAGCAAAGCCTATATAAGCATCCAATCTCAGAAGTAGCAAATCAGAAGTGAAAGCCAACTGTTGCAGAATGTCTGAGACATTTAATAATTATAATGGCTTCTCATGAACAGTAAATCGAGGTTATTGCAATTACGGAATAGGGATAACATCAAATTCTTTCCTTATTGTGTCTATTTACAGTTCATTGCTTATGCCTGCGCTAAATAAATTTGCTTTGCATGTTATATATTATTTATGTACAATTCAATGACAATCCCCATCGAAATTTCACTTTACATGTCTATAAAGTAAGCAATCCCCAGGAGGTGAAAGCCCCTAGAGGTGAAAGCCCCTAAAGGTGAATCGTCCGGTGGTGAAACGTCCGGAGGTGAAAGCCCCAAGAGGTGAAACGTCCGGAGGTGAAAGCCTCTGGAACCGTGCCTTCTGAATGTTCGACGGTACTCCTGGGACTTGCACTTCGAATGAGATGTATACTCTCACTGCACCATACATACTGTTGCCTTCAACGACTCTGTGTAGCATATATTTGCTAATTGTTTCAAAATGGATTTATTTTTTAGATCTGTTGGATAGTCATAGGGAGTGCTTTGTGATGTACATCAAATGTGCTGTATTAAGTGTTATGGTACAAACATTTATGAAGCTGCAATGCTTATGTTAAAAGCTTGTCTGTGCTTGCATACAAGACAAGTGCTGCGAAACTATCTATTAAAGCTACATATCAGAACAGTACTCTGCTCATAAATATTAAATAAAAACTATAAAATTTGGCAATTAAATATTATTGTCTTCAAGGCACTTAAACAATTGTCTTCAGTTTATATCGTACATGAGCTGTTTGTTGTCAGGGCATGTGGCAGTGGGGGCATGGCTTGTAATGCAGAGAGCATGAGTTAGAACCTCATCTGAGATGGTTACTGTGCTTGGACCTTGAGCAGGTCTGTTCTACACAATTGCTACACACTTCAGAAATAATAATAATAATAATAATCTTCATTTTTAATTTCAAACTGACAAACCGCAGTATGATTACAAGTATAGTTGATGACGAATAATTACAGGAGTGGAATTTAGCCGTTGGCAGCCACGCAGGGCGTCCATTATGCTATACATCTCATTTTTAACAAATTCCGCCGCGCTTTCTGCGAAAGAAGTCAATCTTAGGGGGGATACGGGTCTTGAACTCGGTTCCTCAGTGCCACATCCCAATGTGTTCACCACTACTCTATGCCCACCTCGAAATCCCTGGAGTTTCAGCCCACAATAAATGTAGCATAATTATAATATAACTTTACTGCATTATCTTCCTGTAAAAGCCACCCTATACGACCTACAAAATCCTTTCAAACGACCTACAACCACTAGCCTCTTCCTACACGCCTCCCCACATGCTGAGATTTTCGGCACTGGGTCTTTTGCCAAGCAGAATTGTCATGGGCTTTATAATCACATTCCATGTCACTGCCATCAAAGAGCAGAAACAACAACCAATGTTTCTCCAATGTCACGCGACTTTTCCTGTTCCACGAAATGCCTCAAAACACACAACTTCTCACTAGCTCAATTAAAAGCATCTAGATTTCGTCTTGCTGCTTTTATCTGGCAACTGAATAACTGTACCTTAGACTCCTATTTCGGTTCTTGTTAAAAATAATTATAATATTAATAAATATTAATCAGGTATTTCCAGGCAAAGGTGTTACAATGGCAGCAGCACATAAACTCATGCATAATGTCAATCAGTGAGACTTTTATAGACCTAGCGTTGATCGTGTAGCGCATATATCAACCTGATTGCTTGAATATTGATTGATTGCTTGATTGAGCTCAGAATGAAATGACAATAGAACTGTTGTACAACTCTGCAAGAACTGATCATGTGACATCCTTACATGAAGCAGAAAAAACCCCAAAGTGATGCCATCAAGAATCCTGGAAAATATCAAATGACCAAAGTGGCAGTGGGACTTACAGGGCTTCCTCAGCGAATCAGTTTCATCATCAGACTCAACGTGGAAAACACCTCTGGCCGCTGATGCTGCCGAGGCAGCTGCTGCAGCCATGGCACCGTCTGCCGCAGCAGAGACTGACGACTGCGCATCATCATCATCATAATCATCACCAGAATCCTCTTCATCCACCGTCTGCGATACGCCACTTAATCTCGATGTCACACTGCATTTCTCGTCAGCATAGCGCATCAGATTCTGATTTGATGGCTCTTCCTGATGACTGTAAGGGCTCCTCAAATGCGACGAGTCATCGTAAAGCGAACCGCTTGCTATAGCCTTACTTGCGACTCCCTCACCACCATAGTTGATCGACGAACAGTTTGTTTGCAAAGAGCTACGAATCGAGTCACTTTTCCTGAAAGCAGAGCCACTGCAACTGGATAGATGCGGTGAATCGACCTCACCAGCTGAATCATCGTCACTCGAGTCCGAATCCCTGTATTTACTGCTGTAAACTTGTTGTATTTTGACGGCTGACGACACAGGCTTTGCGGTCGAAAGACCAAAGTTTCGAAGGTCTAATAAGTCCTTTAGTAGCTTTTTATCTTCTTCCTGTGGAAAAGCAGTGCCATCGTTTGGAGATCCGAATCTCCTGTCTCCTGCTTCATCACAAGACGTGAAACTCACATCAACGTCGGGTATGCTGCTCTTGACTAGAGCTCGCCTCACTTCATCTAGAGTCGTGCCAACAGCCGAGCCTAAAACATAGTCAACCTTTAGGTCATCAGACATCAAACAGAGAATTAAATACAAAAACAACCAAAGTAATTTAACAACAGCCATAATATGAAGATGTTGATATTTAATATATGAATCCAATGCAATGTGTTTTCGATCGGTTTTACTGATTTCTTGCGGTCATCCTTACATATAGTATTTCAAAGCACAACATGCATCAAGATTTCATTGAAGTAGAACAGTTCTATACAAAAAAAACCTTGGGACTAAAAATGTTTGGTATGAACCTTGTCTGTGATAAGTACACTGGCTTTACCAGGACTTCGTAATGTAATCGAACATTTGTATAGCACCGCACAAATCATGAGCGCTCTCAACAAGCGTCTGTAGCCTATAAGCAATGATGAAATCATTCTTTGAAATGCTCACAATGCAAGCAATATCTACTCACAAGAAATTGTCACTGATTGCAGCATAGTGATCGTCAGCTGCCACTCAATGATCACAGTATAAAATGAAGCTATAGAACAGCGGTTCTCAACCTTTTTAGTCCTGCAACCCCCTAGTAATATTTCCAAAGGTGTGGTGATCCCCAGCAATTAAAATCATTGGATTACTGCCTTAGCCTCGTTTTTACTAGGTACATGCATTTTATTTCTTACCCTTTTGTAACCCATACACCTCATGCTTAACAGCATGATCAATCTTTCATTAACAGAACCATTCAAAATTTGTCGTTGGTAATAATTTTATCAAATGAATTATAGTACAAGAAATAAGTAATGATTAATTAAAGTCTCTATAGTAGAAGACTAGCTCGTGTAATAATACATAAATATTATATATGAGACTGAATTATGAAAATTTTTTTTTACAAATTCCTGAAGGTTCCAGGCAACCCATGGCAAATCGTAAGGCGATTCCTGTCGGGGTTGCGACACACAGGTTGAGAACCGCTGCTATAGAAAGTCATTGTACCAACATATTCTTCACATATCATTCACACATTCTTCACATATCATTCACATATTATTCACATTATAGATTACAACAGCTGATGACTAACAACACAAAATATATCTTAGTATAAATTGCTTCCGAAACACAATGATATAAATTACAAAAGATAATGCAACACAGTAATTATAATGAACTGTATACAAAGTAAATCATTGCCCCTTAAATGACCAGAAAGAACTAATAAGAGCGACTGGAACACTAGCGCAGATCGTCAATAGAGTGTAACAAAACGTATTTCAAGTCATTTCCAACCGAGTCAGTGTATATGTCATGTATATAAAGCACATATACACAGAAATAATTAATTCCAAAGATTTATATAGCGCCCTTTCAAGGCTACTACTCAAGAGCACTCCATGTCTCCTAGAGGTTCCTAAAAAGGAGCTACAAAATATCTAGGATACACATCAGATTGATCAGTTTTCAGGGCCAACTTTTGGATTTTGTCTTGTGCTACAAGGCGACCTAATTCTTATGCCAGCAGAAGAGCGGTAGATACTACAGAAGAAAATCATGTTAAGAAACGAGACAATTGAATAAGTTAAAAGTAGTAGTGTGTTGTGATAACAATAGCCATCTCCAAATCTCATCTATGCCACAATCCTTTGTTCACTTTTATTGGTCTAGTATGCAGAGCAACAGAGATAAAGCAGACCTTAGCATATAGCATAATAGCTTGGAGCTTGGACCCTAACGCATGCAAAGTGGCTAATTCAAGATTGGGAGTCAATTTCCATACCACAATTGGTCTTCAGCTGGCTCATAAGTCAGTCAGTCTGTCTGTCTGTCAGTAGGTCAATCCATAGTCAGATACTCTGTGAGACTCAATTTGTCTATCAATGGTCAACCATGAGTCACCTCCATGAACTTTAAAACAACACTATAATTATACGACATACAGTCGTGTTTTACATAGGACAACTAAAGTATTTTCTCTGTTCTTAGGTAGATAAGAAACATAAATATGATGCTTGACAAGGTGGGTGTAGAAGACTATTGCAGTGACAGGCATCTAGATCATAAGCCTCAGATGAATTTCAGATCAACAGGAAAGACACATGATGATAGAAACATGAGCGGAGGACAAGCTTTCTTCAAGCTGTTAATTGCATTAGGTAATCATAACACCCTCATCCCACAAAGTGCAGGGACTAGAGTCTGTTAGCCAACTCCAACTTAGCCCACAATTCCCATCTGAACAATTGCTAAGAGTGCAGCACTCACAACATAAGCAGACAGGTGTAGGACAAAACCCCCTCTGACGAAAAACCCCTCTGACAAAATCCCCTCTGACATAATCCCCTCTGTTTTAGGTAGGACATTAACCCCCCCTCCCCGACAAAAAACCCCCCTCTTGCCCTAATCTGAACAAGGTGGAGTAAATGGAGGATCATTACACTATTGTGAGATGCGTAAATTCATTCCATTAAGCCCCCCTTCAGAAGGAGGGGGGGCTTACTGGAGGTATTGCAAAGGCAATACCTCCAGACCAAATTACTTATATAAAATATTTCTACTTAGCCAGAGTGCTTGTTGAAGATTACTAGATAAATACCAAAACAGAGAGATAAATTGGAAGTCCTTATCGCAAACTAAACCTGGTTCAAGGTATACAGACGAGGCAGCAAATCTGATAATCATGGATTATATAAACAGTTCAGAACTATCACACACACATACATACACACAAAGATATATGCCAGATCATCACAGTAACCTACAGTGGTTACACATAGGATTTTACACAAGATTGTACACTACTGTATGTATTCAGGAGATCTCAGACCCTGCAAATGTATGCACAGGCTGAAGTATTGTGATGACAACAGATAATTTACAAAGAATGATACACCTACACCACTCCTACAGGTGAGATAACTTATCAGTCTGAAGTGCTGTGAAGTGCTAACCATTTAACAAAGGACCACATGCTGCTACAATTATTACTACAGGTGAGAAGAGTTCATCAGACTGATGCAGAGGTAGCCTCCTGGCTACCTACAAAGTATTAGAAAGTTCTATTTCTAAGACAATGAGTTATTATTACCACTACTACTACTATTACAGATGAGATGGCTTATCATGCTGGACCGCTATGGCAATGCAGACATTGCAGAAGAGTTTATAAATATTATAGAATACACAGATATGATAGTCTAATCAGCCACTACAGACTGGAATAGATATTTATTAATCAATTTTCGACCAAATACGTCATTAAATCACGCGATATAGAACACAGGTTGCAACAAAAGAGTATAAAAACCAAACCGAACTGTAGACAAACAGATGCCAAATGATATTATCATTATCATTATGCATTTATTAAATGCCACTACATAATGACCAGGCATCAATTGATGCTGTTGAGCAAGTGTGAGAAAAAGACTTGTTCAAGTTACCCCACAATAACCAGGAGGCCACTCACTGCATTACAAGGTGAGAGTGCAAACCAGTTGGCTCTCATGCCCCTAATATCGGAGAGAAAGAATAAGATTAGCCAAAGGTACACGTGTGTGAAGGAAGAGGCGAGAATGCGTCATCATCTCTAAGGGCAGAGAGTGCATCTCTAAGGGCAGAGAGTGAGGAAGTGTCTACATCTTTGATCTTTATGGCATAGAATGACAGAATATGCCTGATGCCCTACATTACAGGTCACTTAGATAAAAGAAGGAGAGGTGTGAAACAAATAAAGGAGGCATGGGCCAAACGAAAGAGAGGTGTGAGTGGCAGTTTAATCTCAAGAGCAGAATTAAACGCAAGAAAAATATAAGCTTTATATAAAAAAGATGAGTTGCTTATGTAATATTTCAGGAATATTAAGACTAGAGAAAGATAACCTAATGAAATACAGAACACTGTGACACTATCTTTGTTTAAATTCAAACTGACAAACTGCAGTAAGATTACAAGTACAGTTGGAAGACATCCTCACAACTTTGCTGGCTAAAGTCATGTACTAAAGATAATTTGGCAAATTAATCAAATTAATAAAATGCACTAAATTCAAGATACAATAATAGATAAAGCCAGGAAGACTATGTTGAATATACAACATAGTGCGGACAAAGAAAAGCTTTAACTAAACATGAGAGGAGAACAAGTAGTGACCATAAACAATGGAGATAATTTTGTCTCACATGTCTCTGCCAAAGTGGCTGGCATCAGGAATTGATGATGATGATGATAGTGATAAAGAATATCTCAAATGGCCAAGAAACAGTTTATTTAATTCCTTAAGTAAAGCTAAGCATCAGTAAATAAAACATGTAATGCTTAAAAATAAGGCAAGCAGGTATTTAAAGCAGTTTCAATTGCAGTAGGAATAATAATAACTACTTTTATAATTTCTTTTGTAATTTTTAATGCCCTGAGAATGAAGAACCTCAGACGAAAAAATGTTAAAAGATAATTAATTATTGTCATTAATATTGCCAAGTGGTAACTAATGGCACATAAAATCCAAGCTGATGTCAGGCAACATGAAAATGATCAATCCGATATAGAGATACACAATATGTAATCCAAAACAGTTACATTTTAAACTGACAATAAAATGACATAATCGACTTGTCAGAAAAAGTAGAAACAGAGAGAATCCCAAAATTTAGGTCCAGCTTTCCTGCAATCAAAAATCTTCATTCACCCAAATATATTTGTTTAAGATATCACCAAAGAAAGTTATAGGCAATAGAACTTGTTGAATCGTGTTAAGACTCAAGTATAAGATCTAATTTTTAAGATCAGGGTTATAGACAATGAGCCCAATATTGATTTGTAATGATCTGCTGAAGTCCATGTATTGATTTATGCTAATATCTTGATTTATTACTTAAGACTCTACTCTGGTCAAAGAGTTCTGAATCCTCTGTAGCCTCTGCAAATTTAAGACAGAGATACAGGCTATGATCCATATGTAATCTGCCTCTACAAATTATAGTAACTGAGTTGATTAAAGACTATTATTAGCTAAGATGTCGTGACAGACATAGATATATGACACCAGATTCTATGTATATAGTGATTTTCAAAAACTATCAACATAGTTTAGTTGGTAAGGGACACAGTGGAGTTAAGAACAAAACCAGGTCTTGAGTAGGAAATTCAACAGACGAGTCCCAGTTTGAAAGATTCAAACTGTCTAAAGTTTTTCAGTTGTTGTGGAGAGCCCAACAGTGGAAATTCAGTTTGTGATCAGTTGAGGAGTTTATTAATTCAAGGTTGCATTTCCAGAAAATAATTGGACAACAGCTGAACAGACAAATTACAAGACAAACTGTTAAATGAAAAGTGTATTCAAGTATAATCTGCATATAAATGACACCCTAATGCACGACTGCTAAGTAATGTACCTAGTGGTGTAATATACATTGTGACCGTAAGAGGGACAAGCATCAAACCCTTATGGACACACCCTATTGGCAGAGCTTTGGACAGACAATTGTCATTTAAGTATACTGACTGCGAGTGCTTGGACACAGTCAGTGCAGGATCAGAAATGTCAAACGGGAGGCAATGCAAAAAACTGAACGTTCGACAGTATCAAAAGCAGAAGAAAAGTCAAGAATAAATGCTGTCACCTGTCCTTGGAGCTCTGGATATCATTGGTAAAACTTGTAGTATACAGACCGAAAAAGACATATTAGCCTATTAGGTAATAATTATGTAAGACTTCATTCATAAGGATCAAGACCACAGGTCTGTTTAAAATTTGAAGCTGGGATGGACTGCAAATAAAGAAGCCTTCGTGGTCCAGTAAAGGTTCCATAATAGCAGTGGAACTGTTGCATTAACAAAGGCAAATGGAAATGATCTTTCATTTAGTAAAAATTAATAATTGATTATTGACATAATTGGTTTTATAAGACTAGTTTGAACCTAGAATATCAAAACACTCTTTCTGAGGAGATATTAGAACACATTGAAGGCAACTATAGGTTATTTCAAATCAAACATCCATTAGATCTATAGGTTGAAGGCAGACAGTGCATCCAACTCAAACATCAAGTATCCAATTCAGCCAAGAATTTTCTCCATTGTGTTATGTAGATTTGGGGTACCTCAATAAATGCAAGAGATATTTTAAAGTGTGAACTATTAATAGGGCCTCTACAGAACAGCAATGAAATCCTGCAACATATTATGTAGCCATATCATAAGAGGTAAAGGCTTCTGATTCAGGACTGAAACACTTGTTCCACAAATGTTGTGTTCCAAGAGAAATTCATCGAAGGAGAAAGACCCGGTTATAATAAAAGACGCATACATCAAAGCTGGCTTCATGAAAGGCTGCAGATGACGTCTATCAGAAGAAACCGAAAAGTCTGCTTTAAGTCAAAGTCCTAGAAGGAAATCAATGCATCGCATTAGAATCATAAAACCACTGGCCGTGAACAACGGCAGGTCTTAAATGTAGAATCCAAAGAGGATTACACCTGCGGATAAGTGGTCCTGCTTTGCATGCCTCGATAAAGATGGACGAATGGTAAGAACTGAACCGGACAAAGAGAACATATCCTCCAAGCTAACGAACAATGGTTCGGCTTATGCGCAAGCTACTTTCCAGTTACATTTGCGTATCATTCAGGGTAAGGCAATCCATCATTTAGTACAAGCTTCTTTGAACAACACCTCTCAGGGAATTTTTTTGTGAGTTGAAAGATAATTCAAATGAAGCCAAGGCAACAACAATCCTTCAACTTGGACAATCAGATGACACAAGATACATCCAGTAACAATAAAAGAATAATACATTAATGGAGTGAGAGAGTTCATCATTAGTTGATGAAAAAAAGTCATTTAATTGTCCTGATTATACGGTTATAGATACAAGGTGCTTTGAGTACGACACTTAAGCATAATCTCCACTAATGATGGTAGGTCACCAATTGAACATCCCACTGACAGTGTACAATACAATACAATACAAGTGAAATTTGACATTGCCCTTCTTACAATCAGATCAGAAGTGCACACACACCTCGACGACGCAGCTGCAGTTGTAATGCACAACAATTGTGCGCGAAGGACTTGCTCAAGGTCCCTACATAGTGACTGACGCCTCGGATGAGGGTCGAACCTGCACATTTTGAGTGTTACGAGCCTGACTGCTCTAACAAATCGGCCAAAGTGCCACACATGTACGTAAAGTCAGTGTATTCATCCCAGATGAATTGGCATGGGGTGAGGGCTGAAATCTTTAAACACCTTTTTGCCTGGGCAGGGATTTGACCCCCTAACAGCCCATCAGAGAAGCCACTGAACCACAGCATATACTGATATATTGGCAACCTGTTTATCAAATCAATATCAAAAGTTATCCTCATCCTGTCTAACCATCTGGTCCTTTTGAATTGAACTTTAAAGTAAAGTGACCATAACTGTCTCATCACATTGTTTCTGAATAAGTCTGGTTCCCATGACAACATACTTTGGGCACTGAAGAAATGGATAATTTACCATTGTGATTTGTGGCTTTTGTATTTTCAACATTATGTGCCAAGAGAAATGGGGCACATATCATTATGATTAATGTATTTTCTGCATTTTTCCTACTACATGACAGAGAGCATGATAGAGGACTCGTCATCTGGATATTGATCAGATTTCAGCTTGGTCTTGGTGCACCATAGATTCATAACCCTTGCATTAGACACCTGTCTAATAGACGTTCCTAATTACTATCAACAATGCACACGCTATATGGTGAATTCAAAGTACAGATTTTACAATTAAGATGAATTATATTGCTGAACATATTCATATTCCTCAACCATCTTGCAACTCTCCGTGTACATATAGGTCTCCCTATTCAGCGGAACTATGGTCCCTTCTGGGTATCCTTTTCTCTCCCCTAGAAGTTCTGAATATGAAAAATGTTACATTGTACATTTGTCTGTCTGGAGCAATAAAACTGATGGTTATGGTTATGGTTATATTCACACATATAAGGTAACAAGCAATAAATGTTTTTTTTCATTTATCTGTTTGTTGCAAGCTTGAAGCTTTGGTACAAGGATTGTCTAAAGTCTAGACCTACAGAAGGCCAAAGCTCAACGATCATCCTGTATTCGTGTATCAATTGCCCTTAAATTTGTAGTCATTCTTTATTTGCATCAAGTGCATCAGCATGGACTTCTAGCAGAAATCTTGTAAATGGAAGAGATAAGACAGGTGGTCTCTTGGGTCGACCAGACAAAGGCTTTTCACATGAAGTATTTACGAACACAGCAGATAACACGACAAGCAATCAATATGAGAGAACATAGCGACACAATTAACATCATCATAATCTTTGCATAGGCACAAAAGATTTTTATTCACAACCAAACAGAAATTCATTGATAAAGTTAGAATAAATACATTTATACATTGCTTTTATTATTCATCTATCCGATTTAACATTTCCATTTTGAGTTGTACATGAAGACTATCTGCATGCAAGATATGATTACCAAAGCCACTTGGATCAACGACGACCCGTAGAACAGGAAACGTATCGCCTAACACAATAAGAAATCTGAGCAGCACGTAAAAGCACATCAATAGATTCAATACATTCATGCATTCGACCACAGCCTTCAAAAGAAACAATATGATCAACGTAACCTACCCTTCGTTACTTCTATGACGTCCTCAACAAGGTTTCGGAACCGCTGCAGCATAATGTCGCCAAACGCCTTCTCTTCACCTAGATGATCCTCGAGTAACCCGCAAGACGTCTATAGCCTACCCGCGATACAAGTCTGGATGATTTAAACGCCTGTTCTCTAAAGCACTTTCGTCGACTGCATTCCATTCGACTCCTATCCAACGCACCCCACGTAACGAAATCAGATGGCCACAGCACTAAACCAAGGCCGAGTCGCAGCAACGTGCTAACGGATATCTAACACGGTGATTAAGCGTAGGGTCGCGGCCAGCAAGTGCACGAGTGCACCACCGACGCACACGCCGACGCGCAAAGCGGGGGTCGACGGCCGGCATCCATTTCACAGCAATTCGATGCATTGAAACGAGATTTGCCATCTACCAATGATGCATTCAACGGCCACTTGCAGCACGTATATATGTCTATTCATTCATTGCACCACAAGGACAGACTGCACGAGGAAGACGCGTACGTCAAAGAAACGAAGAAAGGGAATTAGAATGACAAGTTGGAGGAGTATGACGAGATTTAGGAGGAGAACCAGAAGAGCGAGCAGGAAAAAGAGGATAAGGAAGTGGATAAATAGAAGAACGATTGCAGACAGCTGTGTTCGTCTGGCCTCATCATGAATAATACAGCAACGACTTAGCTGGCGTTGGTAGCTAACGCAACAACTAGACGCTGCCGAATGACATCCGTCTCTTTGTCCTACTGTCTGTCCGTCCGTGTGTCTGTCCTTCTGTCTATTCCTACGTTCATCCGGTGGTAACGACAGCGATCGGTTCTTGGTATCACTGATCTGCCAATGGACCAGATGCCACTGCTGAAGCCTTCACCAAGAAGAGGTTCTGCAGAGGCATCGACCAAAGACTATTGGCAACTTTATGCATACGCAGGGAGATTATGATTTGGCACAGAGCATCTTTGTAATCAGCTTAACCCTCTAACGACCAGAGTATACTAAAAAGTATGGAAAAAATATGTAGCTGGTCATTAAAAGGTTAAGATAATTGTAAGACAGTTGCATTAGGTCTTAATGACTCTAAGATGAACTTTAAGCCAACCACCCATTCCTAACTAATTTTTGGACTGGCATAAAATGTCTTAACTGTTATGTAATGCACCATTCATTCCTCCCTTCATCGGAAGTTCAAATGCTCAAGAATGCACTAATTTTAATTTCTGACTATGGACCTGTGTTAAGAACTTTAGAAGTATGGAAAAAATTGCTGCCTTTTACTGAGAAATTGAAATTCAAAGCCAAGCAAAGCAAAATAAATAACGAAACATGTTAAAGCAAACATAAACTTACACATCACTCCCCTCTTGTGTATCAAACACAAGATTGCAAAGATTTTAGTTTGAGAAATTCACCTAGGAGAATATTGACCTGTTTCAGGTCAATGAAAAAAAAGCTATTTTAAACTAAATTTCATTACATAATTTGCTTGCTTTGGATTTAAATTGTAAACACTTTCACAAAAGCCTGAAGTCAATAGTGAACAAGGAAAGAAATAAGTTCATGGGCAACAAGTATTTGTAAAAATATAACTAACAGAGTATGTTAGATTACATACTTACATGATTTTTAAGAAAGAATGTCATGCCAAACACGATTTTGAAATCAATCATAAAAGTTAAGCTTCATAAACTTAGAAAAATTGAAAGGCATCATTGTCACTTGGGATGGCAATCAGTTTGAAAGCATGAAACATTAAGCCAAGAACTGGAATAATGGAGAAATAGTATGAGAGAAACACTCAGATGGGAAACAATGAAGAGAAGCAAAGAAATTATGAGAGTTTGTAGGCTAGAATTCGAGTCACTTACTCCTGCGACTCAAGTGCGACGGTCGTACACGCAAGAGAGATGCTCTCGTGACGTCAGCACCAGTTGTGACTTCGTTCGGTCCTCTGTCGTTGCTCTTTCGTGGACCTTTTGCATAGAACCAGGTTGCACACTTGGATTCCAGTTCACTGCAGGCAAATTCATCATCAGTAACAACAGCAACAGAATTAAACACACAGCAAACTCAGTACAATAGCTCAATAAAAACTAACTCCTACACTACAGTCAGTGCCAGGAGTGCCAGTCCCCAGTGTGTAGAAAGGAGGAGGGTGACATCAACGGTCATGGTAGCCACAAGAGGTCATTAAATACTAGAAACAACTGTGCAGAAAGATTTTTGGCAAATTAGTATTGACTGTTTAAATCAGATAGACAGTCGTGTGTTCAGTGATTTTCAATAAGCTACATTAATTATGTTCAAACATAAACACAATTGTACATACATACCGGTGTAAACACATACATACATGGTACATACAAAATTCATACTTGATTACTAGGTACGGCTGTACCGAATATACGCTTCGTATTCGCTTCAGAGTCAAATAGCTATTCGGTATTCGCCAGAGTAGTAGCGGTCGGACCGAATACAAATAGTGGTCACTCACATCACATATGTTTCTGCCCAAGCGACGGCTGCTATAGCTAGTGGACTGAAGTAACTTTCTACTGCCTAAACCACGGTATTGCAGTATTAGCCGTCTCATTTCTAAGTTCAGCTAAATTTGTTCCATTCCTAGTTAGCACAGACTGACAGGAGGATGTAAAAATTACACGTATTTAGCTGTTTACTTTTAGTTTATGTATTAAATTTTACTGATTGAAACTATTGCTTTCGAAATTTGTCAGTAAACCTATTTTACACATTATTCGTATTCGTATTCGGCCGAATGGTTGGTCCAATTATTCGTATAGTAAAAATCAGCTATTCGGTACAGCCCTATCGATTACACATGCATACAATACATACATACATACATACATATATACAAACATACACATATACACATACTTACAAAAAGGCACAAACAATATTATTGTTTATTCAACAATCCAGTTTAACGACTTGCATGCGGAAACATATATATCAAGAGCAGTTGATGCGATTATTCAAATGTCCTTAGTTTTTGTCACGATTGTATGACAAGTGTTGATCGATGATGGTGCTGAAATGGTGAGAGAAAGAGACTGGACTTAATGTGACACAAGCATTGATTGTTGCTTGGGCATCATAAAAGCAGCACTCTAGAAGTTGGATTAAATTCACATTGAAAGTCAAATGCTCAGTCAGTTCTTACACAAGGGATAACTAAGTCGTGCTATCACATGATGAAATCTGGAACCTTCACAAGGAAATCCATTTTCAATTAAATAATGCCATTTATACATGTCACAATTGTCCCAAGCAATGTGTAAACGCAGGCATTTTGTAAAATGCCACGTTTTTAGGCAATTTTGTAAAAACCCCTATTAAGGGTTAGGGTTAGGAATAGGGCTAGGGTTTGGGTCAGGTTTAGGGTTTCACACATTGCCTGCTACATATACCCACCACAATCAAGTGTCATTTAATTCTTTTGATGGCTGTTAAAAGCACCAGATGAGTAAAAAAAAACCATAAAATAATAATCTTTTCTAAGCAAAACACATTTTTGCAATAACTATTCCGTGTGGAACAAAAATGACAATATTGGCCTCTGAATAAATGCTGAGATATGCCACAGCTGAGTGAGATACCAGTATCTTTATGACACATCTCTATCAACGATATAAATTTATCACATGCAGTATGATTCAACTGTTTTTTAATCATGAGGTTGGCTGGGTGTGCCTCTGACTGAGTGGCCATCTTGGAATATAAGTCTTCTGAATGAATGAATGAATGAATGAATGAATGAATGATTCAGAGTTAAGGCTCAAAAGACTGGGCAGTGGACACAACCTTGAAAACCTAATCCAACAGTTGGGAAATTTTCCTTCAATGTCACCCTGCCTGACCATGGATGTCAATTCCATTGAATGTACTTGCACTCGAAACTCCTAACAAGAATGTTAAGTACAAGCAAAGCCTCCATGTGACATACAGGAATGCTGGGCACCAAAGAATTCCAAAGGTTCTGGACACTGGGACAGTGTATCACAGGATGCTACTCTATTCGCTTTACCAACAAATTTATTTGTTCATTAACCATCTGTTCACTTACCATCTTGCACAAGCATCAAATTCTACTGGCTAGTGAAAACAAGTGAAGGTGTGCAGACAACACAGATGCATTAATTACATGAAGTCTAAGCAGCAGCTTCAAAATCCCAAAGTTCTGTTAGATTAGATACCAAGTGTATGGCTGATAGATCAGCACAATGCACTCTGCCAGTGGAAGTACAAATCAAATGCACTTAGAACCTGAACTCTGCCACCAGTGAAATAGGTGTTATAAAACTTTCAATTGATACCAACAAGACAAGGAGGTGTATAGATAGAAAACCGCCAATTGAAGCGTTTATCATGACAACTTGACTGAGATGCGGCTGTTTTGATTATCATATCAGACCAAAGAGCATGAAACAAAAGCCTTCACTTACATTTGTTTCATGCAGAACACACAGAGAACTTTGCCTGAGGAAACGACATGCTGACATTTGTCACACACCTTCTGTAAACACTGGACACAGATGACGCCTCTGTTGAAGAAAAAACCGAAGGACTCACAACACCGACTGCAGCTCTGGGTGGCACTGCGGTCACCCTTATTCACTCCCTTCAGTCGTAGAGCTCGCAATTCCTCCTTTAATTGTCTGAATAACATAACATAGCTTGTTATTGATCCAAAAAAAGAAATATAACAACACATGATTATATTTTATACTATGTTGGGATTAAGGCTGTCAACGGGTATCCGGGTACCCGACCGAAGCTGACTACCCGGGTAATGAAATCGGGTTTCGGGTAACGACATTCCATAAAAAATGCTCGATTTTATCCGAACATATGCCAGAAATATTCCATTATTCATATTGGTTCACTGCCCGAGCAATGAAATCTATTCTCAGGTGCCCGACATTCCGTAAAAATGTGCAATTTTCATCATTTCCTAAAAAAGTATCCGCGCGGTCGGGTACCCGGGCGGGCGGGTCGACGGGTACCCGGGTTGTCATTTCAACATTTTTTGACAGCCTTAGTTGGGATACAAAAGGGATAAGAGGAAACGTAAACACACACGATTTTATACAGCAACCAAACAGCTTCAACTCAGCTCGGTCTAATTTTCTTGGTACTCAGCAAAACTCGGACTCGGACAGACAATGGGTCCAAGTATTAATCTGTTTGATTTTCTGTTTTGAAAACGAAAATGGGACTTTTACATTTACAAAACGACAATCGACAACACTTAAAACTTGTAAAAATACTGTTATTTCTATGTACAAAGCGACAATCGACCTAACTAAAAACACAAATATTGCTACTGTTAGTGCGTACAAGTTACTACATCCATGTGTTAACTAAGGCAACACTAAATAATTAATTAAAGTTGGGCAAACTGCCAATCTAAACATCAAGAGAATGAGACTTTTCGAAATAATCGACTAATCGAAACTCAGACTCGGCAAGAAATTCAAACTCGGTTCATCTCTAGCCTCGACCCTGCTCGTTTTTTAATGAATTGATCGGGTGAGATCCTTCACCACTGCTGCCCATTTGAATGGGTGTCACCCCAATAAAGGTCCTTGTGCACGGACCATGAATAGCCCGGGATTTAGATCTCTGAATTAAGCTGGCATCAGGAAGTCAACCGAGATCCACACGCTCTCTAACACAGAGGCACATGAGACGCAGCCTACGTTCTAACTGAATACTCAGCTGATGGGGGTTGCAACATCCCCATTAAATAAGTAAGTAACTGTGCATGTCAATGGTCTTGTCCAGTCACCATAATTTTTTACCCTGTTTTGGCTTCAAGGAACGAAATATAACATGGATGCATTGTTCTGTGCATTGCATCACATTCCTAAAAGATGCCTCCATGTTGGCTTATTCCTTATTGTTTCATGATGCATAAATTTATGATGCCATCCATCTTGTATAGTCAACAGATGAGAAGGGAAGGGTAGTGGGAAGTGGTAAGTGGCAGAAGGGTATTGGTCACTCACCACAACTTTGCAGGACAAATTTACGCCCTTTGTAAATAACTAATCGTTATTAGCCCAAGACAAACGTCCACGCTTTACAATGACAATGTAGTGAAGGTAGAAACAAATTCTGCAATACCATAAACATTAATAGAAGTTATCTAAAAATGCCCTCAAGCACCTTTCTTTAGGCATCACCTTTGCACTGTTCCCTTATCACCCTTACACTGCTACCCTCATAACCCTTGCACTGCTGCCATCATAACCCTTGTACTGGGCTTACAGATCCTCACTTGACTTAATGCTGACAAGAAACTGTACATTGAACTTTTGACCTTGAACTGAAAGTTTTTCCTGCAATTTCCATAAACTTCTATCTCATCGTGTTATTTCACAAACACTTTTAATTATAATTATGAGAATTTGCCAAGCATTGTCGGTAGGAAACAACTGCTAGGGTTGTTTACAAAACTGTCAGTGCAAATGATGCCAAGAGTTCCATAGTAAGTAGGTTTTCAACTGTGTTTTTTCAAACATTAAGGCTTTTGCTCTCCTTTATATGGTATCTAATGAACTTTTGAATGGCATCTTGTGTCCTATTAACTGTGTCCAATATTTCACTCTAAGCTGTGCAAGCCATTTATAAAATGTTGCACACAAAATTTCATGTGCACGATATCTCCAAAAATTAGAGGCAACTTTGCTTGAGTCCTTATAAATAGTATCTGCTGTCCTTTTAAATGGTATCTGTTATCTTTTCAAATGGTATTTGGTGAACAGTCAAGAGCAGCAGTAAGGATAGGTCATAAACTAGGAGAATGGTTCAAAATCAGAATAGGCACAAAACATGGATACCTAGAAAGAGCAATGGATAGCATCCAGGACAATGACGCAGGAATATCAGTACAGGGAGAAATGATTAATAACTTGAGATTTGCTGTTGACATAGACCTAATAGAAGAGAGCCGTGAAGCATTACAAAGAAGTGTTTGTTTATTGGATAGCGCAGGAAGAGATGCCAGTCTGAATATAAACATTAGAAAGAGACAAAAACACATTACATAGAAAAGGAAATTACAATTGGAAACAAAGGGTCGAAAATGTTAGACTTCATATACCTGGGGAGCCTAATGACTTCGGACAACAACTGCACGATGGAAATAAAGAGAAGAATTAATAAAGAGAAAGGAGTGATGGCAGGTTTTAACACCATATGGAGAAGCAAGACAATAAGATATCATACCAAACTGAGGATACTAAAAACATGTGTATTTAGTACAGCACTATATATGCCTGTGAGAGCTGGGTTATAAAGAAAGCAGATATAAGAATAATACTAGCGTTTGAAATGTACTGTTAAAGAAGGACATTGCAATTGAACTGGACACAAAAAGTAACAAAAATTAAAGTAAGAAGAAGACTAAACATCAAAGAGAATATCATGCAAGCCATAAAGAAATGAAAATTGGGACTATTTGTAGAATGGATAATGAGGGAAAAATAAAGAGTGTAATGACAGGAATTATGGAGGGAACGGGAAGAAGAGGAAGACCTTGCAGAGAATGGCTAGACGACATTGAAGATTGTAACTTATTATAACTAACCCAAGACAGCGAAGCATGGAGAACAATTGTCAAATGTGCAGTGGACACCTATGGGCTTTCAGCCCATGGATCCTGATGATGATGATGATATGGTTGACTTTCAAATGGCATATGGTGACTTTCAAATGGTATATGGTGCCTTTCAAATGGCATATGGTGTCCTTCAAATGGCATCTGTTGCTGAGTCTTTTTTAATGGTGTCTGGCACCCTTATATCAGTTCCCAATTAGTTGTAGACCATTTAACTTTCACTATTACATCAATCAATCCACCAATTCATAAACGTTAAGAATAAAAAAGTCTTACAATGAGATGTGCTCTCAAAATCACTCTTAATCCTGCTTATCTTATTTGTGTACCTTACACCTTTCAACATTAGTTGGACAGTACTGGCCTACATGCACATTGAATAGCATTCTCCAGCAAACATAAAGTCAATAGAATATTTTAAAATGTTGCAATAGTATTTGAAAAGTAGCCATGCTCGTTAACCTCTTCAAATTTTATCTGCAAATATTTCTCGCGCAGAGACTACATTTGAGAAAATCCTTACCTTATCCGTGCCTGCTCTAACTCTCTAAGTTCAGTGTCTCTCTTGAGGACCGATAGGATCGTTTCTTTCTCTTCACTCGTCAAATAACTCAGATCCAAATCAGCACACATTGTGAATCGTCCCAACACAGTTCCATGTATCAGCAAAATATCTCAAATTATGTTGCCAACTCTAGCAGAGCTCTGTCATCGCCTGAGGAAGAAAGACGACGCCAATGCAGGACTCGTTACTAGACATCCTGGAAAAAGTAACACGACACATTAATTTACTGACTCAGTTATCGCACGCACAAAATCCATTTTTCTGAATCTAAGGCTCAAATAAATGTTCATTTGCAGCCAAGACAAGTCATGCAATGACCAGAGTGAAATAGTAGGACCAGATAATTTTATTTAAATGTTTATAATAAGTTGGTGGGCTGTGGCACGCGATTTAGACAACGAGTTTGGCAGCAAGTTAAATAGCAGAGTAGTGATATTCTAGAGAAATGTCGCAGAGACTGAACAAATGTGTGCACTCAGCGATTGCAATCAACTTAGAAAACTTAGAAATGATCAGGTGACCTAACCACTCAGTATTACTTGGCTCTGTCAAAAGTTACACAAATTTCAGTTTGGTTTGGAAATTCTGTGTTTCTCAGGGTTTTTTCTGACACATTCTTCAACAGTCTACAACGTCTGTCCCTTTCCACTCTGGTTGGGTCAGTATGCACCATCTTTGTGTGCCTGTGCACTCTGAGCTTTGGAAGAAGGACAATATCAAATCACAGTTGCATTGTATTGTATAACACCAAAAACATCAAAAATAACAAAATTATTACTTTTATAGTACTCAAAGACATAGTTACTTGTTCCAGATGGATTACACTTACTTCAGATATAATACTAATAATAAAAATAATATCCCACAGCAGCAGCAGCAGCAGCAGAAGTGTGACATATGAAGCCCAGGGGACAATATATATCCCATATTATCCTCAGATGTCCTGCATATGACACTCCCTGTGGAGTAGAACTCACCAGAAAGACATAATTCCAAATACATTCCAGATTCCACATAGAATTCACTTTGAACACTCTTTTTATTGTTGGCATGGTAATCGAGTCAAGCCTTACAGCCTCAGACAACCCTTTCGGAAGCCTACTCTTAAAGCCACCATTTAAAAAAATTGAGGCCAAAGCAACCTGTCCTAAACTCAATAACACCTACAGCCATTTGTTATAAAATATAATGCAATAAATTCTGAATAGAAGGCAATTTCTATTTGTCGTCAATAATCATATTAAGCAATAAATTCTGGATAAGTAGTAATTTCTTTCGGACTGGAATAAATCCCACGGGAAGCATATGTGCACACCAATTTCTCTCCTTTAGTTCTCACATGGCCTTAAACAATGACATACAGCTTCATCTCGCGAAAGATTTCTCCTGGGCATTATTGCCGTGCGTGCACAATTTCTCTCCCTGTTAAGTCAATCTGTCGCAGTGATGCCTGCTAATGGGAACGTCGGTTCGCTTCCTGCAGGCGCTTCTTCATTTAAGGCCATCTTCATCCATTCTAAGTCAATTTGTTATTGGGAGGCATTCTGCCTTGATCAGCGACCGTTCAACTCGGTTTCTTCTAATCGACATCTTTATGATCCTACTCACAGCGTCATCGTACGTCACCAACTGGAATAACTAAAGCGTACTGTACAGGAATTACCAAAAAGAATAACGTACACATACGTTAAAAATGTGATTGCAGTTGAAGTGAACACATGAGTGATGAAATCGATAAATTAAATGAATTATTCTTACTATTATCATCATTATTATCATAAGTATCATCATTATCATCATAATTATTATCATTTTGCATTTATTAAGCACCACTATCTAATGACCAAAAAGCAACTGATGACACTGAGCCTGACTTTCTCAAGTAACCACTTTAGGGAAGCGTTGAAACCATACTAAACATACAAGTAGATACATACATCTCCAGGAGCAGTGATGGGTCAACAGAATAAAAACATGGAGCTAGCCATAACGTTCAAGCTGAATGTATATTTGCACATGTTTACATAAGATACACATGTATCTACTGGATCATAAGCATAGCTTATCTGGGCATTTTTACAACCTATTTCAGAAACCACTCAGAAAAGCACATCAAAAATGACATGCATATTTGTCAATGTGTTTCTTTTCATGTAGGCAGATTATCTACAGAACAAATCATAAATTATATATCTCAGCCAATGCTTCTTCTAAGGCTGTGCACAGTTTTGTGGTTTTATGGACCACAGAACCTGATGATCAAACTGTATAAGTCCATCCAATAAAATCTTTCCATGCACCCGAGAAATGTGAAGAAATCTGTGCCACGAGTTTTTTGTTTACACAGATCAGTGGTTTCAACCCCTGCACCCTCCAGATGGCTCCACCAGCTGAATCATCTTTTCTTTTTTTTCTTTATTACCGAAATTTGATACCGCCCTTCTTCCAACATTTTTTGCTCAGAAGTGAACACACACACATCGATGGTGCAGTTGTAATGCAGAGCAATTGTGTGCAAAGGACTTACTCAAGGTCCCCACACAGTGACTCCCTGGACGAGGGTCGAACCCGCTCGCTCAGCGCACACTGAACGTTACGAACTGACCGCTCTAACCGATCGTCCACTGTGCCACACAATATGTGGTCTCTATACAGTGGTTAAAACTTCATAACTATCAAAACAACACTTTAATGATGCAATGCTACTTTCAATTCATCTCAATTTGCTAACACAAAACAACACCTCCAAACCTTAATCCCTATACTAGCTCCAAATATCAAATACGCCTCAATTTACCAACACAACACCTCCTTAATTCAATCCTTGCATTGGCTCCCAGTTTCAAATCCATCTTAGTTTACTAGCCAATCAACACCTCCTTAATCCAATCCTTTCACTGGCTCCCAGTTTCAAATCCATCTTAGTTTACTAGCCAATCAACACCTCCTAAATTCAATCCCTCCATTGATTCAAATTAATGTCAGTTAACTAGCTAAATAACACCTCCATAATTCAATCCTTCCACTGGCTTCCAGTTTTAAATTCATCTCAGTTTACTAGCAAAACAACTAGGGACGGACCGAGTTTGAATCTCTTGCCGAGTCCAAGTACCCAGGTTCAGCGATTTCTTCACAAATTTAAATATCTACGCAGAAATTTTGGTGCCAATGGGTCCACATAGATGCTGGATAAATATCATTTGGTTTGGAGTCTGTCGAATTTTTAGATAAAAAACTAGGAAGACGAGCATCCGTAGTATCTAGCTGCTCTGTCCCTTGTCTGAAACCATTGCAGGCCAGGTCCAAGTCTCATCCATCAAGTCTTGCCTAGCTGCTACAGAGCACTGGTCTGTTCTGGTCTGGCTTGGAACAAACTTACATTTACGGTCAAACATTTATGGTCAAATTACCACTCATCAAGCAATGAGTTCAAGCCCACACAAAGTCATCTGTACTTTCCATATTTAGTGATTAAGTACCAGAGCTCGTACTAAGTTCAAGGGTGTGAGTTAGTATGTATAGGCTCAAAGTAAAAGTACCAAGTACAAAATTTCGTTTAAGAACTAAAGCAGAAAAGAACATGTTGCTGCTTCTACAATGGTACGGTCAGCTACATCGGCTGCATTTCACCAACCAATGTGTAAAAAGTGCATGGGGACCGCGGTCTGCTTCCCGATGCTGGCTTATCTCAGAGATATAAATCTCAGGCTAGCACGGTCCGTGCACGGGGACTTAGATGGCATGGTGTCCATTCAAGCAGACGAGCAGTGGTTAAAGATCTCACCCTTACAATTCCATGGGAAAATGAGCAGGGTCAAGACCATATGCGATCACTATATAAAATCAAGTAGACTTACATTAATTATTTTATGAAACACAATTATACTTGTAATTGTAATAAGGACAATATGCCTACAATCATCACGATCAAGTAACTTCTAGGATACTGTCGATTGTCAACTGTCAGCACAAATGCAGAGTTACATCGAAAGCAGGTCTAAAGCCGTTTCTTAAAACATTGCTGACATTTGGCTAATTCCTAGAACGAATTAGTGTAATTGAATTTCGCCATGGCAGATCGCACTAATTAGATATATAATAATATGGTTGCCCTCCGCCTTCCCCCTTACAATGATTACAAAAGTAAGCTGCTAAAGTCATTTCTTTTTGGCTGTGGCTGGGCTGGGAGCACCTCTGAGTAGTTTCCCTTGAAGAGGCGCTATATAAATTATCGAAATGAATGAATGAAATGAATTGCACATTAGCTAATTTCTGTTACTGGCCTACCTGGAAAACACGTCTATGACTATTGTATCCAACAGGCTATAAGGCTGACATCTGTTTCACCAGCAGCGAATCAGACCAAAATCCGCCAACCAGACATTGAATGCCATTGAAGCATCAACCAAAGTAGCACATTCAAAATGAACCATTGTCATTTCATTAATGAAAACACTGTAGCACAGGACAGGCTTTCAGTCTTGGCCAATATCAATGTAAACTTGTCAAGATCAAAAGTCAACAGTTTTGCTACATGCAGATTAACCAGCACAGCTGAGCCCATGTGAAAATTGCAGGCCTGTCCAATCTGCCAATTGCAATGCATCTATTTTGAATCGGTGACGCAACACCACCTGTTACATGGCAGCTGTGTGACCTACTAACCCACGCAATAAGCAAATGACGATGTTGATATCCGTAGAATTTACGACTTGTGGAATGTGCAAGACACAGAAATCCCTATGTAGGCTGCATAGCAATTCGGCTTTTCAGGTGAACCAATAATTTATGAAAATCCTGACAGCAAAAAATAAAGTTAATATAGATTTTTACCTTCTACCACCTGCTTTGATTGAACTGGTCGACGTAAGCAAATCAACATAAACTAAGCATCACACACAATCTTACTCCCCAAAGACAAACTTAAATTAAAACAAGCCTTGTTTTGCCAGATTTTCCCCCCAAAAAGGCATGTGTAAAGATATAACATATCTTTAAATGGACACATTTTCTATACCCACCATGTGGCCTCAAACCCTCCTTCGTTTACAATGAATAGGGTTAAGTCCTTCACTCGTGGGGCTCTCGCAAAATGAGTGGCACTCTGATTAAGGTGCTAATCCAATATTCAAATCCTTGGTGGCTGTGCACTGGTTATATACTGGTCCTTGCTCGAGAATTCACAACCACCAGCTTTGCCGGATACCTCTTTATCTCGTACCACATTTTAGTAAGGCTGTACCTATCTTTCAGTGCACTAATTGCACTATTCATAAATAAAATTATTAAATTAATCTATTTAATTTAATCTAAAAAAATATATTTTTTCAAATTAATTATAAAATTAAATTATTAAATTAATTAAATTATTCAGAAATAAATTCAGAAATCATTGCACTATTCATAAATTCACTGTTCATAAATTTTCTCACACCATGCCAACCGGATCAGATCCAACTGAAAAGTACTGAGCACATTCAAACCAACTTCGATCATTTCCGTATCATGTCCCAACCTGATCTGATCTAATTGGACTGCATCGGGTTGGGGCACCACTGACCACAGAAGCAACCAATGACATAGTCTTGTCTATTAAAACAGCACTACACAAGTTTTCCACATCATTATGAAACAATCAGATTTCCATTGCCTCATACTGTCCGAATTCCACTAGCTAACGCATCAGTTTTCAGCAAACGTGACTGCTGTAACTCACTTCTAATTGGTATCACAAGATGCAAGTGGTTCCAAAACTTTCTTGCCAAAGTATCACAGACAAAAAAGCCCATGCCAATATGGAATCTATAATAATGGCTGCCCACTGAGCAAAGAATTCATATAAAACTGGTCTGACAAATCTATGCTCCATGGTCTGCCATTATAAAAACAAGACACTGCAGTCGATCAATTGACACTCGCTCTTGTTGGACTCTCGATTTTCTTCCCAGTTGCTAATCCAATTTTTTTCAAATCTATGAGGTTTAAGCCTATTATATGTCCTTTTTACTTGTGTATGCACCTTATTTGGCCTGGCTTTTAGTGTCACTGACCACTCCAAAGAATTACTATTGCTGACTGCGATTCCACTCGAAACAATCATCCGTTGACGTTCTGGACTAAACGATGATGGCTCTACAGAAGTCAACAGATTAAGGAAATTATGAGATCAGACTTAAACAATTAACAGACATCCTCAAAATGCATATTTGAAAAAGATAACCTAATAATTAATTCTGTAATAAATTCATTCCATGAATTGTGTACTCCCAAGAAATATAATTATGCAAAACATTATCAAATCTTAGCTACAAAGTCAAAAATATTTCATTTGGTTCAAAGAAAGGTTCACAAGCAGGTTCTTACAAGTAGGAATTTCTAGATCAATATGACTATTTTCAGCACACAATTTACTTAAAATTCTGATATTTTGAAAGTTTAGTTTCAAATTACACAATTCACTAACATTCAATATAATAACAACAGCCATTTGCATCACCTGAAGGGTTTGTTAACTTCAATATGCAAATTAGGCGCTTTATTTACATAACCACGGCCTCACTTGAAGATGGAACACTTGCGATCTGAGCAAATGCCTGGGCAGAAGCACCCAGCCCAGTTCAAAATTCAGTCCCAGTAAAGCTGGACTGTAAGGCTAGTAGTTCATTAAAACAGGTATATGTGATCCATCACTCTGAGAAGTGGGCCACTGCCGCCACTCCCATAGGACATACAAGAAACAAAGCCTGTGCAGCAGATTATCTAATGGCTCATTAATACCTAAAACCTATCAATCATTCAATCATTCCAAGATGTGGGCCACTCCCATAGGAATACCAGACATCTTCAGTAGGATAGATAAGAAAATAGCTGTAATAAATAATGTAATGATGCCATCCTTACAAAGATCAGAAGTGCACATTCAATGTTTAACAACAACCTGTGTAAGTTCTCAGTCCCTTTAAGCACACTCTTGTGATTGAAATGTAAAACCAGGCAGCATAAAAAATCGATAACCAAAGACTGGAAGAGTTAAGCTCATAGATTCCAGCAATGAACCAAAGCCTCAGTATGAGAAGGTCTCATTTAATGAAGAAGGAAGCAGAAGAATGTCCTTAACAAAACCAAAATAACGTGTGTAGACTGGAGTCAAGGTTGGAAAGACAAAGATGAGAAATACGGCATAAATTATTTTGCAACAGCTTATATAGGTTAGTCAATAGTCATGTAGGCCTATACACAGTATGCAGCAACAATAGATGACATTAAACATCTTAACAACAACTGTATTGGCTTCCATGTTTGTTCACTGTTGCAAAAACAACTAATATTAGAAGGATTAGATCCTTAGAAACACATTATGTACACCTGTGCAAATTCACAACATACATAACAAATTGAACACAATCCTCACTGCAGCTAAAATACAACACAAATTAGAGCCAAGGTGAAAGAACTGTTAATAACACGCAGCGCTTGTGTACATTGGCCGACAAACGTGCTTTTACTGTAGTGGGTACAATAATATAAAATTCTTCAATTCATTCTAAGAATTTATATAGAGACCTTTCAATAAACCCACTTCTGAGCACTCCCAGCACATGCATTACTAACGAACAAGTTAAAACATGGGTCTTTTATCTGGTATATGGCGAAATCATTCCATATCCTTAAGAGATTTTTCATTACATATCATTGATGATATAAACTTCGTGGGAGTGGAGCTCGTCAAGGAGGACTCGTTTGTGTGGTTAAACGATATTTAATTTTTTGCATTTTTGTTATTTGTTTCTCAATTATTGAGTTATGTCTGTAAAAATTTGATACATTGCCTTGTCATGCAAGCGTGACATGTGTGCAAAATTGGTATATTCATTTATAAATAACAAACGAACTCATTGCCTCCTAATTAGAGTAGTACCGATATCACTTTTTGCCGATTATGCCGATACCGATTATTCATTTGCCGATACCCGATTATTTATTCGATTATTTTTCCAATTATTTAATTGTGTTTCCCAAGATGTCCGGTTCCGAAAGATAGACCTACTGCTACTGCCTATTGTTGTGATAGGGAAGTTCGTTCTTGGTGGTCGGACACACTGGTGAAAATGATGTAATTTACAATCAATTTTAGTTGTCGTTCTTTAGTTTACCCATGCAGCCCACGGCTTCAAGAATAATTTATTCAGTGGCCCACGTGTCAAAAAGGCTGGACAGCACTGCTATAGGCCTACACAACGCATTGGAGGAAGGGACACCACTGCAGGACGTCCTGCATAATAGCATATACATATCCGCCCACAGAATGCCCCTATCAAGCAAGTAGTTCAACAAAATTTATGCTCCTACCAACTACGCCACTATTCACACGCTGACAGTGCCAGTCCCAAGCCTGGATAAAGGAGGAAGGCCACACTAATGATAATTGTTACCATATAGCGTCATTAAACTGAAACCACAACAACACTCATCCAATTCTCCAATTCTTTAATGAGGGATGACCACATATATGGAGGAGCAGTGATCAAGGGTTAAAGTTGTTGGAGCATTAAAGGAAAGAGAGCAGAAGATTACTCACAATTGGCATAGCTGGTAGAAGAAGCGACGGGAGACAGTGTCAATATGCTGAGCAAAGGTGAGCTCTTGACCCCAAGGTACCAAAAATTGTCAAGAATGACCCCCAAGATACCAAACAATGTCAAGAATGACCCCAAGGTACCAAACAATGTCAAGAATGGCCCCAAGATACCAAACAATGTCAAGAATGATCCCAAGGTACCAAAAACTGTCAAGAATGATCCCAAGATACCAAACAATGTCAAGAATGATCCCAAGGTACCAAAAACTGTCAAGAATGATCCCAAGATACCAAACAATGTCAAGAATGGCTCCAAGATACCAAACAATGTCAAGAATGGCCCCAAGATACCAAACAATGTCAAGAATGACCTCAAGGTACCAAGGTACCAATGTCAAGAATGGCCCCAAGATATTGAACAATGTCAAGAATGACCCCAAGATACCAAACACTGTCAAGAATGACCCAAAGATACCAAACAATGTCAAGAATGACCCCAAGATACCAAACAATGTCAAGAATGACCTCAAGGTACCAAGGTACCAATGTCAAGAATGGCCCCAAGATATTGAACAATGTCAAGAATGACCCCAAGATACCAAACACTGTCAAGAATGACCCCAAGATACCAAACAATGTTAAGAATGACCCCAAGATACCAAACACTGTCAAGAATGACCTCAAGATATTGAACAATGTTAAAAATGACCCCAAGATACCAAACAATGTCAGGAATAACCCCAAGATATTGACAAATGTCAAGAATGACCCAAAGATACCAAACAATGTCAAGAATGACCTGAAGATACCAAACACTGTCAAGAATGACCCAAAGATACAAAACAATGTCAAGAATGACCCCAAGATATTGAACAATGTCATGAATGATCACAAGGTACTGAACAATGATGGAAAAGGTAAAATGGGAAGCAAACAGGGTGAGAGACAGCCCATTTCAATTTTTTCCAACGGCTGTCTAGGAAAGACTGGCAATTGTACTGAGCATTTCCTGTATAATATTAATAATAATAATAATACTCGTTAAGTAATTCAAACTGACACGTAGGTCCCATATACTTAAGAATACACATTCTACATGTTATAGTCACAACTATAACAGGAGTCAAACAGACCTCTATGGCAGCCTGCAAGGCTCCCATATGCTGTCCTACTGCTCACTTTACAGCAGCCATCTAGGGAGTGGTAGGCTGAGTCAACCTTACGAGGCAATCTAGTATCTAACCCACATCCTTCTGATCTTCATGCCGTGAGTCACCATTTAATCACTTCAACACGCCTTAATATGTAGTGGTTCAAATTCACAGTAAAAATACCTTCCAAAACACTCAGCATTCACTCAATGTTATATCATGCATCAATATTGGCAATCTCCTTCTATTTGGTTATTGTTGATCTTCTTACCCTGTGGTCAGACAGAAGTCTTAAAAGTCTGCCTGTGTGGATCTTATCAGAAAGAAGAAAACCTGCACAGACTTAAATGCTGTGCATATAGATCCACCGGAGACTGCGCGCACGCACGCACACACACACACACACACACACACACACACACACACATGAACGCACAAACCCTTGCACACAAACACACACACACACACAAACACACACACACACAAACACACACACACACACAAACACACACACACACACACAAACATCCCGACTGTACACGCATGAAAGCAGTGTATGTATACACAGCCATTCACTCATTTACAGTTTGTGTAAATTTATTTCAATGGCAGTCACACAGGAATTGCATCCTCTGTATAGTAAGACCATCCACTTGGAATAGTTTCTGTCTGTGGTCTGCGATTAAAAAATCACACCTTAAAAATATCAACAGTCCATTGACTGTCCATTGACTTCCAATGCACAACACACTATTGCACTGCGATCTTACCTAAACTTATCTTATCTAACTAGGTATAGAAATTATACATTAACCCAACAAATTCTAGAACAAATTAATATGTCATATATAATCTAACCCAATATCATGTAGAAAATCAACCCAATATCATGTCGAACAATGACGTATTACATATAATCTAACTCAACATATCTTGAACAGTAATATGTTACGTACAATCGCACCTAACATATCCAGAACAATACTATGGGCATAACCGAGTAGCCAATTTCCACCGAGTACCGAATATATTTGACGAATCCGGGTACAAACTGAATAGTAGTGGCAACTCTGGCCCGGCAAGTACCATACACAGGTGAAGCCGACATTTTTTTGAATTTCGTCACTTTAGCAAAATAAATGTTGGTGCCAGTAATAACTACTAATACAGCTTTAAATTTTGTTTCGTTCTTAGATTGCTAAATGTTTATGAAAAGATGTTGAATTAAAAAATTCTATTTTAAAGTATTTGTGTGTGTAAAATAGGCGAATACTTCCGAATAGTTCCTAAAAACGGGATATTCGGCCGAGGTGAATGTCTGAAGTGATTTCCGGTTATGCCCTAAATACTATGCTACATAATCTAACCAAACACAATCGAAAACAATAATATATTACACGTAATCTAATAAACATAATCTAGAACAATGATATAACACGTATAATCTAAGAAACATAACATACCTGATAACATAATCTGAACCAATGCAGTGGCACACTGCCAACTTACTCAACTCACCACCATACTGCATAATAATTAATACACACACACATAGAAGAAGACGAAGAAGACGAAGAAGAAGACGAAGAAGAAGAAGAAGAAGAAGACGAAGAAGACGAAGAAGAAGAAGAAGAAGGAAAAGAGCAGTCCTAGCCCTAGTCCTAGTGCTAGCCCTAGTCCTAGTGCTAGCCCTAGTGCTAGCCCTAGTCCTAGTGCTAGCCAGAGAAGCAGACGTGGGAATGAAGAGTGATTGCAACAAAATTTTCTTAGCCTCGGCATATGAGGAAGGGTGACTATGCCTCTCCCTCTCATGCTCATCTTTCCACCAACCGTGTACAATCAGGGTATGTATCAGGCCATTTATATAGCGCCTCATAAGAACCTCTCGAAGGCGCTAAACGTAGCTACCCAACAGATCTAAACAAATGCGATTTGAGTAATTTAGAAAATGTTTCCCGGTCTGCAAATGGCGCAATGTTGCAAATTTGTAACGGAAGAGCGTTCCAGAGTTCCAATGCATGAGAAGGCACGGTTTTTTTGCATCGATGTACGGGAGTGCAGGACCATCAAGTCCCCATGAGTCGCAGCAAGCAAGGATCGACGACCTGGCTGGCTGGAGACGAGAAGACATAACTCTCTGTTGTATTCTAGAGCCGTGCCGACCACAGATGTCCGTCCCATGAGGATGATCCCGAATGTGATCCTATCCTCAACTGGGAGCCAGTTCAATGTGTCACACATGCAGCTTGAAATATGCGAGTAATTTGGCAGCTTGGTAACGACTCGGGCAGTGCAGTAGAGAAAAGGGATGTTAAACGATTACCGGAAAACCGGTTACCGGTTTTGAAATCGATAATCGGTTTCTGTCATTTGCAAAACGATAATCGAATTTTTTTCACCTTTTTATTTATCTCACATGTCTCGGATTTGTTCCCATCGGAAGGACTCAAGTCGGTCAACTTCAAAGGTATAGACGCGTCTAAGTGAGATATTTCCCCACCACGTATTCCAACAGGGTCATTAATAACTGCTGATTGCTAATAAAGAGCCCTCTTGTCCAGACAAGACTAGCCTGAGAAAGTGAGCTAGGGGAAGGGTAACGGGAGTCAACTAAGATAGAGAAGAGCCGACTGCAAAATACCAGAATTTGATCCTTATACAGGAGAGCTAGCGGGCGAGTGGGGGGTTTTCAATGGAGAACGATGCATAGCGGCGGGGACAGTATGAGAGCCGAGCGCTGTAGACTTCTGTTTGTTCCAAATTGCATCGCAATGTGACTTAAAACACTTCGGTACCGAGTGTTGACGCTGCATTGCGATACGTAATACATAAAATCACGTGCATATTACAATTTACAATATTTTTTAAAGAACACTAATAAAAACCGATAACCGGTTTAAAATCGGTTTTTGAAATTCGACAATCGGTTTGCCCCAAAAACCGATATCAACAACCCTAGTTGAGAACGGATTGAAGCTGCCTTATCCGGAACATTGGCAGACCCGCAAGGACACTATTGCAGTAGTCCAGGCGAGTCAGCATGAAGGAGTGGATAAAAATCATAGCGCCGTCAATTCAGAGATTTCGCCGAATGACTCTAATCTGGCGCAGTTGATAAAAGCAAGACCTGCACAGAGAACTGACATGTTCCTCTAAGGACAGGTCTTCATCCAGAAGAACTCCTAAGTCCTGGACGACGCTTTGAACCTTCCAATGAGGAAATGCTGCTTTAATCACCTCTCTGTCAACCCTCAAACGCGCTTGTCTCGTGCCCAGCCACATAAATTCAGTTTTTTCCTGATTCAATCTTAGCCGATAGGAGGACATCCAGATCTGCACTTGCTCCACAATTGCTAAGATATTTGAGACACATTCCAGTGCCTCAGATGGGCGGCATGTCAAGTACAGGGAGTCGTCGGCATATTGATGAAACCCGGGCTCCAAGAGCACATAGGATCTTCATTAAATCAGCTGTATATAGCACATACAGCAGTGGGCCGAGGACTGAGCCCTGCAGGACGCAAAAAGTCACAGGTGCCCAAGCTGAAATGCCCGAACCAATGGCCACCAGAGTGTACTCATCATAGCTGAGTAGGCTACAGGAGCAGATATTCTGAACCAAATTTCTGTCCTGGTGGGGAGATCTTGGGTAAATTTAAACCCCGACCCCTCGATCAACAGTACAGCACTCTAAACACTTCAACTACTTATCAATTCAATATATTTTTATTGATCCAACATAAGCATATAGGAGTGCAATACATGCATTAATAATTAACTGGACTGAGAGCAATAGTGAAGAAAAAGCCCTAAAGGAACAGACAATCCTGCTAGTCAGTCAGTCTAATTTTTTCATGGAGCACAGTATGCAGCAAATAACACAAAAATTGAGATTGAAAACCGTAAACTTGATAAGCTGGATAGGAAACGATCAGTGCATACATGTTATTCAAGCGAAATTCTTCATAGATGCTTCCTCAATTTTTGTTTTAAAATTGTGAATACTATTTGAAAATCGTATGTTATTTTGGTGTTTATTTTATGACTATTTATAACTATGGCACACTCCAAACATATAATATAATTTGATCTAATAATAGGCTTAATCTTAACTCATTCGCAGTCACCAGAAAGAAGAAGAGCAGTCCCTTACCCTTAATTAATACTTTCCAGACCTATGGCTCAAGCACAATGTTGAGTACTTCTGGTTTGAGCGGCGCTATATAAATGCTTGATTACATCCCATTACATTACCTCAGCTGGTCTACACATTGGGTCCACTGGAAAAAGTAATGTATATATTATATAATCAGACGGTTACCAGACAGGCAACTACCTAGTAGAAGATTTGTCTCAGAATAATAAATATCTTGCATCTCATTAACCTCTTAGAAGTGAAGGCAGATCATGCCATATAATCCTAAATTTAGACTTATTGCAAAGACCAACATGCTGTAAAACTGCTCTCTAACAGTTGTTAAATAACGTCTCTATGTCAACCAATGTTCAAAGTCTGTTGACTCAAGGTCATACAGCATAATCGTAATCATTCACTTCAGACTTCTAAAGCGCCACTCGAAAGCAGCGCTCACATGTCATGCTTACAAGTCAACCAGAGGAATTGTAAAAAGGGCAGTGATAAGGAGGTCCAAGTCCAAGAGCTGCCCCTTTAGAGTGTCAAAGGGACAGAGTAGCTGTTAAGGTGGGTGTACATGTAGTTTAAGTCCAGAATAGGGTAGTTTAAGTCCAGAATAGGGTAGTTTAAGTCCAGAATAGGGTAGTTTAAGTCCCATAAAGTTTAAGGCATAAAGGAGTCCAATTTTCACCTAGTTTTCTCACAGAGTAAAAATATGACCTCGTTATCAGTGTCATAAATAGGAAGGTGGGAGCATCAGGGCACCTTCACATTCACAAGTGAATCAGAAGGAATGCCAAATGGGTAGTGATAAGGAGTTCCAAGTCCGGTTGCTAGAGGGTCAAAGGGACAAAGTAGGAAAGTTGGAAACCTTTAGGTCGAGAATTGGAAAGATGAGTCAGAGTAGGAATTCTTGAAAGGGTGATGCTTCAGCTTTGAGTGGAAAGCCCTAAGGGCGATAGATAAATTACCCTTAGTCAGATGGTTGCAGTCATTGACAATGATGGTGAAGGAATAGAAAAAGTGCAAATTCAGAAGGAAGACCCTTCCAGAGGCATGATCATTCATTATTGCAAAATCTTCAAGTAACATGGTTATTATACAGCACTGAAGTCAGGTAAAATGTAAACAGGGTTAATGCTGAAAAGTGAATACTTAGGTCCATCATGCAGTCCTTATGGTGCATTAATCACTATGGCATGTTCAGATAGTGGCTTTGGGGACATAAAGGAGTCCACGCTTCACCTAATTTTCTCACAGAGCAAAAATATGACCTCGTTATCAGTGTCATAATAAAACAGTAAATTGTCAGGTACTCAACATTTACACACCCACATACCCACGCACACACTTAACATCAAACCCACTCAAATAAGTACACCACGCAAAAATGAACAACCCACCAAACTCACACATATATGTTGATTGTACACCCACACAAATACACACATCCACACAATAATGAACAATCCACCAAGCCCACAAAAATATGTACATCGCACCAAACTCAAAGAATTATGTACATCTGCCCCGGTTCCCCCACACAAGTATGTACTCAAACAAAATCATTGGCTTATATTCAAAAGGCAAAGTACAAGATACCTCAATGAACTTGGGAGCAACTAGATCCTTTAACATTGGATACTAACTCTGCAAGTGTGCCCACATATCGCTCATATGGGATCCATATTTCCATAAGGGACCATAATGGGTACCATCAAATGTTTTACGAAAGTACTGCACTACAAACCAGACTCAGTAACAAAACGGCAGAAGGAACACAATGGAGAAGAAAGTTCCAACTTCCATAGCTCTTCAGACCAACCATCAAAAAAATGCCTGAAAGCCAACAGTACTGTTACAGGTGTCATTCTGTGAAGAGCAAGATCATGCTGGCCCAGTGCAATTGTTATGATAGGAGAGGCAACTAATAAGCAAGTGCTTTGCATTGTAAATATAGATCTTCTATATTTTTCAGCGCCATACATAAGCTGCATCCAAGACAGACCAGCTTATTTACCTGTGTCATGTCAAACAAGGCATACAACAAAGGCCATTTGGTTGGGTATGGTGCCACGTACTAACCCAGGCAAAGTCAAGAAACAGTTGATGCAGGTCATTGGATAGCAACATGGGCATCATACAATGGAATTAGCATTACTTCTATAAACCATTTCAACAGGAATGCATCGTGCATCCACCCAGTGTTTCTATTTCCCCCAAACAAACAAAGCTGTCTTGAGCTACACAATTGGAATAGACCATAATATGTACCAATCCACACCATAATTTAAATGATTACTGTCTAAAATTCAGTTCATTAACTAAGAAAGAATTACAATTTCGGTCCTGACATTTAAAAAGTCCATGCATATAATCCCATCTGATTGATGGCATGCGTATACACCACATACCGTTGAGAGTGCTACTGATTTCCATTGCATTACATTACCTCTGAGTGGCTCTGAGGAGCGCTAGTCAAGTGTTCTCTTACATTACATAACATTCAATCCACTTAACAAACCCTGGAAAGTCAATGTTTCTATCATTCTATGAGACACAATGTCAAAGAATATATATAATAATTTTATCATTTAAAATACTATTCATAATATTATTACAGTGCTTTTCAAAGATTTAAATGCATAGAAAGTGGAGTAGGGTTGCTAAATTCGTCTGAAACTTCCCCACAAAATAAATCTTGTTCTGCCTGAAGCCACTTAAGCCCAGCTCAGTCAGTATAGTCACATCTAAACAATGCAAAATCTACATTCACTGTTTTCTTAGCCAAACATATTTGTAGTCAGACTATGTAATTATTCAGTTATTTAAAGCCCACTTACTATGCACGCAGTTCAAGGAACGCTTGCTAGGGGTCAAATAAGAATCATGTAAAGAGCAGAGTAAAATGAAGGATCACCGCAAGCGATATAAATGCAAATAGTGTGTTGTCAAGTTGGCTCCTTTGTGAGAAACGAGTTCAGGCCACACTCACACAGCAACTAGAAGCAACAAAGCAAGTATCAGAAGAATGCAGAGCAGTCAAAAGGTGTAACCACTAACCATGGGTTGGCAGTGTATGCTATATGCACAAAGAGGTAAGCAGGCTGTTATTATGTTCTTTGTGAACAGCACAATTCAGCAACAAACCAAGTTGTTAATATAAAGGTATTTAAAATCATAATATTCAAAGTATTAATGCAGTAGTAATTATTATGCAGAATGGAAACAGAAGGTGGACAAAAAAATGTCAATTGTAAGAAAATGGTGAAATATCAGCTGTCTTCAAAATACTACATTCACATCAGTTTGGGAAAAAATCAGATCCTTAGATCGTCGTCTTCGTCGTCGTCATCGTCATCATCATCATCATCATCATCATCAATCACTGCAAGCAGGGGTAATTTGGCAGGATATGTGTGAACAAATTATCAATCTCCTATAAAACCCAATACCTGTGCGAGTACACAATCACCAACCCAATACCACACTTACATTTAAATATGAAGCAAAGTTTAAAGCAATTGATTGATAAAACTGATCCAGTAACAAAACATGGTCAACTAAGAACTGAACAATACCTGATATAAGGGCATTAAGGCTATATACCTTACCAGTATTTGGACTCTGTAACTCCCAACATTTGTTCAATAAAGCAGTCCTTTTGCATGAAAGCCTCACACAAGTCCAGCATTAACCTGCTCATAAATATATGTCACAAGCCATTCGATGTATACCTAAATCTGCCTATGTAATGCTCTTCAAGGAGAAACCCTAGCAGTGGTTTACGGCTGGTAGGCTTCTACTCAATCACTATCCACTTCTTGGTGTCATATACATTATACACCCTGCGGAGAGAGGACAGATAATGTCTGCAAACATGTGAAAGAAAGTAGTTCAACCATTGGACACTCTAGACATCTCAAGTCGATTTAAAATCAATTTACCTATGTCTATAGACACAACACAAGTCAGACTATAATCGCTGTCGAACAGTGGTTCACAAAAACACAGTAACACACTGTGCAGTTGGGCAGAAGTAGTAAGCAGCTGTGAGATTCTAAATAATGTTTGCATTTCATGTTTCACACAAATTATAGTCTCCCTTAATAAACTCTCTTGAAAAACTCTTTAAAATAACATTTTGATTCATAGCACAAAATATGGCAATTATACACTAGATTTCCTCCATTCTTGCTAAAATGCTCGAGTGACTACTTAAGGCTTAAAAGAAGCAAATGAGAATGATCAAATTCAGAAAAGCATTTAACTAAGAATTAATCAATCAATAAAACTTGATATAGTGACTCTTCAAGAAATTTACTCAGAGGCGCTCCCTGTCAAAACTTGGTTAAAGAAGACAGATTTCAGAGTAGAATAGAAAAAGGACCTAAGCAAGAGCCAAAGATCCAATGAGAGGCCATTCCAAGCAGTCAGAAGAATACTTATGAGCCTTTCCAGCACTCTGAAAATACTAAACGACTTGCTGGTAAGTACTGCAATTATGTTTCACAGAGCCGTAAAAGCAGATAAAAGCTATGGATCTGCTAAACCCATCCATTTCTCATCAGCAAAACAAAAACAATTTACTAAGAGTTTAAGAAAGCCAATCAATAAACTAAATGATTATTACATTCATCCTCTGCTATAAAATCTTATTACCTTGCTAAGAATTAGTTTAATCGAACCTTTACAACCTTTAACTGCAATCAGAACTAAGAAAGCAACATTTCATCATTGCTCAATGTGAAAATTATAAGCTAGTCATACCTGGTTCAATATAATCGAATCAGTGTTAACAAATAATAACTTACAGTATCACTTCATACATATTGCTAAACTCATTTTTTACGCCAGCCACAGGAATTCATTTCTGTCAACACAACGATGCCAAAGTAAATGAAATTGTCACGCAACAGCATACACTGTCCTTAGGCGTCTTACAAGAATACAATGCGCTGCTGTTTACTGTTAACATTATGAAAGGACATTGAAGAAGTAATGGTATACTCCACCTATAATAAACACTGCAACAAGTCAGGACAAGAGTTCACGATTACCACGCTTGATGCCTGTTATTAATCACGACCTTTCTTTGAGCAGCAGTCTCTTATGCTGCGATCGCCCAAAATTACGTAAAAATTCAATCATTCTGACCATCTCAGCCATGCAGCCATCTCCTCAAGTCTTCCAAGTGGCAGAAACATCAGACCCTTGGTATAAATCTTCTTTATTGAGTGCACAAATAGACTGACAGTACTTCAGGATAAAATGAAGCACCCTACCAGTCCAATTAAGACATCAAAAGAGGCAGCAATGAGCTTCTGGAGTACTATGCCAATGATATACAGCTGCCATGGCAAATAGAAATCAAGTCTTAACAAAATGCTCAACGTCATCGTGGGCAGCCATCGTGGGCAGCCGGTGATGTAAATCTTGTTAATTAATAAAGGTACCCACGCTTAATTGCATCCCTTAATTACTTAATAGCTGTCCATCAAAGGCAATGATGCCATGCATAGCAACTCTTAAAGCTGACTCATTTAATACTGTCCTAGTTGGTTCTCCAGTCAGAGTAAATGAATGTCTTTCTAACTTAAGAGACAATCTATTGATCTTGTTACCTATGCTGCTGTGTTTATTTAGACTGACTAACTGACTGATTTATAGCTGACTGACCTAGCAACTAACTCACCAGCCGAATGATCAGATCAAGCAAAGGCCATTATTAAAAACAGCTACAAAGTGACAAGAAAGGCTAGAAATTTTGTCGTAAAGCCATCCTAATCCTCATCTTGCTAATCTCTGCCACCTATCTCTTTCTCTGTTACTATCCCCATCTAAGTCTTCCTTTGTAAAGGGTTGTCAGAGCTAGCGGGACATGTCGCTTTCTGAGTCACTTTTTCTTAATCATCCCTCATACCTCCTCATCTTCTGCTGGGTTTAATATTACTTCTCATTGTTTGATTTGTATAATTAATAACCATATTTCTGTTCTCACATTTGAGCGGTGATTGAAAATAAAAATGGTTTGACTTGACTTGAAAGGCATAGGAAGTTACAATCAGACTCATTTTGATCCTACACAATATATAGAAATGTTGACAGAAATGTGTTTGAAATTTACAAGAAAATGTGTCACTTAAAGCAATGGATTATTCAGAATGATGTTTGAGCAATTTATATCAAAGCATGACAGCGGGAAATACCCCAGAAACTGCCCACAAGACTTTCTTTGTAGTCTGCTAGCATGGAGTTGATATATCATCGATAAAAAAAGACAGCCGAATGAAGTGTGAAAAATGCAATGCAGAGAATATACTGGACACACACTGCAACATGTATCTTTCAAACAAAAGCCATGCTGAACAGGAATGGTTGGATTTGTGCAAGCAATCTTGGCTCTAGAAAATGCTAACAAATCTTCAGCAAAGTATTCTGGGCATGGAGTACAAAGTCATGCAAATGGATTAACATTTTCACCCATGACCTAAACATTCTTATAAAAACTAGGAAACCTGATTTATAACCTCTAGGGGGCTTGAGCAATCCAAAGACTCAAGACGGCAAATCCGAAACTACATCCACATGGTATTTTAGGGGAACCTAAACCTTAGAGAAATCGTATTATATCTTTAGGTCTATATAGCCTTTGACTGAATAACTATTCAGAGGTGCTCTCAGCACGAAAACCCCAGGGAAAAGAAGAAAAGAAAGATCTTTACAGAGTTAGAGATCAATGGAGAGAAGCCAGTCATTAGTTTTGCCCTTAGTGAGAGAGGAAGGTCATCCCAGGTAGATAGGGCCACAACAAAACTGACAAGAAACGGTGGTACTTCAGAGCTGCCATTACATGGCTGGCAGCAGCACTGTTGAGCCCAACTAGTACATTACATTACACCAGCGATTCCCAACCTGTGGCCCGCCAGGCCTCAAACAGTGGCCATCGACCTATAAAAGATTTTAAAAATATACGTTGAAAAAAATTAATATTTGACAGAATAGTTATTTTCTACTATAAATTGTTATAATTATTTTAATGATGTCTCTAAGTGACTTCAAATGTACTATATTGAAGTTCAATTTAACAATTATATATGTTTTAGTACATCTCTAGTCACGAGGTTAGTCTAAGTCAATAAACCGCCGCTAATACATAAGTATTCTTTATTGCATAAAATAATTATTTTAACCCTGTGGCCCATCATGTCCTCATACTAAATAAAAGTGGCCCTTAGTCGAAAAAGGTTGGGAACCACTGCATTGCACTACTGGGAGAACATTCCGCCATCACCTATCAGCTAAACAGTAATGGACAATTGGTATGTTAAAATGACTTGTAGGGCCTAAAGATAAAAAGGAAAGTGAATGACTTGTCACTGGATTTATCTATGCGGACTATCGTGGTGTGTAGATTTCAGGACATTGTACAGTATATTTGACATGCTGCTGCACAGAAGGTAACATGATTTTAATGACAACACAAAACCAAATGTTGCCCCTAATGACTCTCATGAATAAACTAATTATGACCAACTCTCACAATGATTAATCTAACAACGGACTCTCATCATACCTAACCTGATCCTAAACGACCCTCACGAAGCCCGGTATATATATATATATATATATATATATATATGCATATATATATGTATATATATACATATATATGTATGTATATATATGTATATATATATATATATATATACATACATATATATGCAATCTGACACTGAACTTGGGCCGAGGCCTAAGAAGCTTCCAAAGACTCACGTGAAAACTCATTAGACTATCTTGCCATGGTCGGATATGCAATCTCTTTCACCATGATCATTATGAACAAATTGATGACATGTTATCACAGGAGTCAAATCTGACTGTCAGCAACCATGCAAGGCGCCCATCATGTCATACATCTATGCCGTACTAGTAAATTATTTTTTACACGACTCCTGTATTTTGTAAGCTTATATAAAATTATTATTATTATTATGATTATTACTGAAATTTGATACCACCCTTCTTCCAACATTTTTTGCTCAGAAGTGCATACACACGCCTCAACGGCGCAATTGCAGTTGTACTGCAGAGCAATGGTGCGCGAAGGACTTGCTCAAGGTCCCTACACAGAGACGCCCCGGTCGATGCTCAAACCCGCGTGCTCAGCACACACTGAACGCCATGGGCTGACCGCTCTAACCGATCGGCCACTGTGTCACACCATGTACAATGTACACTTGGTATAACCCGCTCGAAGGGGTGAGACGACATCTGTGAGTTTTATTTTATTCGCCATAGACAAAAACAACCGTTACAGTAGCCGATGCAAATGGCTGCCAGGTGCTGCCATGAAAAACATCAAAAGGATAAATCTACTGCAGCCAAAACTTCGGCTAAAAACAAACGAAAATTTACTTCTATGGCCGAACTGATACAAAATTTTACTCGTGGAGAACTCTGCGCATACGCTATCATTGGCACATGCGCACTGTTAAAAAACACCTCAAATTTGTAATATGTGTCGTGAGGGTCGTTTAGGGTCAGATTAGGTATCGTGAGGGTCGTTTAGGGGTAGGGTCAGTGTCGTTTTTAGACACACACAATAAACTTTCTGCCGCAGAAGTAATTTTTCTGTGTGTTTTAGGCAGAACTTTAGGCCGCAGAAGCCCCATGCAAAACATAATAGCCACATTAAACATTGGCTTCAAATGATAAAAAATCTAAGATATCCTTTATGACCTAACGTCTAATATCAACCAATTAAGAAGCAATAAAACTTTCACTTTACCCTGAAAATACGTTTCAATCGATCAATCAATAGGTCCTACGCGAATTAAAAAACTTCATTAATTAAAAGTCGATTTGAATTTATCGTCAACAGTCGCCTACGCTTGGCTCTTACCTGCACTCAGCGAATTCTCGTACGACGCTGTTGGCGCCAGTCTCTCTTTATTTATTACAGCTGTCAGCCTGTCAATCAAGTGGTTTTAGACCAGCTGTAAATCTAAGCGTACAGTCTGAAATACGCTGGTGACGGTCTACGTATGGGTGTGTTGCATATGTAGAAAAAGTTATGTAGGAAGTAAAAGCAAATAATTATTATTACGTAGCCCTTCAATAATGATACATGCAACCAACATATCAAATATAAAAGGTTGTGTAGGCCACTGTATAAACAATATAAGACATTGCTACAATGCTATGTAAATCACCTAAAATAGACAAACTGTATAATCTGAGACTATTAGTCCTAGGTATAATTGCACACGGAGGCGGCGATCCCGGGGAGGTCCGGAGGACAAGTCCCTCTCACCTTTTGCAGATAGGGGACACGTCATACGTTTGTCTACCCCCACATTTCTTACTCCTCTCATTGGGTGTCCCCCACGTCTTAAACGAGATCGCCGCCTCGGATTGCGCATACGCCCACACATCATTATTAATTAATTATTTTTATGTTTATGCTAGCAGCGATTTAATTTCTATGGCCTATTCCGTCTGGTTATTCCCACTCACTGCGTAGGCCTACAGTCAGCTGTACTCAATGTATGGCTGTAAAACTGAGTACATGGCACAGACGGAAGAGTATCTCCAAAGAAATTTCTGTCCTGGCAGCAACGATTGAATGACTTTATATATTCCTTATGGGCATGGGCGCCGGCAGCATAGGTCAATGGGGGTCACGCGGAAAACTCACTGACTTACTTATTTTACTGCATTATGCTGGGCACAGTAGACAGCGGGCCAGCAGCACGTGAGCGGGCAATTATGGCCAACGCCCGGGTTGCATTTTGGTCAGTGACCATATTTTTATTATATACACAATGACCATACATCTATCATGGATCATGTAGGCAATTACAACAAATCATTTATTGGGTGGGCTTTGAACCTAGCTGCCATATAATCAAATATTAAATCATCACACGACTTGGACTTTTCAGTTGATTCAGTATTGCAAACTGAATAAGAATCTGACATTCAAAACAATTTTATATTTAAAAAAACAAAACATTTATTTTGACTACTTTGCCACCTCAGTAAAAAGATGATCAACTAATTGGTTGAAAACTGAAGCAAAACATCAATTAAACAGATAAAATTCTGTTACACATAATAAATTTGTGACTGATATATCACATTAAACAAAACATGGACATAGACTAGCAAATCATAATTTTTATTATATACACAATGACCATACATCAATCATGGATCATGTCGAATCAAATCCTATTTTATATCGGAGGCTTATTCAGCACAAACCTTGGCAAGCTTAGAAGATCCTGGAACTTGTTGGCACAATTCTATAAGATTTGCAAAGTGAAGGTGGTCCCAACTGGAGTACGTGGGCAAACTTCTTAAGCTCACATAATTTGCAAAGCACAGCTGGAAACTCCCAAAGTAGTTTTACAGTGACATGCAACGTACAGACGTGCATGGGAGCGGCAAATAACGTTGAAACAACACAGATGAAGAAAACATTTTCGATACCTGAACACAAAGGGCAGGTAGGCAAGACCATGCTAAACCCCAATGGGATTTATTTAGGCTAATTCAGAGATCTCACAAATTTTCAAACAACACATTGCAGATCGCAAGGCTGAAGGTCACACAATGTCAATTAATCAAAAATGTTTGTAAACTTAAGCAAAAAGCTCATTCACTGTCAAAGCAATACCAAACTACAAAAAAGCTTAAAGAAGCATCCGTTTATGTAACAATTAAACAAAACAATATAAGCATCAGTTTCTGTAACCACAGAACAATACAACTTAAACTGCAGGACAAGTATGACAAGATCAAGCAATCTCAAGCTAGTGACTAATTTGTGGTTTTTAGAGATTCTCAAGCATAGCATGTATATATATATATATGAACATTTATATAGTGCTCTACAAGAATCTCACGAGGGCGCTTACCGAAGCTACCTAACAGTTCCGAAATAAATGCGTCTTCAATAGTCCAGAAAACGTCTGCCGTGCTACACACAGTGAGAGACTCCCAATGCAGGTCGTGTGCTACTAACTCCAATTCACTTGATTAAAATTTTGTTCAAATTGAAAGACTGAACAAGAATGAAGTCGTTTGCTAATCAGTCTCTTCAAAAATTAGACACAAACAGACTGACAAATTCAGACTGGCACAGACCAGTTACTGGTATCCACACAAAATACAGTAATGTAATAATAACTTTTGATGTATTGATGTTTTGATGTATGCATGTATCCATTTGTATGTGAAAATGTACACCCCGACTTTCAAGATCCTGATAAGCTAATTTTAAAAAGCCAATTCGGGCATTAAATATTAATATTTAAAATAACAATACTAATAGTATCAGTTGATGCCTTGTGCATTAGTCACCAGCACAATATATCAATTAAAATTTTAAACAATGTATATCTTAAGGACATTTTGGAAAATAATATAAACAAAGTATAAATAAAAAAACCTTCCTAGGGGAAGTAAGAGCATTTACATTGACACTATAAATAATCGTGTAATAACAAGAGCACCGAGAAAGCAGAACACTAATAGATAATAAACAATATTGACTCTGATCACGACTTCTCCTATTCCCACTTCTCACAAACCAAGAGGTTTTTCATTATGTTGTCTAGGTTCTCATTTTAATGATAGATGTTCACAACTTTCACTTTGAAATGGCCACCAATAATAGCACATACAAGAGCCTAGACACGTTGACCGCTAGGGACGTGTATGCACGTCCCATATCACATGTATTTACGTACAAAGTTCAGTGGTCAAAGTGTTAAGCAGCCAAGCCAGCCATTTCAAAATACATATCTGTCTGAGCTAGTTTTAAACTCTACCTTTGGGGTATCGTCCTTTGACGATTTACAAGCTTATGTGCAATACAAAAAAGCAATAGACTTATATAATCAAATCATCTTAGTTAATTAATACTAGACACTAGACAGATTGTATCAACAGATAATTTCTACATAATTCTTTGCAAAATAAGTCTTGGAGATGATAGGTTGAAAATTCTGAAGGGCCTTTTAAACAGTATAAGCAGCAATTCAGGTAGTTTCAGGACTGTTCAATCTATCCCCAGAGCTCTTCCGTCCTCCCAAACTTGAACACGAGGCCACTGAAAGTATAGAAAACATAAATAATTTACCCAACCAAAAGAAACTGGACCAGTCACAGGCCTCATAGGAATTCACTCTTGGACAGTGTGCTAGAAGGAAGAAAAGAAAGAAAGAAAGCGATAGGAAAGCAAACAGCTAAAAGTTGATAGACTCAATAGAAATGAAGGCAAAGAAGAATGGCAACACTGGATTACATACAGGCCCACCAACAGAATGGTGGGCCTGTAATCTTTCTTTTCAGTGTCCAGCCTGAAGACAGGACACTGAAAACAAAGAGGCATAGATTACCATAGTAATGTATTGTCATATTTCAATAGCACCCTCCAAGTACAACCTAATCAGCAGAGCTCTCAATGTGAAAAATCCTTAGGGAAAAGAAAAGACTTAAGAACACGACAGATACAGAAACTTAAGAACAGAGTAGCATTGCCATTGCAAAACAGAAGATGATGGTAATTTTTTTTTAAAGTCACAATTTATCAGTGTAGCTTGAAGGGCATAGCCAAAGGAAAATGCAGTGTATGCTGGATTCTGTCATAACTTCTCATTGTGGTTTTACCAAGATTGTAATTTAAGCCATCAACTGACACTTTGCAGATGACGACCGCAGAACTATGAAGACCATGACATCGCATTGCATAAGCAAGTATAAAAATGTGTGCCTTACAAAAGAGGATAACGAAGACAATGTATTCGCCCCATAAACAATGCAATAATGCTTACAGTATTGATTTTCAAACAAACATATATTTAGGCAGTTTCATCACAGTCTGCTAGCAAAAAAAGATAAAACCTAAAAAAAAATCCTAAAAGTCGTAGATCCAGTTGCTCTAACCACAGGCATTTATTTCCTCTCACAACTATCCTTGACCCAGAGTTGCGACATGCACAACATCACCTGGAATGAGCAACTTGTGACATTCCGCCTTGTGGCCATTCCACCACATTCTATTCCAACCTTAAGACTATTCTATATTCTGTGGTTGGGTCAGGAACACTCATGAGAAGATGGTCTTGAAGGGATGCTATGAAAAAGCTGACTAATAAATGCATATCAGACACCAATATGACATAAATCATTAGATAAGTTAAAATTTAAAAAGACATCTCACCCAAAGAATATAAAAGCATTCTGTAGAAACACGGCCACACCAGGCCACTTATCGGGATGATTCCCTGAAACGATAGAAGCAAACATGACACTAACACACAATGTATTCAAATGTTACCAGGCAAGTTAACTCAGACTACAGCTAATTCTGTGCCTTTGGCAATGTAGGGAAACGTAAAGTCTGCTCATTCAAAATAATGTCTGTTTTACCAAACTTTTAATACAGGATTATAATGAATGAACAGCTATGTATCCTAAAATCAGTGAATGCATGGCCCTGGATCTACTGACTGAAGCACTCGTCCAAAAACAGCAAATCAACAGGCAATGCTTCATCTCAAAGGTGGCATTCCAAAGTTTGCCAATATTTCAGGATTTACTTGGGACTCACTTCATTGGCTCCCCATTCAACAGTGTACACAGTTCAAAACCCTTTCCTGCATGTGCAACTGCCTAGTTGCAGAAGCCCCAACCTACCTGAGGCTTTTCTACACTCTGGCGTCTACTACCTACAAGGGCCTCCTTGCGATCCTCCACTCAAGGCCTTCTGGTTGTTCCTCACATGCACTCTGCTAGGCCCAGTCCAAAAGCTGTACCTATGCTGGCCCATCTTCCATAGTCCCTGCACCTGGAATTACTGACCCACTCACCTTCCATTTCAGTTACAGTGATGCCTTAAGACTTTCCTGTTCCCTGGCCCAAGCACAGACGCCCATTGACAGCACTGTCGATTTCTGTGGTGCTTTATAAATGCTTTATTGCATTACATTAAATAGCATTCACACAGCATTCATGTGAGAAATTTTCACAAGTGAAGCTTTAATTCAGGAATTCAGCATAAGCAGTCTTAAATCTTCCCAATTTTGCTCTGTATTCTGCTGCACTGGGGTTAAAAGCTAAAGCCTCCATGTCCCTAGTGGAACTTAGAAGGGAAAGACAGTGGTCCTTGAGTCAGCAATTGACGAATTCCAATCCCTTAACCCTGAAATGAATGAACTCCAATCCCTACACCCCCTGAGCCAGCAACGGGACGAATTCCAATTCTTTTACCGTTGAACATGAAATGGATTAACCCAATCCCCATCCATTTGAGCCAGCAATGGAAGAATTCCATTACTTCCCACCTTATACCAATACTAAATTATACTGCTTGGTGACAGAGAAGCATGTGAGCATCCAACATGCTCAAGGAATCTGCTCCGCACTCACAACCTTTTGATAACTGACCTAGCGTGCCAACCAAGCAGACGATGGTGACACACAATGAGCTGGCTACAAGCACACTAATGCATCCATATCAGTAAAACATTTTGCCAGTGAAAAAATAAATGGAATCGAACAACAGTTTTGCCAACCTGGTACGACATAGATGCCGAAGAGAATCCAGGAGGCAGCGATTAAAGAACTGAATCCCAGAAGAAAACCAGCAAACAGCCAGATACGTGCACCTAAAGCAGACAGACCACACAATCACTTGAACTGTAAAATTCCTACTACATTTAGAGATATCAACAAAGACACTTGAGAATGTAACTTGGTCAGTATTAAGAAAAATAGCAAATCGAGTGAATCAACAGAGACAATGATCACATATGAAATTTGTATAAAATAACTCTGCGATAGAAACGAAGAAAATGATCACATATGAAATTTGTATAAAATTACTCTGCCAAAGAAATGAAGGAAATTATCATATATGAAATTTGTCTAAAATTACCCTGCCACAAAAAATGTGATCTCATTATGGTGTCCATTATAATCAAGATGACGGTTATAAAAGTGGCATCAACTAGCTCCATGAAATTTGAAACTTCAGCATTGAGAAGGATAACAAATGTACCTGTTTGCCCGAAGCAGCCTTCCGTGTAGCTGTCTCCACGAACTGCACCATTTGAGACTGAATTTATCCTGCAGCAACAAAACACAGATCATTATTATTATTATCACTCCACAGTCAACAACCAAGAACAAACAATTCCATATTTGCTTCCTTAAGCATCATTCGTTCATTATTAATTTCTGTAATTGACCATTCAATTATTTCCACATTTCATCTACTCAGAAGACAATAATACTACCACACGGAGTTGGGTTAGACAGTACATGTTAGAAAATGGTTATGATGCAAAGCATTTCCGTAAAATAGCAGGTTAAAATTGATAAATTTAAGTTTCTAGGACATTAAACAAAACAAGCAACAAATGTGTTTACATGTACACATTGGGGTACTTTAGCTCCTTTTGTAACTCACAAGAGCACTCCTTGTAATTCTAATGGAAGACAGAATCGTAGCAAATAACACAACAAAGTAAAGTAAAGTCATGTCAAGTCAAGTTGTTTTTATTGACACCAAGGTATATCAAAACTCAACATATATACAAGAAAATGCAGAACCAATGGCTCAAATGGAGAAACCCAAAAGGGCCTAAGCCCTGCTTACTAGGCCCCCAGTAGTTTTGAAATAACACAAATATGCAAACAGGCACATGTCATCATACTAAACCTCATCATTTTTAATGTATAATATGAGCGGTACTCAGTTAGCTCAAAAGGTCTCCACAGAATAGCACTGCCTAGACTTGTAAAGAGACCAGCATATGAAATCCCATCAACATAATTACTTAAAATATTTTCCTTAGGACAAGCAGTGCTACAGTATGAATTTACACAACTTAATAAAACTTACATTACTTTAACCTGTAACTTCTATATTGCTGGTGAGTAGTGCACAAAGCATCAAAGGATGAAGCACCAATGCAAATTGGTCAAGATCCAGAACAGACAGACAGACAGACAGACTATGAAGCATAACCTAACAACTGAAAATGTTTCTGCTTACATAAACAGTGCTAAAGTACCAATAACTCCACAGACGTGGACCGCATAATGCATCTGATCCTGGCTAGGATATATTGCGGCAGCATCGATGATTATCCACCAGCCAACAGAAAACTACAAGCATCACATACAGGCACATGTGATCATAGTAAAGCTGTGATTTTTTTTAACTGGCTTGTAATTTTGCACCATTGCAATTTCTGATCTGCAATGATAGCTTTCAAATGAACTTCTCCAATCACAATTTGAAGTTCCACAGTTTCATGATAGCAAAAAATCTGAATTTTTCCAACAGTGTTACACATGACATGAAGAATTTATTTTTAACAATGTATTATAAGAACTCTCATCTATCTGAAGGTTGTTCGTATCACTTAAAATGTGCTACATCTATAAATATATGCATGAATGCATTTATAATTAGATCCTCAAAACAGTTTTAAATTATCAGGTCTCAATTAAATGCCATCCTTCAATAACCACCAGGCTGAAAATAATTTGTGTCACTAAACACTGTTTTTTTTCTACAAATGTCAGTCTTAAAAAATGCCAGTTTTGTGAGGTCTTGGTATACTGGCAAAGACACTGGAAAGACATCAACTGGTTCAGTTAGGAGAAGAAATTGCAAACAGAAACACAAAATGTGTATGCTTATTTAAAATAATTGAGTACACTACAATGTTACTAAATTTGGCCATGTATCCGGCTATATGCTGGATGTGCTCCACTGGCTCCCCTCCAACAGTGAATCTCGTACCATATCAACTCTTTGGTATGGCGGTCCTTGCTAGGTCTCCCCCCTGCCTATCTTTGCGATCTCTGTTACTCTACTTTGAGTGTACTGGGTTGCCGTGCTCTACTGAGCGAGGCATGCTCATGCTCGAGTCATGTCCCATATGCCCGTACAACTACCAAACAGAATCGCCTTCTCAGTGGTTGGCCCCTCGCTTTGGAACATGTTCCCGTTGGCATTGTGGTTGTCACGAAGGGTCCAATCAGACTCATTTTATACTTGCCTTAAAACTGTTCTTTTTAAGCGTGCTGGAGTCAGAAGCACTCCTGAGTAGTAGCCTTGAAGGGGCGCTATATAAATCTCTGTAATGAATTAAATGAAAAATAAACATAAAAAGGTACAGGCTTAGCTTGTAGATCAGAGATGAGTAACCAAACACTAAGATTCTAATCAATTGGTTAGACAAAAAACTAATTCTAATCGACTAGCAAAAAATGTTGCTTATTCTAATATATTAGCTATTGTCAGTAGCTAATTCGAATAGTAATCAATAGCAATTAAATAATTAGATTAGCTAATTGATTAGACCAACCACAATCTAATTCCAATCGATTAACAGTTTCACTAATCATGCCTTCTCTGTTCTAAATGCTGCTCCAAAGGCCAAAAACAACTCACACAAACAAATACAAGGAGTGTTCATATGAAGCTTTTCATAATTTCTATAATAGTTGACCAATTCAGGGAAACTTTAAGTATCTTACAACAGAGCTTGCAAGCTGAAAAAATACACTGACTTCCATTGAATAACACCTAATAGACCAAACCACAAAATAGTGTGGTGTTCTGGAGTCAATTTATGAAGTGACAAGCCAAAAGATCCCTCCTATGAACAAATTAGTAGACAACCCAATTATGTGAAATGGGTACATGTAGCTTCTGCTTAAGTTTGCTAGGGCAAAAACTGTATTTATAATAGCATAGCATTAAACTCAACTCACCATAGCTCCAGCCACAATTGACGATATTAAGTTTCTCCTCTCTAGCACCGTATTCCATATTTCCCATTCGGGACAAGTGCATTTATCCAAGCAGCCTGACATAGTATCTTACACTCTATAATCACCACCTAAAAGTTAATAAACATTAAAACAGATTACTCAAATGGCAACTAAAGTAATGAAAATCCAAAGACTTCCAAAATATGGTAATATAACAACACTGCAATTAAAATAATTGTTACCATAATATTTACAACAAACAATTTAATAATCTATGGCGGATATGTTATCTATATCATACATTTCTATAACTTTATACACAGTCCTTTGTTTTACTAAATATTTACATAATTACACATCTGACGCAGGTGTCGAGAAAACATGGTTTCGTGCTTTCAACAACACCCAGGTTATACTACATTCAAATGTGTGTAATTAAGATGGATAAATCTTCTGTGCCAAAAGTTAGACCGTAATAAAATCGACAATCTTACTTCTACGGCCGAACACGTAAAAAATTCAACGGGAAATACCTTTACGCATGTGCAACCTTAGATGCATGTGTGCTGTTAAAAGCATTAAAATGTGGGCGAAATTGCAGTTTGGGGAGTATTTTTCCACAGTGCATATTGCCGGCATAAACGACAGCATAGACTATATATGCACGGAGGATACCATGGCTTGTCATATTTCTTCATAGACATACGAAGTGACACAGTTTACACAAAGGAGTAAGTAAGCTTCGTATATGTCTAAAATCGACCCTAACCCTAGCACTAACCCTAAACGACCCTCACAATGCCTTAACTGACCCTAACCGACCATCGCGATGCAACAAGAAAGAGCGTTTGAGAGAGTACGCCGCTATTAATAATCCTCGCACTTTGAAAAAAAGATACTAAATATATGTTGTAGAGAAATACCCCCAAACTGCAGTTTTGCCAAAATGTGTTACTATGCGTCCTAAGGGTCTGGTATGGTCAGATTGAACATAATGAGGGTCGGTTAGGATCAAGAGGTTTTACACTTAATTACGCAAAAGCTTTTTACATAATTAAGTGTAAAACCACCTTAGCACTTCGATAAACTTTTGAATGATAGCGTTTGATTCCCAGTGGTCTTGAGCATCATCTGGCAGAGTTTGGTAACATTTGGGGCGAATCCCTAAATCTTCAGGTTTACCAAAAGCTTTTCGGTCGCAGAAGCAATTTTTTCGTATCTGGCGAGGTCGAAGTTTCAGCCACAGAAGCACCATGCAATTGAGATACGCCAAATAATTCAATTCTGCGGCACAGCTGATATTCCATTCTTTCACTCAATTTAACACAATATTGCTGTATAATCTTGTTTTGTATAAATTGCATGATCGTAGGAACAATTAATGAAAAGCAAATAGGAAATAACTTAAAAGTATGAATAGTGTACACAATAAATCACAAAGAAAATTCTTACGACGTAAAATTGTTTACAAACTTAATGGCGTAGATTAGGGTTCTCCTAAACACCGGAAAACATCATCAAAACCGACGTACGTGTACGCTCCAATGTGATAATGATGAATGGAGTGGGGTATTCCTTAGAAAGAAATAGTTTGACAATAAAGCAGACATTCTAAGATGAGTGATATATAATATATGATGATATTTTAGCTGGGAAGAGAAAAGATAGTCCAGTTTGGGAGTTATGTTAACTGTAGATGGCGCAAGGTGTACTCGATCCTTGAATCGAACAGCATAAACACTCGTAGGCCTCTGGGCAAAAGGCAATCAGAAAGCAGTAGTAAAGAAAAATCTTAAACACGCCTTATACTAGGAGTCGTTCGAGCGAAAGCAGTTCAAGCACGAGCAAGCCCTAATTAGAAACATTGTTCATGAGATTGGCGTAAACCAGGAGAATAAAATTTCTCTATCTCCGATGGAGTGAATCCTAAAAATAATAATAGTTATAATAATATTCGTTTAATTTAAAACTGGCAAACCGCAGTATGATTACATGTACATGAGTCGAATTTAATAGTCGGCAGCCACGCAGGTCGCTCGGGCCATTAAGCGAAACATCTCATTTTTAACAAACGCCGCCGCCTAGCGAAAGAAGGAAAGAAGTCAACGTTAGGGGCGATACAGGTCTCGAACTCGGCTCCTCAGCGCTGCGATCCACTTCACCACCACACTACTCATGAACAATTTAGCAATGGTAGTGACTCTTGTTATGCGACGAATGGAAGAGGAATGACATTCTGAGTTAGAAGAGGAATGACAGTCTGAGTTAGTATAATTTTATCATTATTATCAATCTGCGCACAGGTTCTCAGCGCAACAAACAAACGCCACGACACGGCTCAGCGTAAAGTTTATTGAACAGCGTTTCTCTATCAGAGATGACAGACGTCACATAGCAAAACTCTTTATCTACATGTAAATTAAGTTTATTTAGATTAAATTAACTAAAAAGACATAAGCTGTTATGCTAGCCTTGGCAGGGCTGGGGTGTCCAGGGATGAGATAGGGTCAAGATCGGCTGGGCATCCCTTCTGATGTATAATGGGTTTAACAGAGCCGGGTTGGAATGGCCTCGGCCGAAAATAAAATAAAATACCACAAAGTAAAGTGAAGTGTATCTAGAGCTGAACTGAATAGAACAGAAGGGAAATGTGGTCAAATTAATTTGAATTAGGCTATATTAACAGAAAAAGCTCTGCTTTTGTGCTAGGCTGGGTAGGGATGGGGTCTGCAGGGCTGAGCTAGTGTCTTGCTCGCCTGGGCAGCCTTCCTGAGGTATAATGGGCTGGACAGAGCTCTACTGGCCTTACCTTGGCCGGGAACAAAATAAAATAAAATACCACAAAATAAACTGAACTGTTTAGAACAGTGGCGGCTCTGCAGGGATCAAACCCAGATTGATCCCCCCAGATTTTTTTAAAATTTTGTGTGAAATGTGTTAGATTTTATATATACTTGTTAAGGTATGATGCTTGATGAAATTCAGAATTATTTTTTAAAGGCACAAAGTAAGATTGACTTGCATATCGAAATCTGAAATAATTTTTTATGAATATTCTCACAGGTTAACTTACTTACTTGCTAGAATTTTCTGTGATAGACATGGTCGGGGATCAGGTAATAGAAGAGGTCACGGAATCTATACCGTTATCAATCCTTGTTGATGTGACAAAGGATATTAGTCGCAGGACAAGCTATTCTTTTAATACGATTTTTTGCCAGCAAGAAAGTGAATGAATATTTTCTAGATTTCAAATCGGCAATCGGCTTAGATGCGAAGTAATTGTCATGGCAGTTTTGGATGATCTTAAGTAATTTGGGACAAACAAGGGTTCAAGTTTAGTTGGTCAAGGTTATGATGGTGCAAGTGTAATGTTGAGTGTTAATGAGTCTCCAGCAGTTGGAGGGCACTGACCATTTATTTCCATTGCCACGCACTTTAATTGAATGTAATATGAACTAATTTCAGTTAAAGAATCTGTTCAAGAAGATAGAGATATTACTTATGATTGAAACGTTTTTGCTTCAAGTTCTCTTTTGCATAAGAAATGGTTGAAGCACATAGTGAGTTACATCCTAGGGATCCTGCAAGGCAATTCCAGCAGATCAGTGATACTAGATGGGCTTGCCGTATTGTTCCTTGCCGTAATATCAGTGATCAATTAGATGCATTGGTATAATATGCTAGAGAATGTTGAGGGGGGCAAAATGTTGAAAGAGCAGTTGAAGGCTTGAAGCTAGATGCTTGTTATTATTACCAGACATTATGTATGTACATATTCTATTGGTTCAACTCCAATCTTCAAGTGTTGACTTATCTGCAGCTACCGACATTGTCAGACATACATGTAAAACGGCCTCTTTAAAAGAAAATAGAGATGAAACAGGGGACTTTGTAAAGGCAGAAGAGTAAAGTAAGAATTGTTTAATTGACCCAATATTAGCTAAGCAACGTGTCCGACTGTCCGCTTAAATTATATTAAATTGCCTATCCGTTTTTATAGCTCAGCAATTGATGAAATTGTGGGACAATGTTCTCAAGTGAACACATAGGCCACATTTAGGCAGCACATTTCTCAATTAGATAGACGATTCTCTTACCACTGACTTATTGCTATGACAAGCATTTATGCCAAAACATATATCTTTCTTGAAATAATTACAATGATGATGTTGTGTCTTTGCACTTTTGTATGACAGTAATGATGAAGACCTCAACTATGAAATTCCCCAAGTTGGGCGTCTGCTAACGCATTCAAGTTTATGTGCAACTAATATGACCACAACGATAGTTCTGGCTTCTTTCTGGAACCATACAAACTTGCTTTTCATGAAATGTACAGAGTGTCAAACATAGCCATTGTTTTACCAGTAACATCAACAGCCTGTCGGAAAAGCTTAAAATGCTCTGAAATTAATTATATTGTATCTAAAAAGCACTGTTTCTGATATCGTCTAAGTATAGTCTGACAACGTTGGCTATTGAATCTGTTCGTGCAGAGTCCATTACCATAGGTGCCTCTGTGGATCAGTTTGACTTTTTACATGATAATCGTAAACTTGCCTTTCTTTAAGTAATAAGTAATATGCATAAGTAATATGCATAAGTAATATGCATAAGTAATATGCATAAGTAATATGCATAAGTAATAAGCATAGTTAATGTTTTACTTTCAAATAAAGTCATTCTATTTCCAAATATCCAATTTGTTGATGTGAAGAATCCATGTTGCTCTATAATGCATATACACATGTATCTGGTCGATGTCACTCAGTGTGGAGCTATACCTAGCACTCTCAGTTTCGACAAAATTCGGGTATTCAATTGGCCCAGCCTCCCGGGACCTCGGCCCCCTGTGGCCTACCCTGATGGAAAACCCTAGAGCCGCCACTGGTTTAGAGCTGTACTCAAGAGACCCGAAGTGAACCGTAGTGAAATTATGTAGCATTAGATTAAATAATCTGAACAGGCTGGGCACTTGTGCTATAATGGGCAAAGCTGGGGTGTGCTGGGCTGGGCTAGGGTCAGACTTTCCTGAGCAACCCTCCTAAGGCATGTAAAATGGGCTGGACTGTGCTGGACTGGCCTTGCCTCGGCCGAAAATAAAATAAAATATCACAAAATAAACTGAAGCACACAGAGCTGAACTGCATTGAACTGAAGTGAACTGTATGTAAATAAACTTCATTTAGATTAAATTAACTGAAAAGAAATTAGCTGTTGTGCTAAGCTGGGCAGGGCAGGACAGAGGCAGGTCCCAGGCTGGGATAGGGTCAGAATCGGCTGTGCAGCCCTTCTGAGGTATAATGGGCTTGATAGAGCTGGCCTGGCCTTACTTGGCTGAAAATAAAATAAAATACTTCAAAATAAACATAAGTGTTTAGAGCTATAATGAATTAAACCGATGTGATCCGTAGTGAAATTAAAGTTGAATTAGATTGAATTAACTGAAAGAGCTGGGCTGTCGTGCTAGGCTGGGCAGGGCTTGGGTGTGGAGGCTCTGGGCCAGGGTCAGGCTCGCCTTGGCAGCCCTCTTGATGTATAATGGGCCGGACAGAACAAGACTGGCCTTGCCTTGGCAGAAAATATAATAAAATACTTCAAAAATATACTGAAATGTTCAGGGCTGCACTGAAGTGAACTGTACTGAAACTATGTAGACCTAGATACAATTACCTGAAAAAGATGGGTGTTTGTGATATAATTGGCAAGGCTGGGATGTGCAAGGCTGGGCTAGGGTCAGGCTCTCCTGGGCAGCCCTCCTGAGGCATAAAGGGTCGTACAGAGCAAGACTAGCCTTGCCTTGAAAAAAGCTAGGCTGTCGTGCTAGGCTGGGTAGTGCATAGAGCTGAACTCCATTGAACTGAAGTCAACTGTATGTAAATCAAGTTAGTTTAACTTATATTAACTGAAAAGACATGAGCTGTTGCATTAGGCTGGGCAAGTGTGCGGTGTCCAGGGCTGGGATAGAGTCAGGATCCCTGGGCAGCCTTTCTGAGGTAAGCTGAACTTGACAGAGCCGGGCGGACTCTCCGTGGTCGAAAATAAAATACCACAAGTAGATGTATAAAGCGGGTTTGAGCGCAAATTGATGCACATCGATGCCACGGTGGGCAGCCAGCGGGACAGCCTGCATACCACCACTAGGTAGCCAGCGGGTAGTCACTGGGCAGCCAGCGGGCAGCCACCCCATCTCACACCGATGAACACCAACTCCATCCCAGCGACACCCAGAGCAAGCCCAATGCAAGCCCAGCACCACCCGATGAGCACCAACGGGTCGACACCCCCCTCGCTGGCCCAGGGCTCTTCTATTAGACACATGAGATCTATTGGATATACCTGAAGTGAACAACATGCCGAAGGCTAATAATAAATGTCAGTGGTTGGTTATTGGCTCTACGGAGCTCTGCGGGAAGAGCTGTTTGGGCGAGCATTGTAAGATTCATCGAATGCGACTACGAAAGGGGCCAGGTACGAAGCCATGCACTGGGTGTGGTAAGAGCGTTAAAAACAGCCTCGCTCTATGTGAGGGGTGTGGATACTACCCCGCATATATGCAAAAAGCCAGAGCCTCAGCAAAAGATGCTGCTATAACATTCCAGGAAGAATTCATCCGATTATCGAGAATTTCCATTTAGAGAAATGCGTTAGCTTGGATATACACACAGCAATATGGTTACAGTAGCTGAGCTTCGTGCCCAGGCTAAGGGTTTAGGTTTGAGAGGATATTCCCGTCTCAGAAAGGCCGAACTTGTGCAGCTAATTGCTGACAGAGGTCAAGAATCAAGGTTGATTAATGGCGAGGCCAACGCGCCGGTTACCCAGGCGGCTCTTCACAACATCCTGGACGAACCCATTCCCGAGGTAGTAAAGAGACGACTGTTGAAACCCTTGGCACCACACCCACCACGTCCTGTTGCACCACGCCTTATGGCACCTATTCGCCGACGAGAAAAGAAAAGCGGTGTTGGAACAGTATGACCTCTACCAGCCACCCAAGCAGGTGCTAAATCATATACTAGAGCGGCACACTTTGCCTCTTGCAAAACAAGAAAACCTACAGGATCCACCTCAGTGTATATTGATAAAAGAAACAATAGGTATCAGAGACTATAGTGCAGTACTGCCAGTGGGTCACCGCCTAGAGTTAGATGCTTTAACATTTCTCACAGGTATGAAAGAAAACACCACCGAACTTATACGCCGCGAACTGGAGCAACGGAATGGACTAAAATTCGAACTGGTCTTAGCAGCAGAGCTTGAAAAACTTGCCATAAATCAGGCTCAAATATTCGGTGATGATAACGCCGAGCCTGACACAATCACAAGAATATCCTACTCTCACTCTAGCACGACAACAGTTCTAAATGTAGGCGAGATCGAAGCGGGCCTGGCATTAGCTCATGCACATGTTATGGAAGAACTTGAAAGGTTCACGAATGAGAGTTCTGGTTGGGTCTTAAAGCGGTGTATTGCGCTTGACTTGAAAATAACCAGGTACCAACCATTCCGTGGGCGCAGCTACTTCAAGACACCATCATACATCCCACCACGAACTGTTATCAATGTGAAGAACGAAGATAGCCGCTGTTTCGAGTGGGCCATTCTGAGTGCATACTATCAAGTCAACAAGGACCCCCAACGTCCATCGAAATATGAGGCACATTTGGGAAAGTTTAACGTCGAAGGAATAGACTTTCCAGTAGGGATAACAAAACTAGAGAAGTTTGAGCGCCAAAACCCAGGCCTGTCAGTATGCGTCTTTGGCTGGAAGAGTGGTTTATACCCTCTCCATGAGTCAAAACAGGAAGGTTATGAGATAGACCTACTGCTGTTGACAGACCCCAAAGATCCTGAAAAGAACCATTACCTATGGATAAAGAACCTCGGCCGTATGCTGTTCAAGAACAGCGAGCACAACAGTCGTGTATTCCCATGCCGCCGCTGCTTGCACATCTTCTCCACAATCGATTTACTCAAAACCCACAAAGAATACTGCGGGAGCATCGGCAAGAAACCTCAAAGGACAGAAATGCCAAAAGAGGGTGAAAACATCCTAAAGTACACCAATTATCACAAGCAGATGAAAGTACCATTTATCATCGTTGCAGACTTTGAAGCTCTCAATATCCCAGTCGAGGGCGCAACAGTGGACCCAAAAAAGAGCAATACCAGACTCATTGCAGAGCAAAAACCGTGTAGCTATTGCTATGTAGTTATCAGGTGTGATGGGAAAACAAGCACCCCCGTTCTCTATCGCGATGAAAATGCCATAGAACACTTCTTGGCTGCCCTCCAAGACGAACTAGTGTTAATCAACGAGATCTTTCGCAATCCAGCCGAAATGACAATGACTGAAGTCGATCAAAAGGCGTTCAATAGCGCACTAGATTGTCACATCTGTAATGAAACGATGTATACTACACAAAGCCACTGTCACGTGTGTGAAGCGAAGCTGGGTGTTATCAAGGACTACTGCAACAGCTGTGGAGAGAAGTTTATAGACAAGGTTCGCAACCACTGCCACATCACAGGTAAATACCGCGGAGCCGCCCACCGAGCATGTGATTTAAAACTTCGTATATCAGCCGAGGGTGACAAATACACAACAAAGAATGGAAAAACCAAAGTGAAGAAAGGGACGAAAGTACCAGTCGTCTTTCATAACGTTCGAGACTACGACAGCCATCTCATCATGCAGGACCTTGGAGCCTCAGCCGCCACCCAGGGGCAGAAAATCATTTGCATCCCAAATAATATGGAGAAGTACATGACCTTCAGCGTCGGACAATTGCAGTTTATCGACAGCCTACAGTTTCTCAATTCTTCCCTAGACAAGCTCGCCGCTAACCTGCATTCATTGGAAGGCATTCAAGATAACCAGTAGATTCACCACCAAGCTCGAACTATTACGCCGAAAAGGTGTATATCCTTATGAGTATATAGACAGCTCTGAGAGATTTGATGAAGAACAACTCCCACCGATAGAGGCATTCTACAGCAAGCTATCTCGCGAGAATATAAGCGATGAGGATTATCAGCACGCCCAACGTGTATGGAAAGAGATGGAATGTAAAACTCTCGGTGACTATCACGACGTATATCTAAAGGCCGATGTACTCCTGTTGGCAGACGTCTTCGAAACCTTCAGAAACATAGAGCTCAAGCAATACGGTCTCGATCCTGCACATTATTTCAGTCTACCGGGACAGTCCTGGGACTCACTCATGAAACTGACGGGTGCAAAGCTCGAGCTGCTAACCGATATCAATCAGTATCTATTTGTTGAGCGAGGCCTCCGTGGTGGAGTCACCATGGTGAGTAAGGGCTTCGCAAAGGCAAACAATCCACTATACCCGGGATACGACCCAAGTAAGCCAACGACATGGATCATCTTACTCGATGCTGTCAATATCTACGGTTGGGCTATGTTGCAGTCACTACCAACCGGTGCACACACCTGGGCCAGCCCAACATTAGACGAGGTCCTTGCTACGCCTGATGATGCACCAGAGGGATATCTCCTTGAGATCGACTGCGAATACCCGGAGGAGCTTCACGCAATGCATAGCGACTACCCGCTGGCGTCAGAAAGGATGGTTGTGCCTGAAGCCTGGATTAGCGACTACCAGCGAACACTCGTGAATGAGTTGGGGGCAAGTTCACAGAGTGTGGGAAGCTAGTCCCTAATCTACGCAATAAAGAGCACTACATCGTTCACTATCGAAATGTGAAACTCTACCACAGCCTGGGAATGCGAGTGATAAAAATACACAAGGCATTGAAGTACCAACAATCGACCTGGATGAAACCATACATCGAGAAGAACACTGCACTGCGAGCTGAGGCAAAATCAGACTTTGAAAAGGACTTCTTCAAGCTTTAGAATGTCGCAGTCTTTGGAAAAACTATGGAGAACCTACGCAAGCGTATCAGGGTAGACCTGGTCCGGCCGAATGAGGAGGAAGATAGATTGCGTCGACTAACAGCAGACCCAGCATACCAAACGCACAAGATCTTCGATGACAACCTTGTGGCGATACACAGCTTAAAAAGCCAACTGAAGCTGAATCGACCAGAGTATGTTGGCCAAGCCATTCTCGACATCAGCAAATGTTGGATGGACAACTTCTGGTACAACATTATAAAGGTTAAATACGGCGAGAAGGCGCAGCTTTGCTACACAGACACCGACAGTTTGCTCTTCCAGGTGGAGACCGATGATATCTATGCAGACATGCGAGCTTGTGCAGAGCTGTATGACTTAAGCGACTTTCCCAAGGACCATCCATGTTATAGCATAGAAAACAGGAAGGTCGTCGGAAAGTTCAAGGATGAATGCAAGGGGAATCCGATCACAGAGTTTGTAGGTCTTCGTCCCAAGATGTATTCTATTCTCAAAGCTAACGATGAAGAAATTTGCAAGGCAAAGGGTGTACCGAAAGCAGTGGTGAAGAAGGACCTAAGGCACGAGCTCTATAAGAAAACATTATTCGAGCGGAAAGAGATGAAGCACACCCAGGTGGCCATTCGCAGCCGTGAACACCAGATTGGTGTCTATGAGCAGAATAAGACAAGTCTGAGTCCTATGGACACGAAAAAATGGATTGCCACGGATGGTATCACAAGGCGTGCATATAGCTACATTGAAATAGAGCGTGAAAGGCAACAAAATATATTTAACGAGCTCTGGGACGATTTAGAACGCGATCAGTTGGTAACTCTGTTCCAGGAGGAATGATAAGAAGCTCTTCGCGAACAAACCCACAAGTCGGCCCGTCGACTAGATGATACAGAGCAGGCTGACCTGGCCGCCTGACCACATCACGGACGGTGTGGATTGTCAACGACCACACAGGGTCAGTCGCACGCCGGCGACCACCCTCAAGCTCACCAGACTGGTATAGATAGCGAATAAGCGCTGTGGATGAAAGCAAAGGCTCCTTTAGGCCACTAGGTCGACCAGCTGGAGTTGCAGGCTGGTGAGATACCCTCAGAGCCTTAATAGCATCAGCTGGCTTCTTACTCGTCAGTCGAGTTACTTCACCATTCAATGCTGCAACAACATCGGGTAGGGCGCGAACCCATTCAGCTGACCGCTCCGAGGAACCGCGTGCAGCCAGCAGCAACTCTTGGGCATACTGTGCTTCTCAAAGCCGCTCGGTTAGAGTTCGGTTAAAGCGCTCGACGATACCTTGTTCACGATGGATGTCCACACGACCTCGCCTCACCTGCACGTTATGTTTAGCCAGCAGCTGATTCACAGCGCCCATAAATTCCCGCCCAGGATCAACCTGTAGAAGTTGAGGCCAAGTCAAAGGCCCTCGCTTGTAGATGCGACCCAGAGCTGCCGCAACTTCAGCCGCGCTCTTGTCCGTCAAAGGCTCTGCCTCTTTGTAGCGGGATGCCACATCAACAACGGTCAAAGCGTATTTATACTTCTTTCGACCAACCCGATCATGAGGTAAAAACAATAGGTCGGCCTGGTGTATAGCATTCGGCTGATCTTCATCGAACATCGGTCGAGGAATATATCGCGGCGCCGGCAGGTAGATTTTCCACACAGCTTGCCTCATCAACCATGAGCGAGCATCGGCCTCCGAAACTTTTGCAGCCAAGGCTAGCTTCTTGACAGCGGCCAATCCTCGCCAGTACCCGCGAGACGAGTAATAGATAGTTGACAAGTCACTCATCTCGAACCCTTTCTAGTAGTGCTACGAATCTCCAACAGGCTTCGGCCGTACCCGCTGGAAGCTGTGCAGTAGTAGCGCGGATATCAGAAACCTAGAAAGCACTCCACGCGCAAACGCTTTCAAAGTACCTGGTGTTATAAACCAACATTCAAAACAGCGAGAAGCTATATCACCAAAGTCTTGGGATGGACCCGGAACTTTATTTTGTCGGGCGTTGAATTGTATTGCCCACATCGCAGACAAAACTTCCTTCACAAGTTCTTCCGAAGGCAGCGTCATTATTCGTATATAACATTTTATAAAACATTCCGATTAAGGATTTGGCGCACGAATTCAATACAATGCCGATCCCACAGCACTCGAGGAACAACGCCACAGTACGCTATCGCCTTGGTACTGTCTTCGAATACACGAAGGACGAGAGAGCCAAGGTCACAGCCGCGCTTCAGTCAAAGGACGTGTATGTAAGCGATAAGGACTCCTTCAAGACGACATGGTTTGATCTGACGCAGAGCTATATTCTACCTCACGTTACGACTCAAGCCGTCATCGATGCTTGGAACAGCAACCCCATGCAGTTCTGGCAGAACCAGCTGCAGTTCGCGCTTTGGTGCGCCACAGCCGGATGCGGAGTATCGGTGAAAGGTCACCTGTTCAACGAAACAATACCACCGCTTGCTCATTCGATATTTCGCTTTCACATCTTCTATCAGACAAGAAAAATTCTAAGTGATATGAAGTGTCCCCTTCCGACAAGTGACAAGTGGAATGCCTTCGACAACGCCATCGACAAACATGCTTACCAAAAAATCTGCGGTTAATTTGGGATTGACTATAATCAGGCAGCAGCCGCGTGCCACCTCGGCCAAAATCGCATGGCATCAAACGGCTTAGGCAACACTCACACCTCGTGGTATCGTTTCAATACCGATACGTGGGTGAACTATAGAAATTATTCGCCAAACCGCGATTCATTTAGCGGTGAACTCGACAGTGAAAAGGACCGACTTGATTACTTAAGCCAAGAAGATAACTACTTCACAAAACAAGAGGTCAGTAACGGCTTTGTCTGGAGCATGCTCGACAAAAGCCAAGGTTTCACGCGCGCAGGTGTGGAACGGCTCAACGACTCAATACGCACATATGCTTGGGCCATTCTCGCCGCACAGACCAATGATGACGCTCGTACTTCTATCATAGGTATTGGAGCAGCATTCGACACCCAGAAAGTATTCGCGATGATAGTGGAGCTTCTCTCTAGCAATGGAAATGTTACGAGCGTAGCAGATTATCAGTTTGTTATGCAGTACATGAGGCAAAATAAGGCCGCTGGCGACGCTTCAAATAAGGCCGCTGGCGACGCTAGTACTTCTATCATAAATACGAGCGTTTCAGATTATCTGTCTATTTTGCCGAACGCGAGGTCAAAACTCGATTACGTGCTGGGTGGAGGTGGTGTGTTGTATATGGTCCCGAGTGACATGAATTTGCGAATTGGCACGATTATGGGTTATAACAACGAAGTACGGATAGCCCCCCCCCCAGACGACTCCGTAAATTTCGGTACAAATGATCATATAAACACCACGAAACTACCGCCTGCACCACCAGTAGCTAAAGGTAAGGTAAATCCACCACCCACAAAAAATGTTGACATAGACTTCAAGCCCCCGCATGACACACCTCCACTCCTTCCCACTAACCCCTCTAGCGGAACTCCCGTAGTGCCCAATACGCAAGACCATGAAAGCACAAAAACGACGATCACGGTTGCAGCTATCGGTGCGGGATTGGCTTATTACTTCCTATATCGATAGGGCTACTACAGATACTTGAAAGCGAGCCACCCGCTTAGGCCAATGCCACCAGCTAGGAAGATTAGCTCGTACTTTTTTTGCTCTTCACTAGGTTGATAGAACTCATCGAGGGTTGGCTCCTCTCCAACATCTGGAATACTTTGCTGCTTCTGTTTGTCGCCACCGGTCACCTCATAGTATAGTCGCATCGCCTCGTTTGCGTCCTTGAAGGCCTTATCGGCTTGTAATTCTAGTAGCAACTGATCGTTGAGGTAGTCGAGCCGTGCTTGACGTTTTTGTGACCATTCCGCTTGAACGTGCTGGAGGTCTTCTATAGCACTATAGTGGCGAGCCATCTCCTCCTCGGACCCTGATTTATCAAAGAGGCGGCGTATTGCGTCTCCACCGATGAATGTCACCGCATTCGCGATCGCAGAGCCTACCACCATAGCAATAGCAGCCGCCATATTTATAGTTTATCTATAGTATTCGTACAATTGCACGATCACTATCTCTTGATGACGTCGTCGGGCATGCCCTGCTTCACTAGCATGTCCTTCGTCCACATAGCCAGAGCGACGGTTCCAACGATCTTAGCTGAATATTCAACATCAAGTTTGCCAAGGTCGGCCGGTTTCATTTTCAACACCTTTTTCAGAATCATGTTATAGCCCAAGGTGAGGCCGCCAACAACGGCCGCATGGTAAGCAAGGTTACCATAGTCTTTTACATAAGGAAATGGAGGAGTTGCCATGTTGTCGTATATATGATTACCAACCACGTTAGTTGCAACAGCAGCAGCGAAGCCAAGTACCATTATTGCTAAAAAGGGGCTATCTCTAATAGATGATTACTCCATGTCGAAGACGTTGCGAGTTTGCCGCGGCGCCACGCTAACGGGTGGTGGCACTTCCTGAGACGTACGAGCTGGTGTGCCCGGTGGCGCTTTAGTATAAGGCTTAAACCATAAAACCCCTGCAAGAAGAAGGGCCTGACCAATAGCTGCAAACCAATCATTTGTGCCAAGTTTCTGCTTCGAGTGTGACGGCGGGTCCGCGTTTGGCTGCGGGTCCGTACTTGGCTGCGGCGCAGATGATGAATCATCAGCCTCACTGAACACTCTCTCTTTTACTGCGGGCGGTTAGTTCTTCTAGCAGGCGTTTCGCCTTTGCCTTGCGTGCAGCGGCACCCAAACGGCAGGCTTCCTGCTTTTTAGGGTCCTTCGTTTGGGGGCGTGGCGGCTTCTCCATTGGCGTCGTCGATTCGACTACCATCGTGCCCGGGGCGGTGTCGACTTGTATCTCCATCTGTGTATACCACCCGTTTCGCATCTTTAATAGACCAATCACAATGCTTTGCAGTAGTAATAGCCGCGGTTAGCGGTGCCAAGTACATGCCATAGCGGTAGTATAGCTCACAGCAGGCACTGCTTAAAGCAGCTGATACGAACGGGTCCTCTTCAAGGTCGGCTACAAGTATCGGTTGACGCTTGGCCGGCAGAGGTAACAACAATGCGGCTGCGGAGGCATAAAGACGGAGAAGGCTACTGCCCAAAGACTTTGACATTGCAGTGCCAAGACGCGCTTCATATCGGGCATGCGCCTCATTGATTTCGTCATTCGTCATCTGGTCGACCCGTTCGGCGCTCAAGGGACCTCCCTTGAAGATCATTTTTAACTGTCCTCCAGCGGCTAACGCGGCAAGCCGTGCGCGTTTTTTAGCCACCTCATCCGAGTTTTGTCCAGCGGCAGTCGGTGTGGACGCGCGCTCCACCGAAGGTGTCTCTGTAAAAGTTGCTCCAAAAGATCGTCACAGTCCATCTTTGTAGCTAGTATGCGTATAACGCGCCTAGCTCTAATATAGATATACACCCCATATATCACGCATCCTAGCGTAAAAATTTGCAGGCTAATGATTAGATATAGAATCGTTGTCTCCATCTCACTCAGCAGATGTGGTATTCAACTGGTTGGTCTGTCTTTAACAAAGCTTAGCGTGCTTAGTTGCTGCTAAACGGGTGCCAAGCGACGCGCGAAGCTCGCGAGGCACAACATTGTTGTCGTCAAGTGCATCTGCAAATGAGAAGCAGTCTTTACAGTGAAACAGGCAGACCCACTTCGTCTGCTCTCGCAGATCCTTCCCGACTGAATTGTATTTTTGTGTCATCACCCACACACTCTGTTTCGCGTGTCGTCCAGAAAAGGCGAGTACAGAAAGCATGTCTTTCTTTTTTGTTAGGGCCTTACTCGCGGCGAGATCGTCCAGGACGTACAACGTCGGCGAGCCCGCAGAAAGTTTATAGAGACTCGTAGCCATTCGTGCAGCCGCTCTCCGGGGTCTATAAATAAGAAGCGGAAGGCGTTGGGACCGCGCCAGAGCCACGACCGCTCGAGGTAAGTACTATTAAGAGTTCAGGTTGGGCACAAGAAGAATACGCGTTCGAAAACTCCGCGATAGTAGCCGGTCTCTGGGTTGAGAAGCGCATCGAGTATGTACTGGGTTTTTCCACATCCCGTTTGCCCACAAATAATGGCCGAGTGTGGATCCAGTGGTAGCGATATCATGTTAGTATTGAACCTCTATAAGCCGCCCGCCGCCAGTCTTCAGCTGGGCGTCTACGAGTATGTATGTATAGCAATAAAGCACACCTGCCGCCTGTATAGTCTTTCCCAACTGTAGCGAGATACCATTGCTCCCGACATATCTCCCAGATCCGTGGACCCCGTGGTCGTCGCTGGTGCGGAAGGCCAGCCAAAAGCCGTAGCGGTTATGAAAATATGTAGTCTGGTCAATTGAGGGCTGTTGACCGTGCGCAAAGGCTTTAATAATCTCGTCCCAGTGCTGGTAAGGATGCACCCCCTCAGAATACAACTGGTTGGTTTGACCATCCACACACACACTAACCTTTTTAATGAGCTGATTGTAAAAATGCTCGCTGTTACGTCCAAAGGCTGGTCCCATCGCGCCAGCGGCGGGATCCTCAAAGAGGAGCAACACGCCTTTGAGGGACCTTGCTGATGTATTCAGATCGATATTCCAGATTTCCTCTTTTTTGTTTAGCATTTTTCTTGAGTGTCCGTGGATCTCAGTGAAAAGTATTGCTATCTCACCCTGAAGCTGACGATTCACTGTACCTGTGAGCTCTTGATGTGTTACCTTCTCAAACTCCAATGCTATGTTCTTGATCTGGTATGTCGCGGTTGCATTTGCGCTGACAATAACCTGCCCGTAATCGTTGAAGGTCAGCTCGAAGGAGAGCTGATCTGCAAGACCGTACTGATAGAAGGGCATGTGGTCGGTGAGTAGCTCGAAATTCAGAGGTATGGAGAATCTGTTTTCATATGCTGCGGCGATACTCGCGTCTGGTTGAGTTGCTGCAACGGCGTCACCCGCACCAACACGGATTTTAGCGGTGTTCGTGCTTTGAATGCATTGATAAGAAGAGTTTACACGCTCTTTATCCGTTAGCCAGAGATCTCGGAAACAGAGATAGCGGTCGGCGTATTCGATGGTGTGAACATCTACACCTTCGAGCTTGACGACGATTTTCTTCACAATGGCGCGTCCGAGATTGTTGACGATAGTACGATTAGTGTCTGGGTCGCCCTTGTCGCCGTTGGTAAGTGTGATTGTAAACGCAACTCGTACACTCCCTGGTACAATAACATCGTGGGGTCCTAGCTTTGATAAGCTCACTGTCAGTGGCTGGTTTTCACCGATTGTCGCAGGCTTATTTGGTAACACGACAGATGTTCGTAGATCCTTAGCGCCGCGCGCACGTCGCATCATGCGGTGCGGGTCGAGCTTATTACCATATGCAGACATGTTGAAGGTGGTGTATGTATAACGTATGTATATGTACAGTGAAACATTTCTTCAATACGAGAAACTATGGCTGAAGGTGGTGAGTTTGAGATGGGTAAGTTTGGTCGCTTCGAAGACTACAATAGACCGGACGAGACCGAAGCCTACTATAGACCAGACGAGCTCGATGAACCTGCCTTTGTAGATGTATCAAGAGACGTCATAGAGCCGCTTCGGATGAAAGAAAATGCGCTTATTAATTATAAAGGCCACACCTTAGAGCGCGCACGCCTAGAACTTCTCAAAGATAAGGTCGACGCCTACTTAAAATTTATATCTGAGAAGTATGGTCTAAAAGAACATATCTTCGACTACTATAGTGACTTCGATCTACAAACTGAGAAGGGAAACAGGTATTGTACCTTAAACTTAAAGACACTCGTCTAACGGATGCCGGAAACTCGAGCAAGTTTTTAGCGTTAAGTAACCTTAAAAAGGCGATTGGAATCCGGGAGGTCCAGAAGCTGTTTCCTGAATACGAAATACCGCGCAAGCCTTCTGCTGCTCAAAAAGAACCATTCAGAGTGGCACAAGAACGCATTTCCTCGAGTCCTCGAGACGCTGCGGGGGGTACATGCGTACAGTATTGCGAAGACTGTGGGGTTTGAAGACCACATTGCTGTCGAAGAACGGAAGCTTCAGGCTGAAGGTCTCGATGAAGCTACTCGAGAAATTATCAAAAAGAGGTTGCAAGAGCTTCAAGATTCGCGCGCCGCACAGCTTGAACTTACGGCAAGCCTCGACGGAAGATTGCGGAATCAGATCGTTGGTATACGTGAGACTATCGATCATGTTCTCAACTCGGATATCACACTTGTAGAGCGGATTAAGACTTTCTTTCGTGAGCAGGGCATCACGATAGCGAGTCTCCTTACAGCGCTGGGTTTTATCGTTTCGACGATTGTTCTTTCCATCACTAACGCTGTTTCAGCCGTCATACACCCAAAGCCGAGACCCGAACCAAACCCAAGCCTCCTGAACCAAAACTTGAACCCCCTCCAAAACCTGAACCAAAACCCGAACCCGGTACGAAAGAATGGATAACAAAGCAACTCCAAAAACTGGGCGAGTGGCTTAAGGCGCTAGCTGGGAAAGCTGCAGCAGCTCTACCCGGCATCATTAGTGCTGCTGTATCTTGGCTCCTAAAAACAGCTGGCGGCGTAGCCGTGTGGCTTGCGGAGCATCTGTGGGCCCTCGTCATGGCGCTCGTCATTGCCATAGGCGTGTGGATCAAAGAGCGATCTCGTGCTTAAATTGAAGGCGAGGGTTATTGCAGTACAAGAATATACAATGTCGCAGTTTCATGTGTTGACCGGTTTAGCAGGCGGCGCGGTTGCGCTAGAACATAACATCGATAATGCACGCGGTCATATGCGTGTGGGCCTTCGCGAAATCACGTATGTGACGGGCTGGTACAATGTCTCGGCTGTGCTCGGCAATAATGTGTTCGAGACTTTCTCCTCAATCCCTGGCGGGCCAACAAAAGTTACAGTGCCGGACGGGTACTATAATATCAAAACTATAGGGGCCGTTGTTTCAGCATCGGTTCCCGGATTCAGTGCAGAGGCAAATCACGCGACGGGGAGAGTTACATTAACTCTGAAAAATGCAAACTATCACCTGAACCTGGCGTCGACCGCGGCGATATGGGGCTTCGATGATGATTATGGACTGCTACCAGCAGGCACTTATGTGGGCGATTCACCGCCGCATTTCTTCAACAACCGTAATCTATACATTCACCTCGACCAGATAAACACGACTGGCAGTGTTCTGAATGGTCGCCAGACTACTCTTCTCCGTATGATCCCTACTTCACGCGAACCATATGGCACCGTCACTTTCGAGAATCCACAATTCCGTCGGCTTCGTGGTGAAAGTATTCCAGAATTAACAGTTCGTATATTAGACGATAGCAACTCAGACATATCAGCGCTCGCGCAGTTCTCTGTCACACTCGAGGTTCAGCAATGAGTCTTTGGGGTCCTGGTTACTTCAGCAATACTGCTACCGAGTGTGAAATACCTCAAAAGCCTGACATTTATAATAGTGGTGTCATCTCATCTGTAAGACCAGGTAGACCCGCAGTTGTAGTATTCACACCGGTGCGCACGCCTCGCACTACAAGACCGGGCGACGGTGGTTCTATCCTAGTACCTGGGCTGTACAGGTTTCTCGTTGATGGAAAGCGTGACCGAAAAAATCCAGTTGGTCTATATTTCATTTATGCTCTGTCGTCGGTAGTCATCGGGGGTAAAGATGTTACAACCCCAGAGTTTGATTTTACAATTGTAAGACTATTTGAACATGAGACTAAGGTAGCCATGACGGCCTCGCAATCAAAGTTGGTCAATTTGAATATGCAGATCTGGCTCATTATAGAAGAAATCTAACGATGGCGCTATACCCACCACTCGAAGGCTCTCTAGAGAATTCTGGAGAGGTGACAAAGCATGACATCCGCCTTCAGAAGATTAATGAGCTCGAGGCTTTCCTTCGTTCTGAAATCGAGAATCGCGGTCGCCTCCACAAGAAGTATCGCAGTGCGGTAAAAGTGGTTGACTACTTGTTGGGCGGCCTTTCCACCATCTGTACGGGGATGGGTGCTGGTGGATGTACCATGCTAGCCACTGGCGTCGGAGTTATCCCTGGTCTTACGCTCGGAGGCGTAGGCATAGTCTTTGGTGTGCTCTAAGTGGTCAACATCGTTGCTTCCCGCAAATGTTCTGCTAAAGCCACGAAACACTCTACTATTCAAACACTGGCCCTATCGAAACTTGACACGATCAAGGAACACGTTTTGAATGCTATGGAAGATGGCTTCGTCAGCGACGAAGAGTACAAATTCGATGAAGTGGAGAAGTACCGCAAGCTCAAGGAAGAAAATCGGCGCATGCACATCAATTCGACTTCTATCATCGATGAGCAGACATAAAACGAGCTGATCAAGCAGAGGCGCGAGGAAGCACTTGCTTCGCTCAGGAAAACTCACCGGCGCATCCAAGTCTCTATCACCATAAACTGCATCTGCAGCAGGGACGAGACTATTCCTATAACGCCGTCTGCTTCTCCTCCTCCCTACATCTGAGCCTGTTAGAGACAAAAAAATTTTTAAAAAAAAAGAAGTTTGGTATGGTATTTACTTTCTACACCGCCAGACTTACAAATAGCAGTCACGCTGTTCCGCCCCGGTATCTAATGCACCTCAGCATTGACAGCGAAATTGGAGGTTTTGGTATGAATACAGAATCGTATAGACGTTTGCCACTTCTCCTTGCAAAGTCGAACAAGTGACGCCCGTGATTGTGTAAGTATTCCATAGGATTGTTCTATTTTCATAGTCGGGGTAATACGCAGTATATGTCACATTGCTTCTATGGGAGAATTCGCCGTCAAGTATACCAGGTCGCACCCGTTAAAAAGGCGACGGGTTGGCAACAATTACATTCGGCAGCCATCTACCTTCGACAGCCAGTATGGCGAGTAGTATTAAAGCAAAGTGAAATCCAGCCATTATATTTCTTTGAGTCTGTCCGTGTTTAATTTTAAATTCCGACGGGTCGCGCCACGATGATTCACGTTTCGTAAGTGTTGTTCAGAAATAGGTCACCGTGTCAGGATATAGGTCAGTTGATACTACAAGCCGTTTATCACATTGGCGCGCCATACTCTGCGTGCCCTGTTTACATCCGCCTTAAGCCTGCGGCTGCATCCACCTCGGTAGCCTATGGTGAATGTACACGTTGCATGGTATTGCGTCAGCTTCTCGATCATTCTCGAAGGTTCTGGATCACGTGAGGGTATATAATAATGCGTGACCAGAGTCAAACTGGTCACACCTGTGACAGATTTTGTTATCCTGTGACCGATTTTGTGTGATGGCTGGAACGCAGCACTCTCTTCAAGACTTCCTTTCATCCTTGGTGGGTGAAAAGGCTAACAACATACAGGCGAAAGAGTTGGAGTTGGCAAGGATGAAAAATAAACTTAGGAAGGGCAAGGATACCGAGAGAAAGAAAAAGCACCGTGTGAGAGAAATGGTGGCTAGCCTTCAAGCCACTAGAGAGGAAAACGACCGCTTGAGGTCTGAGATTTTACGAATTCAGACTGAGATGACCTCGCTTACCGACGACATGGATTAGGCTCTACTTCCGCGTCGGTCCAGCCGTTGAGCTTTTTTTTCTCTGGCTCGTGTATTAAAGAGGCCGGAAGACCCCAGTTGATGGGGAGGCCGTCAATACCTGATAGGTATTCTGGTGAGCCCTGCCAGGGTGAAACGGCTTAATTTTTCTAGGGCTAGCCAGCAATTAACGGCTATCGATTGTACCCCTCTGAATCATCCAAAATGGGGATCAAGCCTGCTCCACACGCCCTGCAGAGGTTGGATTCTCTTTTTACACCACTTCCGCAATTCCAACATGGTGCAGATTCGGTAGCGCCCTTTTTCAGTATAGCACAGTGGCGTTTACACAGTTCGAAGATGCAGCTCTTCCCGCAGAGCTCCGTAGAGCCAATAACCAACCACTGACATTTATTATTAGCCTTCGGCATGTTGTTCACTTCAGGTATATCCAATAGATCTCATGTGTCTAATAGAAGAGCCCTGGGCCGGCGAGGGGGGCGTCGACCCGTTGGTGCTCATCGGGGTGGTGCTGGGCTTGCATTGGGCTTGCTCTGGGTGTCGCTGGGATGGAGTTGGTGTTCATCGGTGTGAGATGGGGTGGCTGCCCGCTGGCTGCCCAGTGACTACCCGCTGGCTACCTAGTGGTGGTATGCAGGCTGTTCAGCTGGCTGCCCACCGTGGCATCGATGTGCATTAATTTGCGCTCAAACCCGCTTTATACATCTACTCCACAAATTAAAGTGAAGTGTAGAGAGCTGAACTGAACAGAACTGAAGGTAAATGTGCTGAAATCAATTAAACGAAAATGAAATAAAATAAAATACCACAAAATAAACTGAAGTGTATAGAGCTGGACTGAATAGAACTTAAGTGAACTGTAGTGAAATTAAAAGTTGAATTAGATTGGATTAACTGAAAAGAGCTGAGCTGTCGTGCTACGCTGGGCAGGGCTGGGCCAGGGTCAGGCTCGGCTTGGCATCTCTTCTGAGGTATAAGGGGCCGGACAGAGCTGGACTGTCCTTGCCTCGGCCGAAAATAAAATAAAATACCTCAAAATAAACTTAAGTGTTTTGAGCTGTACTGAATTGAACCGATGTGAACTGTAGTGAAATAATGTAGAATTATATTAAATAATCTGAAAAAGCTGGGCGCTTGTGCTTTGATGAGCAAGGCTGGGGTGTGCAAGGCTGGGCTAGGGTCAGGCTCTCCTGGGCAGTCCTTAGGTATAAAATGGGCCGGGCAGAGCTGGACTGGCCATGGCTTGGCTGAAAATAAAATACTAAAAAATATACTTAAGTGCTTAGAGCTGCACTGAACAGAACCAAAGTGATTTGTAGTGAAATTATAGTTGAATGAGATTGAATTAACTTAATAGCGCTGGGCTGTCGTGCTAGGCTGGCCAAGGCTGGTGTGTCCAGGGCGGGACATAGAGCTGAACTGCATTGAATTCAAGTGAAATGTATGTAAATAAAGTTGATTTAGATTAAATTAACTGAAAAGACATGAGCTGTTGTGGTTTGCTGGGCAGGGCTGGGGTGTCCAACAACACGTGATATGTTTGAATGCTGTCATCACCAACCATATTTGACAACACAGCAACTGTATCAATGGCTACAGACATACTTCAAAGGCATTAAATTCTCTTTAAAATTGAATTAAGGCGCTGTTCAATGTGTATTTATATAATCAAATGTACATGCAGTGCAATATTAGCGTTCTCAGTTATTTTCCTCTCTTTTTATCCCGATGCTATGTCATCATTTTTCTGGGGGTTTTCCTGACATTTTCTCATCACCATCTTTTGTTCTGATATGATATATTCCTCATTTTTTTGATGATATCTCATCATTTTTTTACCATATCGTCATCCTCCTTTTTATATGATTTTTTGCCTCTCCAATGATGTTATCATTTTTTTCGCCTTTTGGTCATACATACAATTATGCAGTTTGTTAGTACCAAACACTGGTTGATTCATACAATAATGCAGTATGTGTAAATCTACAGGCGCCTAACTGGCTGACTGATATAAGTTTATTTAACGACGCATCCATAACGATGATGATATGCGTCTACAGTCGCCCTTTCGATGTGTGTTTATATAATCAAATGTAAACGCGCTAAATCGGGTGCGTAGCGAATAATGATCAGCAAAGAACTATTACAATTGTTATACGCCTAACTCTCTTTTAAACTGTTATCGTCATATGTTTCTAAGGCCTTTACTGAATTATTGTACATTATGTAAAGGTGAGACAGCTGCTCGCTGTTAACCATTTTTGCTTTATGCAACAATTATTAAGGTGTATGCTTTTAACTGTGCTGTCACTTAGCGAATGCGTGTGTAACAGTTCCTTTTCGTTTGCATTCGCTAGGTGGCTGCGTTATTTTATCGTACATGAAGTTGATGAAAATAATTCGTCTTATGCGTTTTTTGCCAACTGCCTTATATTCTGTCGCCTTGTATGTTTCTAGGTTTTTGTTTTTCTGTCTTTGTTTACGATTTGTATGTGTCGAACAAGTGTAATCAGACAATTTTAAGTATTTGACACCAATGCTGCCGTGTGACTATCTTCAACCATTGTTGCCAATCACCCTCCATCATCTGCCTCAGGATCTTTCACTCCTCGGACTTTCCAGTCCAAACTGAAGACTCGTCTGTTCAAGAATTCTTCCCCAAGTTGCCCCAACTGATCTGATTACCACCTTCCAATTGTTGGCCTAAATGACGCCCATCTCAACTGTCACTATTAATTAACCCGCTGCCAACCCGATTCGGACCTACTAACTTTTATTCCTGCGACCCCATGATGATATATCCTACGTTGTAGCAACCCCCCAACTAAAATATTTATTGGGTTACTGCATTCACCGTAAGTTTACTACCATGCATTTCACTTCTTACCATTTGATAATCCACACATCTCATGCATAACAGCACAATCACTCATTAATTAACAGAACAATTTATGATCTGTTGCTAGTAATTACTTTAGGCCTATTAAATGAATCAGAGTACTGGATCTGGAGAACGCTATAAAAGTACGAGGACTTTGGATCAAGACACTGAGATTGCAGATGGCCAGGCAATGTTGGCAAGATGCTGCAAAGGTCTATATGGGGCCGTTCACATATTATATAACGCTCAAGGGGTAGGTCGGTGGGTTCCGGTTTTGTTAGCGTTATATCGTGTAGGGTGGGGTAGGTTGAAGGTTTCATTACATAACAAACTTTTTTCTGCTAAAGCTATTTTGTCTGTTTGCCTGCCAATTGGTAATTCTATGTACCACGGACCTTCATTGTTTAATCGAAGTTCACAATATGTGGTTAACCAAAACTAGCAACATTAGCTGCCACCTGGCGAATTGATTTGACGTTCTTACTCATTATTTGTAAATCTACTTTTAACAATTTCCTGTTTACAATTCTAACAATTTCCTGTGCATAGCTTTAAACGCTCTAAAATTCGATTCTGTGTGCTTTGTTTTGATTTTGGTTTAAATTAAAATTAATTCACTTGAAATAATTATTTTGGTAGGTATTATCATGATGTTTGATTTCATTTTCTATAATATGTGTAAATAGTTTATGTTGCAGTTGTAATATACACTTTGTATACTTCATACGCTATTAAATAGGTGGAGTTGTACCGCGAACCTATCGATAAATACCTGATAGTGTAATATTAAAGCAATCCATTCTGTGTGATACTGTAATGCTCATTTCTAGAGCAAAACAGGAGAGAAACTAAAATGGTGTTTTTAAATATGATGTACGTCACTACCATGTATTATCATGCTGTATTAGTAGGCCTACATGTAAGTACATGGTGACAATCGCCGACTACCCAATTAGTTACCGTAATTAATACAAGTGAATTTAGCGCCATTAAAAGTCCGATTATTAAGATGCAGAGGAGCTCCATACATTGTACCTCCGGTCTAATCATCATTGGCACGAGAGAGTACAAAATTTTAAGATAGCTTTTGTCACATGGCTAATTGGACATATGATGATTTTTTTACTGCAGTTCTTGAAATGGATAAAGGCAATTATCAGCTGAATCACTACTATTTAAGTGCTAACTAACTTTTATATTGTTATAAAAGTTTCATATTGTGCAACACAATTATGTCGATTGTATATGTCTTTTAACGTGGTTATAGACTGGGATGGGGTAGGGGTAGGTAGTATAACTGTTATATAATATAGGGGGGGGCGGGTCACAGCTGCTGTTATATAACGTTATTAGGATTAAGGAGGTGGGCCAAAATATGGGATTTTGTGCGTTTAACAATATGTGAACGACCCCTATCAACGGTAGATAGAGCAAAATATCATCTGAATTTGAAATGAAAATTAACATCAAAATGACAATTTAAAGGTACAGAAGATATGTAAAGGAAAGGAGACAGCAGTCAGAATACACATGGGGGGGGGAATATAACAGGTGAAAGAATTTTGTTACCTATGGAGTGTGACATGACAGTCAGACAGATGCCAAATGTCGTGCACGGGAAAATTAAAAGAAGGAGCGCAATAGGAATAGCTCGAGGCGTTCTCAACCAGGAGAGAACCACTGAGAGGAAAACTACACAGGAATCCGAAGATAAGAATAATAAAGTCTCTGATATGGAGTGTGGTGCTGTACGGATCAGAGACATGGACCATGAAAAAAATACATAAGAAGACTCGACGCTTTTGAAATGTGGACACGGAGAAAATTGAGAAAATTAGCTGGACAGAACACAAAACAAATGAAGAAACGTGGGGAAAATTAAAGAACACTGATACACACAATAAGAAGAAGATAAAAATGGATTGGGGTCACTCTAGGAGGAGACTCACCCTATAAGAACAGTCGCAAGAGAAAAACGTAGGGGAGGCGGACAAGAGGAAGACCAAGACAGATGATGCTTGGCTGCAGGATGATGACAGCTGGATATGGAAAGTTGAAAGAAGATCTGGCCATGGGTTGCCCCTAGTATTTCGCCCGCTTTGTCAATGGGTTATAGCCCAATGGTTATAGGATGTCTGGGGAGGTCCAACGGCGAGATGAGTGGCGACGTCGGACATTTGAGCCTGCCGAAGAGGCAGATAACTAGAAGAAGAAGTACAAGAAAAAGTAAAGGTTAATTTATGTTGCTCTAGTTCAGTAGTTGGTGTATATATAAAACTATGATTGACTAATTATTATTTATAACAGAACTGTGCTGACAACGCCGGGATGAAAAGATGAAGAAAGTTACGCTGACAGCTGTTTATTAAATATCGTAAGGATTCCAGGCGACTCTTGGTAAATCGTAAGGCGACCCCGTGGGGGTCGCGTCCGACAGGTTGAGAACCGCTGCACTAATAGGACTGTCCATTTAGAGAACGCTCATCACCTGCTGTATACTTCTCTTTTAATCTACACAATGCCTAGCGAATTGAAGGATAAGATTGCAGCACGAGTCCCAGCAGGAAAGCTGTTCCATAGCGAAGGGCCAATAGATCGAGGCATAGGCAGGATGCTGAGCTGTGTCAATTCTAGACCGATCCATTACTCTACGATCGGAATTAAACGACACCCGGTGGCCAAGTAGGCAAGGGCAAAATTAGCTCAGACTCTGAACACCCGTGCATTGCACATCCATGTTCCATGGTACTAGCAAAGATGGTAGAGTCGTAGACTAAGATGTGACACTTCCTATCTCCGCTGTGTATCTGAATGTTCACACCACCTACCCTGGAATCGATTGTCGTGACCACTAAGATACCACTTCTCCAGTCGATAAGTGTCGCGGCTGGGGTGGCGTCAACCGCGCCACGTAGCGAATGGAGAAGTGGTTTGTGTGCTTTGACCACCACACAAACAAAATACACAGCGATATAGTAAGTGTCATATCTTAGTCTACGACTCTACCATCTTTGGTACTAGTACTCGGGGTCGTACCGAAGGGGGGGCAGCGGGGCCTAGGCCCGGGCTGAAATGTGGAAAAGGCGCAAATTTCAGGATGGAATAGCTTACGCACAGGGCGAAATTATAGCTCGGTTCGGCCCTGCTAGTACAGTAGTACTACAATGATGCTGGTTTATTTCAGAAATTTCAATCTCTTGTTAGTACAGTAATTGAACGGGGACCTTATAAGGCCACTCAAACGGACGAGCGGTGGTGATGGAAAAATGAGATGGGTCGAGACCGCATACGGTCGTTATTTAAAAACGTATACATTTTGCATTGCGTTGCTATGCTGCTTTAAAAAAGCGCAACACTAAATGATGCTCTAATAGAAATACGTAGTCTATGAATTCGCATCGTATGGCAATAAACCAGCGTTGTTTACCACATATGTGGTTGTTTATGAAAGTTTTTACAGATCTTTAGATTAATTGTACGAATTTTTATGAATGTCGAATGACACGAGGATCACCGCTTTCAGGAAGGTGGATGTTGGCCGGTTTTCGGACGAGAGCTACCAAGAGGATCAGGCGAATGACTAGATGGCTATTGGACCCTCAGAGACAGGTGAGTAGCGGCAGAAGATCCTTAAAGACCCAGGTTTTGAGGCGTGGTCTAATGAATACCTGCCGCCTGCTAGCTACCAATCAGATCTCCCCAAAGCATCTCATCCGCCTGGGGTACAATCTTAACCAAATGGACCGCTGTGGTCAGTCTATCTGAATAGGCTCAAATGGGCCAAGTAGACAGCTGAGGGAAATGCACTGGAAATAACAATTGAAACAATGATCGTGATTCATAGCAGTCTTTATAATTATATGCATCTACACACCTGTACTTGATATGCCACTCATATGCCTTCGTACCTGTATTCGTGCCTGTGTTCGTTGTGGAGCAGATATAATATTATTATAGTTTCATCCTCTATGTATAGCACAGCACAGATTATATATAATCTGTATATATATATATTTATATATATATATATATATATTTACTGGTCATCAATCGGTTGATGTGTCGGTTGATGTGTCTATTCAGAGCCACGCTTTCTGAATAGGGCTGCATAGATGAGGTTCCCTGTATGCTCGGACCTGAGTATTTATCATAATACCAAAGGGTCACACCAACTACACTAAGCAGATCTCAATCTTTCTCGCCCTCTCACTCTGTATATATATGTATATATATATATTCACATATATTCTATATATGTATAGGTATATATATATATCAGTCTATTTCTGACTTACAGGCATATCTGTCGTTATTACGTAACTTTTAAATCAGTCTGAAGTCAAACCCTTGTGAACCCTATGTGCCGATGAAAAGAAGAAAAGAACACTGAACGAATCATATAAAACATAGGTAGAAGCTAAGGTTTTGGTAAAAGGTCATGTCTAAGTCGAGGACATGAGAATTAGCAGTGTAGGCGTCGGTTGAGGTAAAACGAAGGATGTGGACTTTTCTTGAGTTGTTCCCATACAGCTATAGGCTAAGATATGTTTAGGTTACTAAGTACTTAGTCCTTCCTGTGCTGATCTACACAAAAAGAAAAGAACACTGAACGAATCATATAAAACATACGTAGAAGCTAAGGTTTTGGTAAAAGGTCATGTCTAGGTCGAGGACATGAGAATTAGCAGTGTAAGCATCGGTGAATCAAGGTTGAGGTAAAACGAAGGATGTGGACTTTTCTTGAGTTGTTCCCATACAGCTATAGGCTAAGGTATATTTAGGTTACTAAGTACTTAGTCCTTCCTGTGCTGATCTACACATCATTCAGCGCACCTCCTCTAACGTAGCTCGCGCTTGAGCCTCATCTCACGACATCTGTGCTGCCGCTGTGCACGTGTGTTTAGGCCTACAGGATAGGTATATGTGGAGACAGACAGACAGACAGACAGACAGACAATGCCAGCCCCATTCCGAGACATGCAGGCATTTCAATTGAAAGGAATTGTCAGGCGGTGGACTTGAACATGGCACTTCTTGACTGTAGCCCCTCTCAATGAGTTCAGGTTTGATTGACAAGCAGTTTGTCGCAAAACTGACCGCCCAGAAAACTTGGTCTTTAATGAACTTCTGCAGCAAGAACGTTGGTAGAGGGTCAAGTTCACATGATTTCGCAACGGAAGACATGATGAAGGTCCGTAGCTCTGCAGAAGTTACCTCACTTAAGGTCGGTAGAGTGCAGTCAGTAGAGACGAATTCAGGTGGAGGCAAGCCCGCAATGTCAGCTCTAACTGATTGAATTTTGGTGGTACTGTATTTTGCAAAGGTATCAGCGGTGAAGGCGCAGTCCTGACATTTATGTTCTTCTTCACTTTCTGCCATTAGCCAAATATGTCTTCCAATTTCTCAATGGCATGCTGTTCAAATGTTGGGATAATGCCACTGACCAAAATTATGCGAATGACTTGCGTACAACACACCGTGAACTATTTGATTGTCCAAACAATAGATTGTGTTACCAAGAATTTTGGACAGATGAAAGCTAATACATCTCTATTACAACAACTAAGGCGCCACTTGAAAGCTAAGCTCAGGTCTGTTCTTGATATGATATCAACTTTGGATTGAATTGGGTTGAAGTGAACAGAAGGAGAGATGAGTTACCAGCGACTTCATGCTGGTGGTCTCACGCCCCGAGCCAAGTACCCAGAAGCCAGAAAGTCGCTGCTTGTCGGTGATGAAATTCCGCAGAGTATTAGAGTAGGGCAACTAAGGTCACTGATTGACTGTTCCAAAATGAGTGTTGCAATGACATTGTTAAGGCAGTTTTTTTAGATCTATTTTCTTAAAAGTCCAGTTCTTATAAACAATTGACACTCCTGTGTTTAATCTGTTGATATTGCATATGAACAATTTTACTGATTAATCATAAACTCCAAATTTCTAAAGCGCCACTTAAAAGCTAAGCGCAGGGAATCAGCTTATTCATGAGCGCTGCGTCAAATCGAAAGGGTTGTCCAAAGGATTGTCCCTGGGAGGTCAGAGTTCGGTTTCCAGGAGGTCAGCAGGGAGGCAGAGTAGCTGTTAAAGAGGGTGTCGCTCTGGTCGAGGATTGACAGATGGAATGTCAAGTAATGAGTCTGGGTTAGAGTTCTTGAAAAGATGGGATTTAAGTTTTGAATGGAAAGCCCGGGGTGTGGTGGATAGTGGTGCTAGGGTCAGATGATGTCACATGACGGGCATTGATAATGGAGGAACCGAGAAGGCACGAAATTCAGGAGGTTGGTCGTTCCAGAGACGCAGTGCGGCATTTGATATGGCGCGGTTGGAGAACTTGACATGTGATGTAATCAGGGTCGAGTGAGGGTGAGGCAAGAGGACTAATGAATTAGTGAGAATAACATATTGTCGGATACTAATTTTGTTAGGATATAATTTCGTTAACTTCACAGATGTTGAGCCACCTCTAAATATCTAAATATGTATCAAAAATTCTAAAAATAATTACTATGAATTTCTCTCATGATACGTAACAAATTGGTAGGGTACCACCAAAGAAATTCAGAGTTCATTGGTGTCCCTATAATGCATACATACACAATGTACTAAAACAGGTGTTGAAGTGCTTACTGATTGTAATTAGAAGCAGTTTATCAAATCGATCAGCTATTTGATTGTCTATATTGGTGATAAATTATGATTAGAATTGGCAAAATATTAGCTATTTGTCCATTCAATTTGAATCTCACGGGTAAACAGTTTGTTGTTTAAATATTGAGTGTAGCCATGTAATGTAATCGAGCACTTATATAGCGCCCCTTCAAGATATCTACTCATGACCTGTCACTGCTGAGTTCTGCTGTTCAGATAAGTAAACTCTTTGTTTTATTTTCTTCAGGACAGAGCGTTGCAGTCTGTGACGAAGGTTCTGATGTAATTCAAGGCCAACGAGATTGAGGCCGGCCTCAAAGGCCTCGACCATACGAGACAGTACACGCTGATGAAGGACGTCTATCGAGGATTAAAGAGCCATCGTAGGACAGCAGTGAACAGCTTCTCATTTGATATAATAAGGTAATTATTACCATTACTTGTATTATTAATACCAGTAGTAATGTAAAATGTAATCGAGCATTTATGTAGCACCCCATCAGATATCTACTCAGTGGCGCTTTTAATATCACTACTACTACTATTATTATTGTTATCATTATTATTATTATTTTTATTATTTCTCTTGTTATCGTTGTTGTTTTTCTTTTATCTTTTTACTGCTATTATTGTAATTAATTTCATTGTTATGTATTTATTCCTGGCTGAATATATTACCATGCGGATAAGTCATTGGTTCTGAATTTATGTTAGTGGAGGCCGTGCTGAAGGTTCTCACACAGCAAGTATTTCAGTGGAGGGAGTATAGAATACATGGCCTCCACCCCTACCCCCCTCTACTACAAAAGTGAGGCTGAAATGTCTCCCTGACTGACTTCAGGGTGATTTTTAAGTATGCCAACTGCTTTGAGGAGAGAAGTAGATGAGCTTTAACTAGCCATTAACCCCTCTGGATACATATTGAGCACCCATGAGCATTGAGGTGAGGAAATGTATAATTTAGTTCCTGCATTGATGATACTGTTTAGCATTATGTCCAAAGTTTTGGGATGCTTGTAGATGTCAGAATTTTTCATATTATTTCATTTGGTTCAATTACTGAAGCCATGTTTGATGGCCACAATTCAAAGTATCCAGTGTTGTATTTCTGGCTTTGGTCTGTTCTTGATATGATATCAACTTTTGGTTGAATTTCATTCAGACTTGAATTTTAGTGTCATTTGGGGCTTAATTTAAATGCTGTCTTATTCAAAGGATCGCTTCAATTTGAGTATGATTTAAGGACTGAATGAGTTTGAATAAGTTATTAAGTAAGTTATTTGAGTATGATTATAGGATTGATTGAGTTTGAGAGTAGTTAAGTAAGTAATTTGAGTTTGGTTTAAAGAGTGACTAAATTTGAGAATAGTTAGTATGTAAGTTATTTGAGTGTGATTTTAAGTTTGAATCATTTTGAGAGTGGTTAGTAAGCAAGTAATTTGAGTGTAATTTAGAGATTTATTCAATTTGGTGTATGATATAAAGTTTGATTGAGCTTGATAGTAGTTAATAAGTAAGTAGTTTGATTGTGATTGAAAGACTGATTCAGTTCAAAATTATTAAGTTAGTAAGTAAGTAATTTGATTATGAGTTAAAGATTGATTCAGTTTGAATAAGCAAGTAAGTAAGTCAGTTATGTGAGTCATTTAATTATTTATTCAGTTTGATTAAGTTGGTAAGTAAGTAAGTAATTGAAGTTACATGATTTAAAGATTGATTCAGTTTGAATAAGCTAGTAAGTAAGTTAGTTATTTAAGTGTAATTTAATTATTAATTCAGTTTGATTAATATACTAAGTAAGTAAGTAATTTGAGAGTAGTTTAGAGATTGATTCAATTTGAATAAGTTGGTAAGTAAATAATTAGAATGTGATTTAATAAAGATTGATTCAGTTTGGGTGAATTGGTTAGTAAGTAATTTGAGCGAGCTTTCAAGATTAGTTCAGTTTGTTTAAGTTAGTAAGTAAGTCATTTTAGCATGATTTGATGATTGATTCAGTTTGAGTGAGTTAGTAAGTAAGTAAATAATTTGAGTTGTATGATTTAAAGTTTGAATGATTCACTGTAAGTAAGTTAGTTAGTAAGTCATTTGAGTATGAGTTAAAGATTGATTCAATTTGAATAAGCTAGTAAGTAAGTAGATTATTTGAGTGTGATTTAAGGATTGATTTGGTTTGGCTAAGTTTGTAAGTAAGTAATTTGAGTGTGATTTCAAGATTGATTCAGTTGAGAGTAGGTGGCAAGTGATTTGAGTGTGATTTTAAGATTGATTTGAGTGAGTTAGTAAGTAAGTTAAATAATTTGAGTTATATGATTTAAGATTGATTCAGATAGTGAGTAGGTTGAGTGTGATTTAAAGATAAATTCAGTGTGAGTAAGTTAGTAAGTAAGTTAATTAAGTGTCATTTAAAAAATCGATACAGTTTGAGCCAGTTAGTAAGTAAGTAATTTGAGTGTAATTTAAGGATTTACTCCATTTTAGTGAGTTAGTAAGTAAGTAAGTAATTTGAGTGTGATTTTAAGTTTGATTCATTTTTAGTGAGTTAGTAAGTAAGTAAATAATTTGAGTTGAATGATTTAAAGATTGATTCACTGTAAGTAAGTCAGTTAGTAAGTCATTTGAGTATGAGTTAAAGATTGATTCAATTTGAATAAGCTAGTAAGTAAGTAGATTATTTGAGTGTGATTTAAAGATTGATTTGGTTTGGTTAAGTTTGTAAGTAAGTAATTTGAGTGAAGTTTCAAGATTTATTCAGTTTGATGAAATTGGTTAGTAAGTAATTTGAGTGTGATTTTAAGATTGATTCAGTTGAGAGTAGGTGGCAAGTGATTTGAGTGTGATTTTAAGATTGATTTGAGTGAGTTAGTAAGTAAGTTAAATAATTTGAGTTATATGATTTAAGATTGATTCAAATAGTGAGTAGGTTGAGTGTGATTTAACGATTAATTCAGTGTAAGTTAGTAATTAAGTAAGTAAGTAGTTTGAGTGTGATTTAAAGATTAATTCAGTGTGAGTAAGTTAGTAAGTTATTTAAGTGTGATTTAAAGATTGATACAGTTTGAGTCAGTTTGTAAGTCAGTAATTTGCGTGTAATTTAAAGATTGACACAATTTGAGGGAGTTGGTAAGTAAGTAATTTGAGTGATATAATTTAAAGATTGGTCCAGTCTAATTAAGTTAGTAAGTAAGACGTACATAATTTGAATTTTCTTAGATTTCATACAAACTGAGCAATTTTAAAGTGTCTGATAATCACTTTAAAATGGTTTATTATGATAAAGAGAAGCAATATGAACCAAATTGAGGTCAAAAATCGTCATATTTACATAATTTTACTTTTATTTTTTTACGGCTTAAAATGTCAATATCTTCGTTATTTCTTCATCAAGTGAAGATATTTCTGCAGTCCGCTGTTGCCCATAGGCCCATAAACATGCTGTGAAAAAATTATTCGGTTTGGAGAACATCGATTTTTTCGTCCAAAAAAACCGATGGACTAACAACCATCATTGGTTTTTTCGCGTGAAAAAATCGAACTTCTCCAAACCGAGTAAGCATGTTTATGGGTCTACAAGCATCACAGATCTGCAAAAATATCTTCAATCAATGAAAAAATAACCGAGATATTGCGGTTTTCTTGAGAAATCAACAAATTTTAAAGTTTTTGGAAATCACTTTAAAATAGTTTATTATGATAAAGAGAAGCTATATGAATCTAATTGAGGTCAAAAATCATAATTTTTACATAATTTTACTTTTATTTTTTATGGCTTAAAATGTCAATATCTTCGTTATATCTTCATCAAGTGAAGATATTTCTGCAGTCCGCTGTTGCCCATAGGCCCATAAACATGCTGTGAAAAAATTATTCGGTTTGGAGAACATCGATTTTTTCGTCCAAAAAAACCGATGGACTAACCATCATTGGTTTTTTCGCGTGAAAAAATCGAACTTCTCCAAACCGAGTAAGCATGTTTATGGGTCTACAAGCATCACAGATCTGCAAAAATATCTTCAATCAATGAAAAAAATAACCGAGATATTGCGGTTTTCTTGAGAAATCAACAAATTTTAAAGTGTGCCAGAATTGCTTTAAAATCGTATATTATGACAAAGTCAATGAAGTAATACTTATATTGGGCACTTTATGTCATTTCTGTTGACAGACTACTACAAAATCGTACAACCTGGAAACCGATTAGAAGACAGGTATTTTAAGAAGCCAGTCATTTATTATTTGCCACCTCTCAGCATCGTGCCTATGCCTCTATTGGCCCTTCACTATGGAACAGCCTTCCTACTGGGACTCGTTCTGCATTCTTATCTAGTAGCACAACTGTTGTGCTCGTTCTCTTAAGACTTTTCTTTTCTCTAGGGGTTTCTTGCACTGGGAGCGCCTCTGTTTAGGTTGTACTGTGAGAGGCGCTTTATAAATCCATAAATAGAATAGAATAGAATTTTTGGAAGTATTCCTTGTATTTAATCTCAGGAAACATCTCTTCAGAGAAAAGTAATTGTTTGTTCTTATTAGCATAAATCAGTTTATAAATAAATAAGTTCATAAGTTCATAAATCAGTTATAGTCTTATGAAGAGCATTTTCTTCATAAATCGGTTCGTGATGTTATGAAGACGTTTCTCACGAACTTTCACTGCTGTCCTTGGAGCTGGAGCTTCTCTAGACACTGAAAGTAAAGCAAAAACATTAATTTAAACTTTGTTTTTATTACATTGGGCATTAAAATCCTTAATATGGCAGAAATACAGTTGGAGTTTATGCTCCATCTGTGCCCATAGCCAGCTCGGCTATAATGAGCAAACCAGCCAGCTCGGCTATAATGAGCAAACTAGCCAGCTCGGCTATAATGAGCAAACCAGCCAGCTCGGCTATAATGAGCAAACGAGCCAGCTCGGCTATAATGAGCAAATGAGCCAGCTCGGCTATAATGAGCAAACCAGCCAGCTCGGCTATAATGAGCAAACGAGCCTGCTCGGCTATAATGAGCAAATGAGCCAGCTCGGCTATAATGAGCAAACGAGCCAGCTCGGCTATAATGAGCAAACGAGCCTGCTCGGCTATAATGAGCAAATGAGCCAGCTCGGCTATAATGAGCAAACCAGCCAGCTCGGCTATAATGAGCAAACCAGCCAGCTCGGCTATAATGAGCAAACCAGCCAGCTCGGCTATAATGAGCAAACGAGCCTGCTCGGCTATAATGAGCAAATGAGCCAGCTCGGCTATAATGAGCAAACGGGGGGAGGGGTGGTGGTAAGATAGAGAGCTCTATCTTACCACCCCTAAGGGCACAGATGGAGTATAAGCGCTTATACTCCATCTGTGTCCATTATGATAAAGAGATGCTATATTGTGCCTCTGAGTGGGTTTCTTGAAGGGGAGCTATATATTTTTTCGAAATGAATGAATTAATGAATTTATGAACACACTTTAGGTCGAATATCATCATAATATATAACAATGTCTGCTATCAAACTGAATCACTTCCTAAATCACAATCAACAGTTTGTCCATTATAGCCAAGCTGGATAGGGGCCCATATTATGTGCCCCTAGCCAGGTTTTCCTATAATGGGCAAACTGTTGATTGTAATTTAGGATGTGATTCAGTTTGATAGCAGGAGTTGTTATTCTTGTTGTAGCTGCTTCCAGTGACCGGTCTTGGAAGTGTCGTCCGATTCTTGACCAAGAGTCGTTTGGAACAAGCGTACTCGACTGGCTGGCGTGGTGCCAGGTTTCCTCCTCTGTGGAAACGACTTTCATCTGAAATCAAAGACGAACTTTTCATTAGGCACACGATGCTGGCAAAATACCCTTACGAAACACTTTAAATGCTGAGATTTGTAGATGTGACTTATAATATTATTACGTTTATGGTTGGGACTTAACTGTGGCAGGGTTGCTGTTGACTTTGCAGTTGTGTGTGTAATGCTGTTACACATGTCAGCTGAAATTTGTTTCAAACACAGTTATGCTATGTTTTGTGAAAGTGAATATATGCAAGATGCAGATCAGTATCAAATGTCTTGGTTCTTCTTAACTCACAATTATACACTGAACTCGACATACATGCATAGTAAAGCAACCCTCCGGCTTTAGGGCTACCTTAGCATGCATGTATGTATGCATGTGATTATTTATTTAGCGCCTTTTACGAACCTCACTAAGGCGCTAAGCGAATTCACCTGCTTTACCAAGTAAAGTCAGCAATGACCAAGCGTCTTGTTCTGCTCTAGTCCTAGATCAAAATCTAGGAGGTCAAGCAATATATAAGCCTCATAGAGACTAAGACTGCTGAGTGAATACTCCACCTCTGCATTAGATATGTATTCCAAATAGACGATCAAAGCTTTATCGAAAAATCAAGAAACTTTAAAGTTCTGGGAAATCAATTGAAAATAGTTTATTACGATAAAGACAAGCTCATCATATTTACATAATGTTACTTTCATTTTTTATGGCTTAAAATGTCAATGTCTCTGTTATTTATTCATCAAATGAAGACATTTCTGCAGTCCGCTGTTGCCCATAGGCCCATAAACAAGCTCTGAAAAAATTATTCAGTTTGGAGAAGGTCGATTTTTTTGTCCGAAAAAACCGATGGACTAACCATCATTGGATTTTTCGTGCCAAAAAATCGAACTTTTCCAAACCGAATAAATTTTTCCCACCTTGTTTTTGGGCCTAGGGGCATCAACAGACTGCAGAAATATCTCCATTTCATGACGAAATAACAGAGATATTGACATTTTAGGCCTTCTGAAATAAAATAAGTTTTTTTAAATATTATGATATTTGATCTAATTTGGGTTCATAATAGCTTCCCTATATCATAATAAACTATTTTAAGCTGATTCCTTAACACTTTAAAATTTTCTCGATTTTTGAATGTCTTCAAAAATAAAACACAAATGATGGAAATATGATGATGTTTGACCTAAATTGGGTTCATTTAGCTTCTCTTTATCATAAGCTCTTCTAATGTGATTCCCAAAGCTTTTAAAATTTATCAATTTTTCAAGAAAACCGTATGGAAAGCAAGAACACTCAAATTACTTATCTACTTACTGACTAAGTCAAACTAAATCAATCCTTAAATCATGCAACTCAAATTACTAACTTACTTAAACTGAATAAATATTTCAATCACATTCAAATTACTTACTTACAAACTTAACCAAACTGAATCAATTTTTGTATAGAACTGAAATCACTTACTAACTACTCTCAAACTATCAATCTTTAAAACACACTTAAGTTGCTTACCTACTAGCATATAAAAATGAATCAATCTGTCAATCACACTCAAATTACTTACGTAATAACTCGATCAATCTTTAAATCACACTCAATTTACTTACTTACTAACATACTCAATCTCAATCAATTTAAAATCACACAAAAGTTGCATACTAACTGTTCTCAAACTGCATCAATTTTTAAATCACACTCAATTTACTTACTTACTCATTTACTCAAACTGAGATATAGACATAATGGGTATCTCGAAATCTAGAAATTTTTAAGTGTTTGGGAATCACTTTAAAATAGTCAATTGTGACAAAGAGAAGCTAGTCCTATATGTTAACCCAATTCAGGTTAAGCATCATATATCATATTTTAATCGAATTAATCGAATTACTGCAAAATTCTATCATCTTAATCTTAATTTTAGAACCAGACAGAGTGGGACCGGGGCCAAGATCCAGACCCTGACCAAGACCTAGGATCGAGACCCTAACCGAGACCCAGACCCTGACAGAGAGCCAGACCAAGATCGAAACTCTGACCAAGACCCCACCAAGACCATGACCATCACTGACTATTCCAGACCGAAACCAAGACCAAAACCCAGACCAAAACCTTGTTCCTAGACCTAGAATTAGACCCAGTCCGAGACTCTGACCCAGACTGAGACCCTGACCGAAGCCCATACCTAAATGGAGACCGAGATCCAGACCGAGACTCTTTCCCACACCAAGATCCTCACCCTGACAAAGACCATGACCCAGACTGAGACCCTGAGCAAGACCGAGACAACGACCCAACTCGACCCTGAACACCTCCCTGATTGCGACTAAGACCTTGACGCAAAGCCTGACCGAGATCCTGTGATTCCTGACCATGACCGAGACAAAGACCGAGACCCTTACAAAGGCCCATTCCTATAGGTCATAGACTCAGACCAAGTGTGCTGAAATCGATTTCAAAATATCATATTGTGGGAAAGAGAAGCTATACGGTTTAAAAAAATCATTGTAGTTTAATCTTACATCACTTTAATCTTTATTTTGAAAGATTCAAATTTCCATATCGCTATTATTATTCTTTCATCGAATGAAGATATCTAGGCCTATGCAGAATTGTGATGCTTATAGGCCCATACACCAGCTGGGGCAAAAGGCATACTGCCTGTGAGATAGCGCTATATAAATTCCTCGACATCAATTTTGTTATAGCGCTATTACTTTCAGCAGATGAATGTTTCTATACAAACACGTGATACTCACAGTTCCCGGATGATGGCAGGTAGAACCACGCGGCAGTTTTCTTCCTCCTTTCTTCACTCGTGCGCAGGAGAACGGATCACAGTCTTACAATCCATTCACGTCATGCTTCGAGTTCATCTGACATCTTTCACGTCTTTAACAAAATCAACTTAAACTTATTAAATACTGGCTGTGCTAGATTCCGTAGAGGCACCGGCGTTACTCAAAACATTGAGACTCCACACGTAGTTGAAACGGCCTATAGCCTACTATGAATGGCCACCTGCTTGGAATCATTGAAGCGTGTCCATCCGTACATCAGCTGCTCAATTATATTACGCATTTGGTCAGCGCGTGAAATTTGATTGGAATCAGATTGTCTGGCATAATACTCTCCCATGTATTTATTCGTGGAATGTAGGCCCCTATTGCTGCATGTATGTTTGCATATGTTTGCATGCCTGTACCTTACTATGTATTTATGTGTGTGATCCGAATTTAGTTCAGAAAGACAATCATCATAATTTTTTACTCGAATCACTGCAAAATTCTAAAATTTTATTATTGAAGGAATAAAATATCTGCTTTTTATATTTTTCTTTCAACGAAATGATCGAATGAAAACATTTTCTCCAAACACAGACTTTTAGTCGAAGGTACTGGGGCAACAGACCCGGGATATTGTGCCTGTTTTGCAACAGTCAACAGTGCCTCTCCATGCTCAATCATTCGTAAATGTAATGTACTGTAAATCCTCGAAAATTTCTCAGTGCCCACAAAAGCGACGCCAGGGAGACCAGCTTCTTCACCGGTGCTAAACATAAGCACTCAACAACCACGAGCATTACTTAAAAAGAAGGGAAGATAACAAAATTTAGAAGGGAGGAAGAGAGCTTATGGAGGAAAGGGAGGTTGAGAACAAGCGTAGGAGCGAGAAGAAGAGAGCATATGGATAAAAAGGGATGGCGAGGGGAAAATGTAGAAAGGAAACGAAGAGAGCATTTGAGGAAAAGGAGGAAGAGCACATTATTGAGGAAAGGGAGGATAACGGAAAAGTGAAGGAACAGGAGGAAGAGAGCAAACTATAGGAAAGGGAGAATGAGGGCATATGGTGGAAACGGAGGACGAGGAATTGGTTCATTTTGATTCGCAAGCTGTCGCCATATAAAAGGTGTTTCTTTAACCTATAAAAAATAGTTCATCTCGATTCGCTAGGTGGCGCCATTTATGCGGTCTATTTAACGTGCTAAAATTGGTTCATATGGATTCGGTTTGCCCTCACCCTCCCATTCCTCCATTTGCGCTATCCCACCCTTTCCTACAAACGTAACATCAATAACAGCAACCGTAAGAACATTCATAACAGCAATAATAGGTACCCTAACAGCAATTTTAACAGCAATAACAGCAGGCTTAACAGCAATCGTAACAGTAGTCGTAACACCAATAACAGCAGACTGAAGAGCAATCGTAGCAGTAATCGTTATACCAATAACAGCAACCGTACAGCAATCGTAACAGCAACCGTAACAGCAATCGTCAATATCGCGCCATCTAGCCAATCAAGATGAACAAATTTTTCACCCTTCTTTTACATATGCCCTCATCTTCCATTTCCCCTATTTTACTCTCTTCTTCCCCTTCCTCCATTTTGCCCTCATCCTCCTTTTCTCCATATGCTCTCTTCCTCCCTTTACTCCAATTGCCTTCACCCTCTCTTTCCTCTATTATCTCTCTTCCTTTTTTCGTGCATATGATCTCTTCCTCTCATTTCTTCATGTTCCCCTCCCCTTCCAATCCTCCACATGCTATCTTCCTCCCTATACCTCGTTACAAGAACGGAAACGAAACAAGTTGAGATATAAGTCTTTGACTCCTTCAATGCTCATACTCTGTCGTTGCCAGTCTAAGGCCTGGATGAAAGAGAAGGGCGACGCTGATGAAGCTTTGTTATCACACAGTGTCGTTAAACAGCAACACACACTGTCCGCACTCTGGCGAACTGGAGGAAAGGAAGGTTGAGGGCAAATGGAGGAAAGGGAACTATTTATATCGTATTAAATAATCGGCGTACAAATTGCGCCACCTAGCGAATGGACGAAAACTAATTATATCATGTAAATGACACCCTGTACATTGCGCCACCTTGCTAATGGACGTGAACTAATCAAATCGTGTAAATCAACAATGGAAAACTTATCGCCACCTAGTGAATGGAAGTGAACTAATCATATCTTGTTAAATGGACATCGTATATTACGGTATATATGGCGCCACCCAGAGAATCGAAATGATCTAAAATGGGAGGTTGAGAGCAACACCTGACCCTCCCTTTCGTCCATTTGCTCTCTTCCTTCCTTTCATCCTTTTTGCCCCCACCCTTCCTTCCTCGATGTGTTCTCTTCTTCCATTTTGTTCTCTTCTTCCAATTTCCTCTCATCCTCACCATTCCTCCCTTTCCTCCATTTTGCTCTCACCCTTCCTTCCTTCCTTTCCTTCCTTATGCCCTCACTCTCATTTCCTTCCCTCCATTTGCTCTCACATTCACCCTTCCAACATTCGCTCCATTTTGGTAAAGGGTTACCTAGTTGGGACTTTGCGGGTAAAAAGTTTACTTCTTAAAATTCTAATAAGTTGTTTCAAGTGTGCGTCTAGGCCTATAAGACCATAGATCTACTCAGTTTTATTAATTCGATGAAAGAATAACACTCACCGAACAAACTACCAATCGATCAAAATTCTCACCGATCAACTCACCCACCAAAAAACCCACCCAACAATAAACTTACCCTCCGATCAACCCACCCAATGATCAACCAACCCCCCGATCAACCCACCCAAAGATTCACCCATCGATCAACCCACCCACCGATCAACCCACCCACCAATCAACTCACCCTCCGATCAACCCGCCCTCCGGTCAACCCACCCACCAATCAATCTACCCTCCGCTCAACCAGCCCTCTGATTAACCCACCTACAGATTCACCCATCGATCAACCCACCCAGCGATTAACCCGTCCACAGATCAACCCAACCACCGATCAACCTACCCACCGATCAACCCAGCTATCAACCCACCCACCGGTCAGCCCACCCACCCACCGATCAATCCACCCACCCACCGATCAACCCACCCACCCACCGATCAACCCACCAACCAATCAACCCACCAACCGATCAACTCACTAATCAACCCACACGCGGGTCAATCCACCCACCCACCGATCAATCCACCCACCCACTGGTCAGCCCACCCACCCACCGATCAATCCACCCACCCACCGATCAATCCACCCACCCACCGATCAACTACCCGCAGATTAATCCACCCGCCGATCCACCAACTGATCAACCCAACAGAAAATGGTTTCCCGAAAATCGGCAAATTTTAAGGTGCTTGATAATCGATTTCAGTTTATTATGGTAAAGAGAAGCGGTATGTGCCAGATTTAGGTCAAATATAATCATATTTTATTCGAATTACCGCAAATCCTAAAAATCTAATTTTATTTTTGAAACCTTAAATCACCATGGATTAAAGTTTCTATGTCTATATTATTTGTCATCGTATAAAGATATCTGTGCAGAATTGTGATTCTCTGATGCCCATACACACGCCTGGGAAAAATGAGAGGTCAACTGAGTCTAATAGTTGATAGCTAGCATCAAAAAGAGCAAGAATAATTATACACTGTGCTAAAAGGAAGCAACACGAAACCGAATAATGCGAAAAAGGTGAATTAGACCATACATTATTCGAATTACAGCGGATTCCCATCGTTATGATTTTATTTTTGAAATCCTGAATGCCAAAATGTTGAATATGAAACAATTCGCATAGTTCTCTAGAATTCTTTCATTTGACATAGCGCCGACGAATTAGGTCGTGGTGTGACTTTTGTGTTCGCTTAGTAATTTTCAAAGGTTTACATACACACTACATTTAATCCAATGAAGATATCTATGCAGTGAAATATCAGATCTATGCAGACACGTGATACTCACAATTCCCGGATGGTGGTGGGCGAGAATCGAGCGGGAAGTTTCTCTCAGTCACTGACGCGTAGAGCAGATCAAATTCTCGCAATCCGTTCACGTTATCCATGGAGTCCATCTGTAGTCGTTCACGCCATTTAAAATCAGCTGAAACTATTAAACACTGTCTGGGCTAGAGTTTGCAGAGGCAGTGACGTACCGTAACTCAAAGCTTCAAGACTCCACAGGCTGTTTGAACGGCTTATGTATACTACGAAGGACCACCTGCTTGACATCATTGAAGCGTGTCCATCCTGCATGAGATTGTTTATTGGGAAACTGCGCGGGAAATTTAATGTGACTCCGATTGTCTAGCATGTAATATATACTCACGCAAATGTGCTCGTATGTGTGCATATGTTTGCATGTTAGTATACACATGCAAGTCTTTATGCATGTGTATGAATGCATACCTGTATATGTATGTATGTATGTATGTATGCATATGTGTATAAGGGTTTGTATGTGTGCATTTGCTCGTGTATAAATATTAATTTTTTTGTAAGTGGGTTTGTTCGTATGCATTATTCTGTGCGTGTAAGTGTGTATGTAAGTAGTGTACGTTCGTCATGTCAAGTTATGTCACATCGTCATCGTCGCTTCGTGACGGTTGACTACATGAATGGGAAAGTGATGTCCAATGCTTTCTGTCTCTTACGATGTTCATTAAGCTTGTGCCTCTTAAACCAGTCCACGCCATGACATTGTCAAACCAGCAGATTCTGGGTCTTCCACGACTTCGGCTTCCTTCTACTACAGCCAACATTACACTGTTCTCAATACTGTCTTTAGGCTGTCTCACGATGTGCCCGAAGTACCGCAGTTTTCTGGATTTGATGTGGCCCAACAGTTTGCTGTCAACTTTCGCCATTTGATACACTTGTTCGATGGTCAACATTGCTGTCCATGGAATTCTGAGCAGTTTCCTCATGCACTTGTTCTCAAATGCTTGTATGGGTTTCTCTTCTTCTTTCTTTATTGTCCACGCCTCACAACCATACGTTGCTACAGACCACCCCAAGGCCTTCATGAGTCGCAGTTTGGTTTTAGTACTGACTGATTTATTCTTCCATGACTGACATTCTCATAGCCAATCTTGATTTTACCTAACTCAGGCAGTGCACGTCCTTCGTTACTCTGTTCCCCAAGTATGTAAATGAGTCCACTTGTTCCAGTTTGTATCCGTCCACCTTGATCAAAAGTGTACGTAGGCCTACGTACGTAGGCCTAATAATGTGTCTGTACGAGCTTACGTATGTCTGAATATGTGTTTGTGCGCATGCGTGCTTCGACCTCAGTTAACATTTTGTTTGTAGTAATTATTTGTCAGGACAGATTCTGAGGGGAATTCACATAATTATGTGAGCTTAGAATTCTAGTAAACGAACACGGAAGAGCCCTGCAAAGGTGGAACCAATCCGATAATAGCTCCGATCACTCTTGACACAGATTGATAGCCATGGCAACGGTGACTCCTCCTCTGGATCCTCCCAGGAATAACTTATGACGTAAAACTGACGTATGTATGTAAGTAAGTAAGTATGTATATATATGTATGTATGCGTGCATGTGTGTAAGCCTGTATGTAGGAGTTGTAACAAGTACACTGTACACTGCATTCAAGTGAAGTTGAGATGAGACGGTAAAGTAACGCAATAGAAGTTACATAGCGTCCTGACTGTTGCACCTGATGGTTGTGAATGTTTTCAAACTTAAGTAACAATTCAAACCTTGATTCTGGTTGGTAAGATCGATCGCAGTAAGCTGTATCCTCAGTGACTAGGATACAGATTTTCGCCATGTATAAATTATCTCAGGAAAAAAAAGAACTCAATGTGCAGGTCAAAACATTTACATTCGTTAAAAAATAAATAAGCCCTTGCTTACGAAGGGTACGAGTTTAAAATAATGGCTTTACACGAACTCTAAATAAATGCATATAATTTAAAAAGTGGGCGGTGAGCCTTCCTAGTAATATTTTAAAAGATCTAACGGCAAAGTTTCCTCGTTGGATAATTCAATAGGATTTTTAAACTCTTGAATCTATTAATCGAATCAGGCCCATCACATAAATGAAGCACCAACCGATCAACCCATCAACCGATAAATCCACTGATCGATCAACCCGCACACCGATCCACCCATCCACCCACCGTTCAGCCAACCTACTGGTCAACCAACCCACTGATCAACCCACCCACCGTTCAAATAATCTACCGATCAGCCAAACGCATCGATCAACTCACCCACCCACCCACCGATCAACCCATCCACCTATCAACCCACCCACCGATCAACCCATCCACTTATCAACCCACCAACCAATCAACCCACCCACCTATCAATCCACTCACCGATCAACCCACCTACCGATCGACCCACCACCGAGCCACCCACCTGACACACCCACCCGCCGATGACCCACCCAATGATTCACTCACTTATCGAATAACCCACCCACCGATCAACCCACCCACCAATAAACCCACCCACCGATCACCACCGATTAGCTCACCCACCGAATAACCCACCACCGATCAACCCACCCTCCGTTCAACCCACCAATCAACCCACCCACCGATCAACCCACCCACCGATCAACAAACCCACCTATCAACCCACCCACCTATCAACCCACCCACCTATCAACCCATCCACCTATCAACCCACCCACCGATCAACCCACCTATCAACCCACCCACCTATCAACCCACCCACCGATCAACCCATCCACCTATCAACCCACCCACCGATCAACCCACCTATCAACCCATCCACCGATCAATCCACCCACCTATGAACCCACCCACCGATAAAATCAACCAATTGATGTCTTACTAGAAAAATCGATAGATTTGTAAGTGTCTCGAAATGTCGCTTTAAAATAATTTGTTATCATAAAGGGAAACTGCATGAATCCAATTTGTGTCACATATCGTAATACTTTAATCGAATTACTGCACAATTCCATTGTTTGAATAGTCATTTTAAAGATAAATTAATGTTTGTCTAGTGATTTTTAATACATATTTTGGCATCATTCAAAGATGGTGACTTTGGGCAAATCTGGGGAATCGTATATTTTGCCACATTGAAGTTTCGTAATTTTTGTCCATCTTTTCTTCAGCAAATAGCTATGCCAAGTCCAGCAATAGTCTTTATCTAATGCAAACACGGCAATTTAATCTTAGCTTGCGAATAAGACGTAATGTATCGCATTTCTACTAGAGGCTTAGTCATTTGAAATTGCCATCCAGAATGATGTTATAGGGGTATCGCGTCAGTTTATCCCCGTCAGTTGATTCCCTGCCTATTCGTCCTAGACCTAAATGAATCTCTACGCTGCTCGTCGCAGACTTGTAGCTGAGACCGTTAGTAAACAAAAGATTGATTTTTCAGATTTGGAAAATAACAAAGCAATTTTCAGAGGTCACTCGTTCAGGACGGACTCTATATTTCTACACGGAGTTGTCGGTATGGAACTTCAGGCAACGAAACGATATCGTTTGCCTGAGGCTCGTGTCAACAATGGCGCTGTAAACGCTTACGGCCGGTCGGAGATTCTGTTATATCTCCGAGCAATGGCTCATTTGTACCAGTGTTGGGCACGAAACCAAAACCTCGAGACCAAGACCAAGACCGAGAGGTCCAAGACCAAGACCAAGACCGGGTCGTCCGAGACCAAGACCAAGACCGGGTCGTCCGAGACCAAGACCAAGACCGAGGGTCCGAGACCAAGACCAAAACCTAGACCGATGCTCTTTTTTATAAACAATTCAATTTATTACCACGCTTAAAACATTAATGTTATTGCTGAAGAATACTAATCTTAATAAAGGTCCAGAAACAATTTACCGGCCAATCTGAACTTTTACGGGTTCAGCTCTGGGCTCCGGCATGAGAATATCACACTATAAATTACCTACAGTATACGATAGGTAAATACTTTAAGACAAGTACATTAACGTTCCTTTTGAATGATGTAGGCCTACTTATACTCGGAATTGTAGGTTATCTATGCTTATAGTAATTAGGCCTACATTATATTTAAAACGAAACTACGAGCGTGAACTGCATTGCGTCAACGACACTCTTCTTTCAACAATCCTCTACCCTCAATCCGTTCGCCCTTCCAAATCCATTATTAACCGACTGGTACGTTACTTGATCAGCTCTAGTTTATTCAGATACTATACGTTTCATTATAATTGTGATCCTACATGTATAGGCCAAATAGCTCGATCAATTTCAGAAAGGCTTAATAACTGACAATCCAGTCTCCGACGAAGTGAGACAAGAAATCAAACTCGTCCGTCATTAACATATAGCAGCAAAGGGTTCCTGTGATAATACTGAAATCACGGAATCGAGGTAAACGCAAACATAGACCACTCACCTTCAGCTTAGAGAATGTCCTGAGTCCAGACATCGGGTGAGCAACAATAAGCGGAATGAGAGAAGACCAGATAAACCAAATTAATCGAAATTAGAGTCACCTGGTTCTTCAAGGTGTACGGATGAAAGCATTGGTCGTCGTCAGTTTCTTAAGCGCAATTAGTTTTTTGGGCTCACATTACTGGATACTTTAGCATTAGAAGAGACGCTTCCAGCAATTATAATGTCGTTTGAACGTTTAACATCGACAGAAATTTTAAAATAATTTGACCCCTTGGCAGCGAGGATAAAATAATCTAGCTTCGTATTATGAACCTTAGACTACCGTACATTGTAGGCCTACAATACTACGAGAGATCGTGCCATTTGTTCAGACATGATGACTCAATCCAGTCTCCGACGAAATGAGACAAGAAATCCAACTCAACTACAGATAATTATTATTCGCAGCAGAACCTGAAAAATGGAAACACAGCAATGAACCATCGTACGTGTGGCATTTGAATCGAAGAAGACATTTAGAAGGAACCACTTTGAAAGAATCGCGATCAGATTCAGCTGTAGGCTAACCATAATCCATTTTTATTGGCGTCATATTCCAAATTGTGGGACCAGAATATCTTATGGCGAATTGCCTAGTATTTGTACGACAAAATTGGCCTGTAATTATGAGTGGAGTGAGTCTGATAAGAATTTATGGATGAGGTTTGTATGAAAAGGTTATCAAAACACGATGGCTGCAAATTATTATCGAGTCTATACATAACTCATTAACCTGAAAAGCATTTATTTGAGAAACAATTAGAATATTAGCAATGCTAAACATGCTTTTAGGTGACCTACGTTCACTGGCATGAAATCCTAATAATTATTTATACGAACAGCTCGTTTTTGCAAGGTTTGTTATCTTTGTAATCTGGAGTTGTAGTTGAATGCCTATATCACAATACAGTACGAGAGATTCGGATGGATCATCGCGTAGTATAGATTTAGAAGTATATTTGCTGGTAATAGGTGCAATATTCTGGACATTATTCCTATAATTTTTGCAATTTTAGACGATATGCTTGTAATTTGATCTTTCCATGACTGGTCAACCTGAATGCCAAGGAGTTTAACTGACTCCACGCATGATATCAAAATGTTACTGATTTTGAGATATTCGTTTATAGGTAGTGGATACGATGAGATCTGAATAAAATATAGTTCTTTTCTATATATATATATATATTTAATGACAATTTATTAATGGAAAACCTTTTTGCTCACATGAACAAATTCTCGGTTCATTTGGCGGACTAAAATTTAAAGAGATTTGGACGCAAAGATGTTGGTATCGTCCGCGAACAGGAGAAAATGGAGAGAAGGAGCTGCATTTGGTAAGTCGTTTATAAATAACAGAAATTACAATGATCCTATAATTGAACCTTGTGGGACTCCATGACGTATTAGTTTACCAGTGGATTCATAGCCATTACAGGAGACATGTTGGTACCTTTCTTGCAAATAGTCTTGAAACCATTTAAGAGGTATTCCCCTAATGCCCATATTATCCAAATTGGAAAGTAAGATTCTATGGTCCACCGTGTCAAATGCCCTCGCAAAATCAATAAAAACACCAATAGAAAATCCATTATGGTCATTAACTTCGGAGATTTTATCCTGGAAGTTTATCAAGGACATCATCGTAGAGTGTCCTGCTTGGAATCCATGTTGAGTTTGACACAGTAGCCTCTAGTTTGCTTAGTTATAAAATCCGAGAATCTAACGAACATGGGTTTTTTATAGAATTTTGAGGAGTAAGGCAATATTGACAGAGGCTTATAATTTGTTGCTTTATCTCTTTGCGCTTGCCTAAAAATAGGAACAACCTTTGCAATTTTTAGTTTGTTAGGGACTAGTCCATTAGTAAGGGAGCAGTTGATGATGTCAGGTAACGGATTAGCAATGAGCTCAATTATCGGTAGTTTTATGGGTAGTTTTAAGAGAGCGAGCCAAGGAAAGTACTTCTTCAGGGGAAGTTGGATAAATTGCAAAGGAGTTAGAGGAAGGATCTTTCGTATAAGTATACAGATGCTGGTTTATCAGTCGACGGATTTTGTTAACTAATTCTTGAGTTACATTGCTAAAATAATAATTAAATCTTTCTGCAATTAAAGCTCCATCATTGACATCTGTTCCATTAATATTTAAATATTTTAACTGACGCGTCAAGCTTTTAAGTTTTTAAAATCATTTTCATTGTCTGCGAAGTTTGCTTAAAGTCGTTTTGATGTTTTAAAAAGTCGATTTTATAATGAACCTTTTCAACTTTCTTTCTCAATGATTTTGAATTTATTAAGATAAGTCTTACATATAACGTTATTTCTGGGAGATGAATCCCTTAGGAACTGGGAATAGAGCTTGTTTTCTTTTACAAGATTTAAGGAAACCGGTAGTCATCCAGGGTTGTTTGAACTCCTTATAATGTTTACGATTTTTAGTCTACATGGGAAATGCAATATCATTGCGCTTTTTACTAGTGGTAGAAAGAGTCATAGGCATTATTAAGGTCACAGTTCGCACATGCCTCTTCAACAGATGACAAGTTAGTCTGGTTCAAGATATTTAAAAAAATAAGTGTAGCAAAGAGTCTGTACGACGAGCATAAGGGATTTCAGAGGAGCTAGTTGCAGCATTTTAACTATAGACGTTATAGAAGAATGAATCGTATACAGACTTTCATTTGGTCTCACATCATAGTAATTTAAGTATGGGTCAACATCGAAGTTATTAACTAATGGTCGTCTAGCGTCTATATCGTCGGATTCAGTTTTGGGCCGTCCATAAGCAAACTCATCCTGTGGTTCTCTCTGGTATAATTCAAAATAGAGGCTATAAATTCGCTCTCATCGTGCATGTGATGATATGGAACTAGAGGTATGATACATTGAGGGCAGTACCAAGATGAAGAATCATCAATGGTCGTTGAGTGGTGGGTTGAATAGAAATGACCAGAGCATAAAGTACACTTAATTAAGTCGCCACTTGAAGCAATAGGGAAGGTGCACAGTCTACAACTGAAATAAGGAATGTTCATCTGATTGACAGAAGCAATGCTAAGCGAATCGAAAAGCACACTGCGGCCTAGAGTGAAAGAAGAAGTATCTGCTGCATAGGTAATGGCCCGAACGATTAAGACAATTCAGTGGAATCGAGAGAGAGAAGAGATGACCAAAGGAGGTAGGTATGTAATTATAATAACAGCAATTCATACACTTTTAAAATAAGAATTACTACTGACTTCTAAATAAAAGATCAAACCAGATTCGCACTAAGACCATATCAAGTAATATTTTTAAAGCAAGAACAAAGTCTTGCCTAAATATGATGCACATAGAATACCTACGTCAGTAGTAGTAGTTATCATCAGATATGTAGATGATTTAGTTTGAAGGCACAATGCAGAAACAAAACGAGTGGCGTACATTTGTAACAGTCAAGTAACACATTCAATGAGATGTGAATCCAGGCGGATGACCAGCAATATTCCAAAGTCAGCATATGTGCTTCCTTGCACAAAATAAAACCATAGCTGCCAAAAAGCAAGCTGTGATATTCACAGTGTCCTAGAAAAGCTTCGATAAAATCGGTTTTATCAATCGGAGTAAGATCAAACGACAATAGAACATTAATTAAGGTGCATCAAGCGACTAGTCGATGCAATACAGACTTCTTTGCATGCATTGAGCTCTGATTGTTAAAGATCAGTCAGTATACAGACCGTGCTCACGCTCAAGAAATAGTACCGGATGTTCCGAAAAATACCTGTTAAACTCAATTCTTGACGATGCTGATCTACTAAGGCACATATCAATATAACGACAAGATATGACTTTATAATCAGGAATACTAGCAGCAGATAACAGTCAAGACAATTGGAAGGCAACTGTTTGGGTCATAGTGCACTGAAGGATCAAGAGAGGCCGACTCACTGGTACTATTTTAGCTCTTCCATGAGGATAATTCTTGTCGGCTTTTCCCCCACTGAGTCGCTCACTTTGACAAAAGTGATTCCTCCTTTTGTCCAAGCCGTGGCGAGCTTCTTTTCCCGAGTCAAAGCCCTGGCTGAAGAGAAGCTGGTGGTGTTCGGTTTGGAGAGGTTTTCGTTGATGTACATTTGGTCACTTGGTGGTTTTCCTGGTCGCGGGCGCAGTAGTAGTATTGATGAGTAAACCAGATCTCTCGTGTATCTGGAGGAGAATTCGATCACTACTGGGCCATAGGATCATCCTTTTTTTGCCAGAATTCTGCGTACACTTGTGATGTCGGTTTTGTTTAGATGCAAATCGAGATAGAGGTCCAGAAGTGCTTGATTTGACTCTTGATGGTGATTCATCTTTGAACGTCCGGCTTCAGATTGGGAGTAAGTAGATGCATCCTCGCGTATGCCGTGGATTACACGAGAACTAGTGCGATCACGGACTTAAAATTCCTCAACTTTTCTGGTCAGAGATATGTTTGACCACTCAAGAGTAGATATTTTGGATTTCAGGTCGACCGTAGTAGTGTCCAATTTGCCGCTGGTTTTGTATTATTTCAATCAAGCCATCATGTTTAATACGAGTCTGTTCTGATTTCTACGACATTGTATCCGAGTAGATGATCTTTTGACGACGAAAGGCTTAGTTAAACGAACGTGGTCTAATACAACGAGACGAATGAGGACCGTCGTTGGATCGAACCGATAAACAATGCCGGGCCCGCGTGTACGTCGTATATTCAGTGAATACAACTCAAAGTGCATGCACGCTGACTCAATGAAGTTTTGAAACGAGAGGAGTGTCCGTGCTACACTAATATATCTGATAGTATCTATCCATCCGTCCATTCATCTTTCCATCTATTCATCAATCCGTCCATTTCTCTCTCCCTCCGCCCCTTCCTCCCTACCTCCATCCGTCCATATATATATATATCTATATATATATATATTTTAATACGCCACCTTAACATATTATTTGCAATGCATAATATAGAGTTCAAGTGCATTGCATTCAGTGTATGCAATAATGCTATTGGAATAAATTTAATATCTGCAGAGATTCTAACGTAATGAATTTAATGTATGCAAGTATACTAATGTAAAGAATTAAATGTAAGTAGGTATGTAAATTTCAACAATTTAATGCCTGCAAGTATGATAACGTAAAGGATATATGATGTCTGCAAGTATTCGAATGTCGCTTGCTTGTTTTTTGCTAAATACCAACTGCTGTAACGTTCCACAGGCTAATTTATATAATTGTTCTTGAACATAACTTCGGCTTTGTCGTGATCACGCTTGTAAGAATAAATCTGATCTTACCTGTCCTGACCCGAACTGACCTGAACTGATCTGAATTAACCTGACTTGACCTGAACTGATTTGAATTGACCTGGCCTGACCTGCTCTATCTGATTTTATATGACCTGACCGGACCTGATTTGATCTCAACTGACCTATCCTCACCTGATATGACCCGATCTGAGTTGACCTGACCTTATCTGTTCTGACATGACCCTGACCCGACCAGATCTGATCTCAGGCAGAGAAGTGCTCTGGCACGTGTTTGTTCATCGCAATGCTGTTTCAGTCACGTCGTGCTGACGTTACTGTATCGGTCACGTTAGGGAGGTTCCCAATGACCGGAAGTCTGTGGCGAATGGCGGTCGGCCGCGCAATTTTTGACTGGAACATTGACCTCGTCATCGTCGTCGTCGACTTCGTCGTTATACAGTCATCCGTTAGCAAGATGAAGAGATGCTTTGCCACCAGTTCTGCAATTGTAATTGTAACATTAACGTCGCCACAGAGGCAAGAGGGCAGCTGCCCCATATCCCGGCCCATGCTGTGTCTTGGGATTCGTGCAAATCCGACAAATTTTTATATGGAGGAAGGGAGGAAGGGGTACCACACGTGATTTGTAATTTGACATTTCACAATTCTCTGCATATAATGAAGTCAAACTTTGTCACAGATCGAAATGATTTAGGTAGGCCTACTTAATTTCAAAATTATAGTTGAAATATTGTGGTAAGCAAGAGCCAAAATGTACTTCATTTGGCATCAAATGCTTAAAATTGCGCAGGATTCTGAGGCTCTGTTGCAGACCCCGATAGACCAGAACCCTAGTCATTAGGGATCTTTGCTCTCCCAACTTCCAAGTTCTGGCGAAGCCACTGTATACTGTTTTTGCAACATCCCTACATAGAAATGCATTTCCAGATGAAGCAACCAGCCGCAGTAAAACTTAACGCACAATTTATGATCCCTTTAGGTTCCTCTGTGTAACCTGAAAATTCATTTACATTAACTTGTTGTTTGTAATTTTCTCACGTTTTTTGGTATCCAAATAAAATTGAATTGTATTGAATGATCGATGAAAATAATTACGCTAATATGGGAACCGGAGCGAAGAAATGAATCAGGCTTAAATAGAAGCGGGATGGATATGAGAATTCTACTCGTCGTGGAACCCTTTTAGTCTCAATCTTTTCATTAATCCTGGTTTCAATTAAACGGCATCATTTTTTGTATCAATATAGCTTCCATTTAGGCATAATTTTACTCATTAATCCAACGTTCATTTAAGCACGATTATTATTCATCCCAGCTTCCATTTAAACATGATTCTAGGGTTGAATAAGTGTGGATTAACAACATTGGACATGAAGTGGAGCATAGGAGACCTGATTGAAGCCTACAAGATTATTACTGGGAAGGAGGCGGTGCAGTCGGTGATTTTTTCAATTTGTACCAATAGAGTAACTCGAGGACACAGGTATAAATTGTTTAAAAAACTGAAAGGAACATCAGGGAAGAAATTCTTCAGTGGAAGAGTTGTAGACTTGTGGAATGGTATGGATGATAGTAATGTCTCAGTGGGAACTATCACAGCTCTAAAGAGGTAACTTAGATAATTGGGCTATTAAATCTATCCAGGACAAATTACAGTGGTTTTAAAACAGACTAAATGTCTTCTGAACCACTTTAAACCCTTGCTATTTTATGTTATTCGTCACTCCCGCTCCCAGTTTGACAATATTCCTATCATTGATCCACCTAGTTAAACATAGTTCTTTTCACTGATCACTCTTCTACCGACACTTCCGAGGCTCAACCTGATTTGCCATGTTGGAATAATTTACGACACTAAAGTGTAAGATTGCATCAAATATATTTATATAATATGCAATATTATTGAATCAGAGAGCTGCGCCAAAACACCCTGCGCCAAAACGTTCTGCGCCAAAACGTTCTGCGCCAAAATGGCTGAGCCGAAACGTCACGTAACGGAAATTTCTAATGCTTCAACAGCGAGCGCAAAAACGCCTTCTAAGGTATAAATTCTCGGCATCCTTACATATAATATTTGAAATTTTTTTCACACAACGGGATGATTTAGTACTTTTATTTTAAATAATGGTTTTAAAATGTGACGTATACAAGCGCCCACAATTTCAATATAATGTTCAAAAGTTTGCAGGTTCCTGGGGCTACGTCCCAGACCCTGCTGGGGAGCATATGACGCTCCCTCTGACCCCCTTGTCCTTCGGGACTGTTTGCCCACCCAACCTCGAAGCTCTGGCGATGCAACTAAATTTTAAATTGTAATTGGTAGGATAACTTCTATTGCATTAGAGTGTAAGGTTTGAAGGCTTCACGAAAAAGATAATTTGAAATTCGAATGCAATGCCAATTAGTACTCGAAGTGCATCCTCATACCCCTAATGAGAAGCTGTAGGCCGTATTGGCTACTTGAAGGACTGTTGAAGGACCATCCACGCTTTATTAATAACAGTAGTCTTTCTATCGTGGCTTACATGCACGTTGTTTAAAAATGAAAATGTTATTAGTTAGTACGCTAGATTGTAAAGTAAACACCGTTTAGAAAATGGTCTAAGAAAACATCTTTCTTTACTACACCAATGGTCTCAATAAACACCGGTACTGGTTCTAGCTTATATCTATGGTCTAAGAAACCACTTTCAGATTCTATCCTAGAGTAATGGTCTCAAAAACACCGTTATAGCTTCTATCCTATAGTAATGGTCTGAGCAAAAAACCGTTTCATGCGCACACCTATCTGCATTTCCGCTGTTATGCTGATGGCGGTGAGTCCATTGTCGTTTCCTGCTCCGTAACCGAGATGTAATACGTGAAGGTCCTTTCCTATGACTCCACACTAGAAATGTTACTACGAATGTCCGCTGACAACGTTTTAGGCTTTACCATATATTGATGGTCCCAGTAAACGCCGTCTTAGACAATGGTCTAAGAAAGCATCTCTTTTTCGCTATACCAATGGTCTCAAATAAACATAGGTCTGATATCCATGGTCTATGAAACCACTTTCAGGTTCTATTCTATAGCGATGGTCTTAGTCAGGCACTGTTTTTTGGCTTTATCTTGTGGTCATGGTCTAAGAAAACCCCGTTTTAGCGTTTCTCCTATTCCAATTCTGCACTGTTTCTATGCTCAGTGTTTAAAATGTAAAAAAGAAGTGCGCTGGTGCCCCCGACACTAGTATCAAAAAGTTAAGATCCAAAGATTGCAAAGGTTCGCGCGTAATATGGGTCCACTGAATTCGTTAAGATAGAGGTTGGATTGATGATGTTAATGATGCTGAAATAAAAGTTGCATTGTTGAAAAGAATAATTGCCTAAATGGAAGCAGAATTGATGAAAATAGTTCTTGCTGAAGCAGAAGCTGGATCTGCAGACATTATTATTATCAATCCAACTTCTATTTGACCAAATACAATGAACTAAAAATAAAATTTAGTTTTATTCGTTAGCTTTTTGTCCGTAAACCATTATTTTGTCGTCAACCATTTGTTGGTGAAATATTTGTTGTAATTTAAAACAGAGAATAGTTTTTGTGAAAGTGTCCACAAGGAGAAAGTCTTTAGAAGTTTATGTAAAGAGCCAGATAGGTCGCGAGAGAGAGAGCGCAGGTCAGATGAGAAGTTGCTCCAAACACTGGGACCAACAGTTGTAGGCCTACCTCAGTAGAAGCGGGATCGATGAAAAGAATCATGCTCAAATATGAGTGTGATCGATGAGAAATTCTGCCTAAGCAAAACCAGATTTATAAAAATTCTACATAAGCAAATGCTGTCTGTCCTTCGTTGATACAACTTCGATTTGAACAAGCATTATTATCATCCAAAAAGCATGCATATAGCATTAATTCGTTTCTTATATACAATTTCCATAAAAGCAAATCTCTTTGATCAGTACAGATTCAACTCAAGCAAGAATCTTTCATCAATTCAGCTTCTATTTAAACAAGCATTTTCGATATCAGTGTGATTTCTGCTTGATCAAAATTCTTTTAATCAATACAGCTTGTACTTAGGAAATAATTATTTTATAGATCAAGTTTCTGCTTCAGTAAGATTCTTTTTATCAACCCAGATCATACCCATGCAATATTCTTCTCAATAATCAATCCAACTTCAATTTATCAAGCATTCTCTTATCAATCCGAAGCAAGAATTTCTTTCATAAATCCAATCTCCGTGTAAGCAATAACTATTTCTTCAATCCAGATTCTACTTACGGAATAATGTTTTAATACATCCATGGCACCTTCCATTTAAAAGCGAGATTTTGCCAGGGTCAGGTTCGGCCTGGCAGCCCACCTGAGGTATAATGGGCCAGACAGAGCTGGACTGGCCTTGCCTCGGCCGAAAATACTATAAAATAAAATACCACGAAAATAAACTGAAGTGCATAGAACTAAACTGCATTGAATTAAAGTGAACTGTTTGTAAATAAAGTTGAGTTAGATTAAGTGAATTGAAAAGACATGAACTGTCGTGCTACGCTGGGCAGGGCTGGGATGTCCATGGCTTGGCTGGGGTCAGGCTCGGCTTGGCAGCCCTCCTTAGATAGAATGGGCCGGACAGTGACAGACTGGTCTTGCCTCGGTCGAAAATAAAGTAAAATACCACAAAACAAAGTGAAGTGCATAGACCTGAACTGCATTGAACTGAAGTGTACTGTTTGTAAATAAAGTTGATTTAGATCAAATTAACTGAAAAGACATCAGCTGTCGTGCTAGGCTGGGCAGGGCTGGGGTATCGATGGCTGGGCCAGGATCAGACTTGGTTTGGCAGCCCTCCTGAGGTATAATGGGCATGACAGGAAATAAAATATAAAAACCACAAAAAAGTGAATAGAGCTGAATTGAATAGAACTGGTGTGAATTGTAGTGAAATTAAAGCTGAATTGGATTGAATTAACTGAAAAGACATCAGCTGTCGTGCTAAGCTGGGCAGGCCTGGAGTGTCCAGGGCTGGGCAAGGGTCAGGTTCGGCTTGGTAACTCGCACAAGGTATCATGGGCCGGACAGAAGTAGACTGGCCTTGCCTTGGCATAAAAAAATAAAACAAGATTTAAGGAGACCGGTAGTCATCCAGGGTGTTTTTTTGAACTCCTTACAATGTTTACCATATTTAGGACACATGTGAAATGCGGTATCATAAGCGCTTTTTACTAGTGGTAGAAAGAGTCATAGGCACTATTAGGGTCACAGTTCGCACATGCCTCTTCAACAGATGACCAGAACAAAATAAAGTGAAGTGTATAGAGCTGAACTGAATAGAACTGGGGGGGGGGGTCCAGGGCTGGGTTAGGGTCAGAATCGGCTGGAAAGCCCTCCTGAGGTATAATGGGCCGGACAGAGATGGACTGGCCTTACCTCGGCCGAAAATAAAATAAAATAAAATACCACAAAATAAACTGAAGTGTTTAGAGCTGAACTGCATTGAACTGAAGTGAACTGGGCAAGGCTGCGGTGTGCAAGGCTGAGCTAGTTTCGGGCTCTCCTGGGCAGCCCTCATGAGATATAATGGGCCGGACAGAGCTGGACTGGCTGAAATTAAAATAAAATACCACAATATAAACTGAAGTGTATCGAGCTGATCTGCAATGAATTGAAGCGAACTGTTTGTAAATAAAGTTGATTTAGGTTAAATTAACTGAAAAGACATGAGCTGTCGTGCTAGGCTCTCCAGGGCAAGCGTTTCCAGGGCTGGGCCAGGGTCAGGCTCTGCTTGGCAGCCCCTTCGATATGGTAGACCATGATATACTTCTGCATCGCCTTGAAACGTTCTTTAGTCTTAGAGTTCTCCCTCTTCTTTGGTTTCAATCTTATCTTACTGATCGTACCCAAATGATCATCCTAGGTGACTCCCGCAGTTCTTGGGTACCTGTTCAATTTGGTGTTCCTCAAGAATCCGTACTGGGTCCACTTCTATATATCATGTTTACAACTGATATTCCTCGCCTTTTTGAAAAGCACTCGATCTCAGATCATCTTTACGCTGATTATGTTCAGGCCTTCGTGCACGACTCCACTTCCAACGAACTTGCTCTTTGCTAATCTATTGAATCACTCTCTGCTGATCTCAACTGTTGGATGTCCTCAAACCGTCTCTCACTCAATTCTTCCAAGACTCAATTGATCTGGTTGGGCACCCACCAGCAGCTGCTTAAACTTGATTACGCTTTACTTGCCAAGCGGTTCCCTGAGTTTAGTTTCTCTACAAATGTCCGCAATCTGAGTGTCACACTGGACAGTACTCTATCCTTCTCTGCACATATATCTAATCTCTATCGGTCCAGCGTCTATCATTTGCGGCGACTACGCGCTGTCCGACGATCTGTGTCTTCGACCATTTTTTTCGACCATGGCTCATGCCTTCATCTGCTCCCGCATTGACTACTGTAACTCATTACTCATCGACCTACCAAAACTCCGCCTCACTCCGCTCCAGTCTGTACTCAATGCAACTGCTCGTTTGATCGCCCGTCTTCCACGTTTCTCACATATTTCTACTTTCATGACTCAACATCTTCATTGGCTTCCGTTGACTGATAGGATTCATTTCAAAGTTCTCTTTCTTACATTCAAAGCGTTGTTGGGTTAAGCTCCACTCTATCTATGTGATCTTATCAGGAAACCAATCTCAGATACCACCGGACGTCCTCTCCGTTCTTTAGACCGTCACGATCTTCTAGTACTGCCACAGCTCAGCATTGTGCCTATGCCTCTGTTGGCCTTTTGCTATGGAACAGCCTTAGTGCTGTGACTCGTGCTGCAATCTTATCTAGTAGCACAACTGTTTCTGATCGTTCTCTTAAGACTTCTCTTTTCTCTAGGGGTTTTTCGCACTTGGAGCGCCTCCGATTAAGTTGCACTGTGAGAGGCGCTTAATAAGTCCGTAAATAGAATAGAATAGAATAGAATAACGAACTGAGCTAGACTAGCCTTGCCTGGGCAAGGGTCAGGCTCGGCTTGGCAGCCCTTCTGAGGTATAATGGGCCGGACAGAGCTGAAGTGAACTGGGCCAGGATGAGGTGTGCAAGGCTGAGCTAGTTTCGGGTTCTCCTGGGCAGCTCTCACGAGGTATAATGGGCCGGACAGAGCTGGACTGAACGAAAATAAAATAAAATCAGATACCACAAAATAAAGTGAAGTGCACAGAGCAGAACTGCATTGAACTGAAGTGAACTGTACGTAAATAAAGTTGATTTAGATTAACTTAAATGAAAAGACCTGAGCTGTCGTGCTAGACTGGGCAGGACTGGAGCTTCCTGAGGTATAATGAGCCGGACACAGATGGAGTGGCCTTGCCTCGGTCGAAAACAAAATAAAATAAAATACCACAAAATAAACTAAAGTGTTTAGAGCTGGACTGAACAGAACCGAAGTGAACAGTAGAGAAATCATGTAGAATTAGATTAAATAATCTGAAAAAGCGGGGCGCTTCTGCAATAAAGCCCTAATGAGGTATAATGGGCTGGACAGTGATAGACAGTGATGAAATAAAATACCACAAAATAAACTGACGTGCAAAGAGTTGAACTGCACTGAATTGAAGTGAACTGTTTGTAAATAAAGTTGATTTAGATTAAATTAACTGAAAAGACATTAGCTGTCGTGCTAGGCTGGCCAGGGCTGGGGTGTCCAGGGCAGGGATAGGGTCAGAATCGGCTGGACAGCCCTCCTGAGGTATAATGGGCCAGACAGAGATGGACTGGTCTTGTGCAAGCTGATGGAGCGACTGGTGACCGATCCGCTGACCTGGCCCATGGAATCCAACCACCGCTTCAACAGGTTCCAGTCTGGCCTCCGAAGACTGCGGATTTGCCAGGACCACATCGTCCGACTCCAAGACGACATACAACGAGCCATCCAATCTAAATTCAGCCTCACTGGAGTCTTCGTGGATCTAGAAAAGGCCTTCGATCTGATGTGGACTGATGGACTGCTGTTCAAGCTATAGCAGCACAGTATCACAGGCCAGATGTTCAACTGGATCCGGGACTTCTTGACGGACAGAAACATCCGTGTCCGAGTAGGCTCATGACTATCAGAACTCTTTCACATGGATAACGGATCGCCGCAGGGCACTGTCATCAGCCCTGTGTTATTCATCATCATGAACGACATCCCGGAACCAAAGAACGACGTTCGACTTTCACTCTACGCGGACGACAGCGCCATCTGGAGTGCTGGACCAAATTCCGAAGTGAACAGGCGACATCTTCAGACATATCTCCACCAATTAAAAAGCTTCTTTGATCAATGGGGATTCAAAGTATCAACAACAAAGACCATCGCCGTCGAATTTCACCGAACCGGAACCCCTACAGCCCACCGACCGCTGAAGCTCGGGACTTCTCACCTCAATTACAAGAACAACGTCAAGTTTCTGGGAATGATCTTCGACCAACCTCTCACCTGGTGCGACCACATCAATTACATCGCCGATCGCTGCAAGAAACTACTCAATCTTATGCGCGCCATCGCAGGATCGCACTGGGGAGCCTCAAAAGACACCCTCCTGATGATTTACCGAGCCCTCATCCGCTCCGTCATCAACTACGGCTGCGTTGCCTACGAGAGCTCGTCCAAGAACTAGAAGAAGACTCTTAGTACCATTCAATACAAGGCACTGATGATAGCCTCTGGAGCGCTCCGAGGAACCAGCCTGGCCGCCCTGCAGGTGGAATGCGGAGAGATGCCACTTCACCTACGACGAAAGCAGCTGATGATGGAGTACATCCTGAAGATCAACGCCATACCAAACCATCCGAGTCAAGGCGCGTCAGATCGACAACGAGATCGCAGCGCCTATCATCTCTACGCTCACCTACGGCGGAGGACCGCCGTGGCAACTAAGTCCGCCCGTCATTGACACCACTCTGGTCGAGAAGATCCGAGACTCGGAGGATCCTCCCTGAAGAAGAATACTCGTCGAAAACCACATCCGAACCTACGACGGACAAGTGGCTATCTACACGGATGGATCAAGCAGCCCATCAGACAGGGTATCATGCTCGTTCTACGTACCCTCCTGTGGTCACCAAAGAAGCTACCGGTTGACGGATGGCGCGTCGGTCCTGGCGGCGGAAATGGAGGCCATAACGAGGGCGGTAACCCAGGCAGTCCTTGCGCCTTAAGCAAGGAAGGCTACCCGGATACTCTGGCGGTCCTTGTGCCATAAAACAAGGAAAAATAGCGCAAAAAGGTAAAGCATTAAGCTCTCTCTACCTGCCCTCTAATGGTTGCCATGGAAACTGCCTGATGAGAAATGGCTCGTCAGTCCTGGCAGCAGAAATGGAGACCATGAAGAGGGCGAGACAAACCAGACATCCACGCTAACACCTGTCTTGTTGTTGCCTTTCAGATTCCTTCAAGACCTGGACGACGAAAGACAAACACCAACACACCAACTAAAGACCGAAGAAGCAAAGACGAAGACGCGAAGCCAGAAAATAAACACTGAATATTTATGTGAAAAATTTACCTAAAATGCTAATTAATCTTATAAATCATATTGTATTGTAAATGCATAAAACAGAGATTGACGCATATCATCCTCGTCATGGATGCGTCGTTAAATAAATTTATATCAGTCAGTCAGACTGGCATTGCCTCGGCCGAAAATAAGATAAAATAAAATACCACAATATAAGTGTTTAGAGCTGTACTGAACAGAACCGAAGTGAACTGTAGTGAAATAACGTAGAATTAGATTAAATAATCTGAAAAAACTTCTGCTATAATGGGCAAGGCTGGGGTGTGCAAGCCTGGGCTAGTTTAAGGCTCTCCTGGGCAGCCCTCCTGAGGCATAATGGGCCGGACAGAGCTGGATTGGCGTTGCTTTGTCAAAAAATAAAAGAAAATACCAAAAAATAAGCTGAAGTGTTTTGAACTGTACTGAATAGAACTGAAGATAATTGTACTGAAATTAAAACTGAATTAGATTGAACTAACTGAAAAAGCTGGGCTGTCGTGCTTTGCTGGGCAGGGCTGGCGTGTCTAGGGCTTGGCTAGGTTCAGGCTCGGCTTGGCAGCCCTCCTGAGGTATAATGGGTCGGACAGAGCTGGACATACCGAAAATAAAATAGAATCAAACTAAAAAACCCCACAAAATAAACTGAAGTGCATCAAGCTGAACTGAATTGAACTGAAGTGAACTGTATGTAAATAAAGTTGATTTAGATCAAATTAACTGAAAACACATGAGCTGTTGAGCTAGGCTGAGCAGGGCTGAAGTGCCCAGATCTGGGATATGGTCAGGATCGGCAGGGCAGCCCTTCTGAGGTACAATGGGCTTGAGAAAGAGGGATTAATATGTTACATGAGTGAGGCAAGTAACAGGTAGACTATAAAAATGGTACTTTATGTTATCTTTCATGAAAATATCAACGCCTCCACCCCGGCCTGTAGATCTACAGCGACATTCAAAGTTATAGCCTGGAATATGAACTGAGTGTACTAGATTATCGTCTAACCACGTTTCCGTGACTGTTAATATGCCAGTCGCTGTTCTACACAAAAGGTCCTCGATACACGATAGCTTCCCAATCATACTTTGGCAATTTAAATGCAGTATAGATATCCAGAGTTACACTTGCTTGCACGGAAGAGGTGACACTATAGGTGCAAAGGCCTGGTCTCATTGTGTAATAATGCACGTCAGGATCAAGGTCGTTGTTAATGAGCAGCGAGCGATAAAAACTAGAGTCGGTAAATAGGTCAAGACGTGGCCCTTCCCTCAATTTATGAAGTGAATATCGAAAAGCCTTATCTTCAAGAATAGATTGCGTAAAATCATTATTGTTGCGTTTCCCACTGATGGATGAGCTATTTTACCAGGATGGCCCTCCGAGTGGTTGTGTGCTGCAGGTAAGGCTCTGCGGTCGGCAAGAGACGGATGTTCAACAAAGATTCTTTTATGGCAACTCAACTGGCAATTAAAGCGTCCGATGAAACTGTCAACTGTTCGCACTGACTGCTGCTAGAAGACGGACTTAAACGACTAACTACGACGACTAAGTAAGCTGTTTGACGACTGTCCGTGACGAATATGACGATCGTTCTCGACAACCGCTTCCAAACGACTGCGATGACCGCTAAAAACCGAATGACTCCACGACGGACGAAGACGACCGTGCTTCACGACGACTAAGGACTGACTGAGCTCAACGACGGACTAAGACGACCGAGCTCCACGACGACTAAGGACTGACTGAACTCAACGACGGACTAAGACGACCGAGCTTCACGACGGCGAAGAACTGACTGAGCTCCTTGACTTGTTCTTGGTATAAGTTTATTTAACGACGCATCCATAACAACGAGGATATGCGTCAAACAAGTACAAGTATACAAGGTACATATTTACGTTTATGATAAGTGTCTTTAAGTGTCTCTTTAAGTGTCTTTTAATGTGTTTTAGGCAATGGTGTGTAATATATTATAATATTGTATAGTAATGTTCACACTAAGTTGTTCATTGTCTATTTACAGTACTCCTAGATCTTCCGACCAGAAACTGCCAGCCACTTGTAGATGGTGTCCAAGCGGCTGGTTTGACTGAGTGCGGTGTGCTCCTTGACTGTGGATCCTCTCCTTTTTATAGGCGAATCCGTGTCATGCGGCAGACACGCGGCCGCCACGCGGCAGACACGCGGCATTGCCGTGGCAGGTGCCGCTAACACGGTAGACGAGGCATGAAAGCAGGCGCGGCTGGCGCCGTGGCAGGCGCGGCATACACGCGGCATCGCCGTGGCAACGTGACGGACACGGAGCAGAGGCCGCGCGGCATGCGCGGCAAATACGAAGAGGACACGCGGCAGACCCGCGGCGAATGCGCGGCATTGTCGTGTCAGACGCGGCCGATATGTGGCGACGCAGGGAAGACAGGGTGGAATAGGCGTAGGAGACGCGCGGCAGAGGCGTGACATTGTGGTGGCAGGCGCAGCAAACAGTCATGGCAGCCAACAGCAAAAACCCAAAACCGCAACATTATCATCAGTTACACGATTAAAAGAAATTAATTTCGCTAGGCAGGCACTGCAAAACCACGAAGTAAATTAGCAATCGGTACATCAAGGTGAGCCAAATGATAACTTTTATAGCAGAGCACACAAGTAACAAGTTTGTCATTAACTTTAGACGAGTGAATGCAGAAACAACACTTAACTAAATTCTTATCCAGACGCTGAACTGGCAGCACAAACTAAAGTAAAACAATCGCACAGGGGATGCGATTTTAGCTTGGTATTGACGCAAGTAACACGTGACGCAAACGTCACAGCGGCGTTGTCTGAGAGTGTTGGGCGCAGCTACGTCTATAATACGCTCTAAATGCGCTCGCACCGCACCGTCTTTACGCCGCGCTCGCACCACGGTTTTTTTTTATTTGGCCACGAACATCACGCTCGTTGTGACAGCACCACGCTCGATTGCAATAAGTTCATAGAAGATCGAACTGCGGTCCTATTGCGTGCTACACGTTTCTGCCACGCTTCAGGAGCGTTGTGGGAGCGTAGTGGGATCGGGGCCTGGTGCGTCGAAGGTTTTAAGGCTTGCCTCTTTCAAATCTTATACTTCATCAGCAGCTTCTGTGTCATACGAACTGATCTGCATATCGTCCCGATTATCGGTTGAATTTGGGGCGCCATCGATTGATGTCTTGCGCATTAGACACCGGCGCAATAGAAGATATTAATTACACATACAATTATTACATAAATGAATCGAGTCATATGAACCTATGCATCACTGTCAAGTAACCGCAAAACCAATATTTTCAGTATACTATACACAATACTAGTCAGCAGCAATAACGGTAAAAACGTTGATTTCTTTAAAAAAGTGTTATCAAATAAGCCTACCTAACGATTTTATGTTATTTAAAAAAAATCCTTTTAAAGATTATTTTTGTAAAAGATATTCAAATTACCTTCGAGAAGTATTTTATTTAGTATTTTCATGTCATAAGCTCGACATCTTTCTCGAAGTCCTATACACACTTCAACGGTTTGAGGGAGTGAAACAGTGGAGTGAGGGGTGCCTGCTGAAGCCACGCTACTGATCAGTGGTGATCAACGCTTAGGTCGAAGTACTACCTATAGGGCGCAACGCGAGGTGTGAAGGTTCGGCATGAATCCTGAAAATCCTGGCTTACATAGAAGATAAAACTGCCTCGGATACAGGATAGAATCAGAGCCAGTCCCAAGCCTGGAACTCCCCCATGGAAGAAGTGCGAGGGTCGAACGGATGGATGCAGAAACTTTATAGACAAATAGAAAGAAATCCAACACAAAGACAGAAGCAGCGGAACACTCTGGAAACGGGAATCGGGGTTGCATGGACCATTCGATCCATGGACCAGGCAGCAGTTTGGATCTCTAGAAACAGAGGACAGAAGCATCGCAACACAGAAAACTCTGGATACGGGAACCAAGGTTGCATTGGAAACCTACGGTCTTCTACCCATGAACCTTGACATAGGCCTACTATTTTGTATTGGCATTTATATGCACAACACGTTATACTTGCTTTTCTTTTAGCCGTTTGATGTCTTTTTCAATCAATAATATCTCTCAATTAATTAACATAACCTAAGGTATTCGCGTTTTGTTCATCAAACTGACAGTCCGCAGTTTGATTATAAGTCAATAGCATGAAAATGATTACCACAGGTCATCACAGGAACCTGATTTGACTGCATACATACCAACCACGCAGAGCCTCCACGATGGCCGATTGATTCGACCTTTTATAAAGAGCGGGAATCAACCTGGAGTCCATTCAGATGTTCTGCATGTCTGCATATAATGCTGTATAATTATAAAGCTTATTAAGTACCATTGGCACGAGAGAATTGTGTATCACGGCACGGCACCGATTACTGTTCAATTGCAAAGTTGTGCGTTCAGGCTAATTAACACAGGCCTAATCACGGTTAACCATATGGTAACTGTTTGATCGATTGTTGGAAGTGACATGAAGGACGAATATTGTATCATTGGCGGCACGAATTGAGCACCCGATCCGAAATGGAGCCCTATATTATTATGGCTAGAGCTTGCTCTTCGAATCTAATAACATCCATAGCGCCTCTATGATTATTCCAAAGAAAGAATGCAGGGTCGTATCGTTTGAAATCATAATCCGAAAACATAATCCGTTGATCCTATGGTACAAATTCGGTTGGTCATATAAACGAGAAACCAGGCTGCCTAGAGTGGAATCCGTTTACTGGTTGGACAAGACTTTCCCAGATGCTTGTCTTGGCCCTAAGATGTTATTTCTGACGCGTCTCGTCCCTTAGGCCTAAGTGTAATAAATAAACAGAATCAAATAATTTATAAAACATGATTGAAACTATGCATATAAATACTGTAAAAGCAGCAGAAACAAAGCTCTCAGCAGCAGAAGAAGGTCCTATATAAGGGGGGCCTACCTAAACTATCAAAGATTCTGACATTGCTACTTGAAATCATCATTTTGCGGGTATTCGTGGCAGGCCTATGTAAAATTCGATGACAGAGCATTACCTGGATAGCAACGCAATTTTTACGTATAAAAATGCAATACCAATTTTTAAAACTAGGATAAGTTGATGCACGACAGTGCGTAAGTAAGGTTGAAAATAATTTCGCTGTGACACGGCAGATGAATACATGAAAATGAAAGAACAAGACAACTATAGCCTATTTCATGTAGAGCTAATGGGCATAATGCTTCCCATTATGAACATAATAACACGAACATATATATACGTGAGTCAATAAAATTATTCTAAGTCAATAATTTGTCATTAAGCAGTACGTGCACGCAAGTGAATAGAAACGTAGGGGCCTACAATCGTCTGCGAAAGCATACGAAACACCGCATATCTGACTGCCAACCGCCAGCAGCGAGGTCAGATCCATTGAAAGTCGTGAGAGTAATTGTAAACTATAATATGGAATTTAAGAATAAAAACAGGATGAAAAGGAATCGAATTGGGAGTGCAATCATTTATGTCATCCTACTCAGCGGAGGTTTTCGTTATAACGGTGCAACGGAATTGCCAGGAATAAGAGGTAGAAGCGTAAAACCAATGCTAGCAAGGGCAGGTGATATCAATATCGGGTTGGTATTAGATATTACAGAGTACGACCCAGTGACTCACCAGTGCGGAACAGTTCCCCGTCAATTGGCATGCAGTCAAGTGGAGATAGCCATATACGTCACGAATCAAATCAACATGCGCTCTGACCTTCTGCCGAACATTACACTCGGCTTCGTCAGTGTCGATGGCTGTTATAACGATTTGAAGAGTCTGGAGATGGTTACGTATTTCATCAACGATGACGACAGTTGCTCCGATTCAGAAAGTTGCTCCGATGTCGATCAGGTCACGAATCGATTATCTAATGAGCTGAAACATTACAGCGTCGTTGGAATTACCGGACTGTCCACCAGCCGAGTTTCTACAGCAATCTCGCCTCTTATGGGCATTTACAGAATACCACAGATCAGCATCTATGCCACGAGTGACGATCTAAGCGACAAAAGTCGTTACGAATATTTTATGCGACTTGTGGCGACAGATAGGTACCAAGCATTGGCGATTCTAGGAGTCGCCAGATATTTCGGCTGGACTTATGTTTCAGTAGTATACACCGAAGGATCTTATGGAGAAAACGGTATCAAACAGATAGAAAACCTTCTACACGGTGAGGCCTCAAGTTACGGGATATGCATTGCAGTTGCCATAAAGGTATCATCAACAGTCGATGAGGAAGAATATAATTCCATCGCAGATATACTAATTAGTAACGAAAACGCAAGAGTTGTTATAATGTTTATCGAAAGATCGATTATTATGCAGCCTTTGTTGAATACGATTAGCGGGAAAAGGTCGGTTGGCACTTTCATTTGGATAGGAACCGACGGAATGGACGAATTAGACGAACAACAAGTTACCGATAACGACATTTGGGAAGGCACCTTCTATGTAACGCATTCCTTTTATCATATGCCCGAGTTTGAAAATTATCTGAGAACGGTTACCCCCGAAACCAGTCAGAACAATTCGTGGATTTTACAATTGTGGGAAAACGAATACCAGTGTAACTTCAGTGACATCGCGAATCATACAAACGATAGATCGTGTAGCATGAACTTAACACTCGATTCGCCCATTTGTCCAGCTGTCCCTTCAAAATACAATCGCATTCATGATGCAATTATTATATTTGCTACTGCTTTGCATGATCATATTTCGGACACATGTCCGGAAGGGTTCGTGGACAAGAGAATACTGAAGGACTGCATCCGTGGAGACGCTTTATTGCAAAGAATAAAGAGTTCGTCCTTCGAAGGAATTCTTGGAAAAATTCAATTCAACGAAAACGGCGATTTCATGGAAAATATACTCGTGAAGCAATATTATTCGTCTGAGAATCACATTCGTAAGTCAAGAATTGTTGGGTTATGGAATTCTACTGATTACCAGTTGTCTATCAATGAATTCCAGATTGACTGGAAATTGTTCAATAAGCTCTATCCTCTAGCGGACATGAATCAGCCACCCTTGTCAGTCTGCAGTGAACCATGTCTTGATGATCAGTATGTCATAAAACAGTCTCTTTCGTGTTGTTGGATTTGCGAAGACTGTCGCAATAACGAAATCATCCTTCAGAATAGAACAGGTTGCCAGACATGCCCGATGTTAACTTGGCCTGATGAAGAGACGGCCACCATATGCAAGCCCATAGATCCAGTGTATCTTCGTTATTCAGATGTTCTATCGATATTGCTACTTTGTCTCGCAGTTGTGGTAGGTCTTTGCGCAGTTGTATGCGCTTCTGTGTTTCTGGCGAATAGGAAAAGCAAGCTGGTAAAAGCACAAAGCATTCAGCTAAGTTTATTTATTCTCGTGGGCATACTGGTTGTTTCTGTAACTGTTGTCGTTTTCGTCGTCCCTCCGAATACGGCCCATTGGATCTGCATCGTCAGATATGTAGGTTTCCACTTTGGCATCAGCATGATCTACACTCCAATTTTGGTGAAAAATATTCGAATCTACAGAATATTTGCTTTTGCAAAGAAGAGCGTCCGAGCGCCAAGATTCATATCGTCTGAATCTCAGATGGTCATCGTTTTAATCTTGCTTATGATTCAGGTTGGTTGTCACACACTAAATCCACTATAAAAAACTGTGATTAGATACCTTTCAAGGTGCGTTCACATTAGGCCTACTAATGTTTCCTACGACTATTTGTTTATCTTAAAGTGATATCAGCTTATAGCAACATTTGAAATTTAAACAGGCGTACTCTACTGTAATAATTATCGAACGAAAATACTGTTGAATGTGCACAATGAAAGTATAATTAGCTATATTTATAACGATTATAATTTATATTTTTAATCCTCTAACGAAGTGTCAATGTGTATGGAGAAAATTGCGACATTATTAGAGAGTGAGATGTTGACATTATTACAACAAGATTATTTCGATATTGTTCAACAGCTGGTTTTGGTGGCAGTATCGGAAAAACATTCAGCCGCTACCACGACCTTAAGGATGCCAAGCATTTTCGAGAAGTATGTGGAGCTCTACTGTTACAAGTCGACGATATGGTTCTTGGTTCCTCTGTCTTACAACATATTCATCATGCTTCTATGCGCTTGGATTGGATTCTTCACCAGGAAACTACCGAATAACTTTAACGAATCATGGTTCATATTCATCTCAGTCGCTACAACTCTATTTGCTTGGGTTGTTTTTATACCGGCCTATTTTACAGTAGCAAATGTCAGCCTGCAATCGGCAATTTTGGGATTCGCTCTGATGCTCATTGGTCTGATAACGCTCATTTTTCAATACCTGCCCGTTTTTTATGCCATTGCCTTTGTACCTCCAGAAAATCTAGCCACTGGTACAGTGACCACACTTGAAGCGTCGTCGACCAACGCCATAAGCCCGAAAATAGAGGGGTAGGTAGTCAAATATTGTGGAAGAGGATATGAGCATAACAAGAAGTGAGACATCGTCATGCTAACGTTGTGTGTTATAATCGGCGTATTATATGGGGGCATTTTATAATGATAAATGTTTTTGTTAACGGATCATTGAATTATTAAATGTCTACAATTGCATTCGAACGTCTTTCACTTGCAGCATTTTCGCACTCATATTATTATAATTATCAGAGTTTATAGTCAGATCTTGTATTTTAAAATTTCTTTCCTTGTGTGCGTTTGATGTCATTACAATACCGAGACGTGACTTATATAGTCAGGCATAGTGTATCGCATCACCCATCGTTTTAGTTGTTACCTGACCCGTGACCTTGGCAGAAACCGTCATATATAGGCCTACATATAGCGAACTCAGCTTCAAAAGTGCAGCTGCAAAAACTTCCTCATTATTTCGTGCTAAATTGGATTACTGCAATTCTCCATTGCTCTACATAGACATCACACAAAAAACGTCTCCAAATGATTCAGAATACTTTCGTCACCAAAACCATCAAACACCACTAGGCCTACATCATTCATATCCTCGAAAAACGCCACTGGCTCAAAATGCCAGAACGAATATAAACCAGTTTCCGCAACCCGTTCCCCTATCACTGCTTTGCTTATTCGCCGCCTCATCACTAAAATTGGTTGCAAATCATTCCATCGCCATCACTGTCCAGCCTCGTCAGAAAAACATCCTTCCAGTATTGATCCATGCTACGAACTCACTGAAACCTCACCTCTTACTATCTCTCTCTACAGGGCTTTCACTCAAAACTGAATCTTAGCTTTTCATAAATCCTAGCTTCAAATCTAGGCAGATATTATTATATATGTAGTTCCAGACGCGTACGTGGTGCGGTGATGGTCATGACTCGATTGGAGAGCTTGAGATAAGTAGTGACAGGAGGGTCGAATAAGACTGAGACATGGCTGCATGGTGAAGAGTTCGCAATGATATTTGAGCTGGGAGCATTGTAGCGAGTTGTAGGTTAGCAACACGACTTTGAAATGGATGTGGTTTGAGATTTTTAGCGATTGATTGGAGGATGGGAGTGATGTGATGATGCTTAGGCATTATGGTGACGGCTCTAGATAGCGAGCTTTGGTTAAGTTGTAGACGCTTGAGTTGTGTGGATTCAAGTTTGAGGAAAAGGGAATTTCAGTAATCGAGCTTCTAGTTGACAATGAAGGCAGCAATGGTGAAGTTAGTTTTGAAGTCGAGCATGGGCGAAGGTCACAAATGTGCGAGAGGCTGGAAATGTGGTTGGTGAAAAGGATATGAGGATCAAAGAGACGCCATCAGAGGTGAAGAGAATTAATAAAGAGTTTATGGATAGGTGTACATGTATTGGCGGGTCAAGGATGTTACTGATTTGGGCAGGAAGGTCAATCATGATGAATTCCTGTCTGGAAGAGTTGAGGCAGAGTAGGTTGGACGACAACCACTGAGAGATTAGGTTCACCATATTGACTAACTGTGCGCTAGGGTGGAAACGAGCTTTGTGTAAAGTTGGATGTCATATATGCGTAGCCTACAGTTGACGGTCAACAGAGGAAGATTTTATTTGATGAAGAGCAGTGAATACATGATGGAGCCTTGAGGGACACCTTATGTAAGTGAAAGATGTTACGAACAGTGGTTGGAGTATTTAACACGAAAAGATCTGGAAATAAGTAGACATCAGACCCAGAAGATGGTATATCTAGAAGAGGGCTGTGATCAAAGGTTTCGAATGCGGTTGATGTTGATGTGTTGATGTGTCATGGAGACAGAGGCAGGAATTATCACGCTGACGGCAGAGACCAGTTTGTTATACAGATCTGCAAGTAATGTTCTTGTAAAGTGATTCTTAGTAAAGTCAGATTGTTGAGAGTTGAGGGGTGAATTTGAAGGGAAGACGTACGTCATTGAGCGGGACAAAGACAATTTTTGCAGTTAACGTAGATAGAATGGAAATGGTAGTTAGATATAATTTCTTGTCAAGAGTTTCTTTCTTTGGCATGGAAGAGACCAGAGAGTGTTTAAAGACCATGTTATATCCACTGAGTGTAAAGATGTATAGCCTGTCTCTCCTAGCCTGTGATAAATTTGTAACTGCGGAGGTGGTAGAACTTTAGTACGGGTGTTTCTCTTACCCCGCCACCGGGTCAAGCGTTTTTCGGCATTTTGCCCCTTGTCAGCATTACAATTTGCAGCTTCAAGGGTCTGTGCTCATAAAAAATAACAATATTTGATAAAATCAAACATAAAGCAAAACGACTCTATTTAGCACTAAGTCTTGATTGCACAGAAAACGAAACAGTCGCATTTAACACATATGGCCCTAAGGAACGTAATCAGAAAGAAACGTTATGTACCGTCCTATTTGGGCTAATATTTGTAGGCCTATACTACAATAGAAAGTGGATAAAATTGGATCAAAAATTTTAGGCATAACCAATTGACTAAAACAAGTTGGTTCCAATTGCACGAAAACTTAACAGTCGCATTTAACATGTGTTGAAGTTAAGAAAAAAAATTGCACACAATCCACAGCAATCTTATTTCATATTCATGCACTAATCTAGATAAATCATGATCAACATTTAAAAATCGTTATTCAACACATCCAGTGGCGTCGGTTGCGTTTTGAAAGTGGTGGGGGCAAAAAATAAAATTTTTTGAAAACCGCGCGGCGAGATTTTTTACCCTCCTTTCTTTCTGAGTGCCCCTCCGCCAGTTTACAGAACACTAGTCTGTGTCCCCTTTGCAGGGGAACGTGTTCTAGTCAATTATGACATAACTAGAATTGTTGTCAAATATTATAATTGTATCATTGAGCATATGTCGGCTTCAAGTATTCAAAGACCTGTCAAAGCCATAGACTACATGTTGCGAATAAGATACGGTAACAGTTCTGTAAGCCTATGCGGTAGGCATACGACCGGGCTAAAGAGGCATCACTTGACGCTTTAACGCGCTATAGGTTGTTTAGGTGCTTTTCAGTGCCAGGATCTTGTGAGGTCAAGCTAGCCAAGAGCACGGCAAGAACTATAGATAGATATCGTACGGCGCTCAGGAAGAAACCGATCGATGGTGGTGTCGATTCTGTCGCCTATCGAGGTGATGCAGGAAGACGTTGATCTGTTTGTGCGCCGGGGCGCGCGTGGATACGTTCAATATATTTGGCTGTGCGCGCATGTGTCTATTGAATGGTTTATTGGGCGGTGTACGCGTGGGTCTGCTGATCGGTTTATTTGACTGTGCGCGCGTAGGTTTGTTTTAAAGGCAACGCTTAGTGTTAATAGAATTTCTTCAATATTATTAATAAATCAAGCTTAGAAATTCACAGGTTAGTACAAAGTTGATAATTATTTTATAACGCACAAATACAAGTAGATTATCTATTAATTAAGGTATAGGCTACCTATTAAGAATGTAGCCTATCATGTTCAGTACATAAAGTTGTGTTTGGTAATCTAATTTAGCGTGTGTCCTGTTCTCCAATGTAAGTCAACGTTTAATGAAACCAAACCAACACCTACAAAATTGTACGCATTTTAAATAATATATTAAATTTTTCATTTTATTTTCAGTAATAATTTTAAAGAATAAGTTTTACATTTCGTCTAGAATATAAAAAAATTCCAAACAAGAGCACACCTCTACAGTAAGAGCAATGCACAGATAGTTTTTCAAATGTTTGAAAGTTCCAAAAAATTGTGAACGTCTCTCCTAGGCACAATCTCGAGATCTCATTTGCACAATAAACTTCTGTGGTAACATTTTATGTGTAGACTCTTAAGTTGATGTGGTTCCGTCTTTTCGTTTATCTTAAGCCGTGTTTCCGAAATATCTTACCACAAGTTCAGTCTACAAATCTACCATTCGTGGTATCGGCTGCTGATTCGATCTTAGGCCTGAATAATGTGGCGCAAGATATCGCCACAATGAACAAGCTCTCCAGGCCTGGCTGCGCTCTTCGCTAGCTCGAAGATTTGATGTAGGCTACTAGTGATCGTTTAAGTCGCAAGGTGTTTCGGATCAACAACACTAGACCGATAGTTGATAACAATGATTAAATTATGCTAGCGACTATAGTACAGTTTAGCGTAGAGGCCTTGGGCTATAACGGTTTAAAATATACGTCATTACTTTTTTGGTTTATGTCTACATGCGAATGAGAAAAAGTGCATCTAGAATGATAACTGGTGTCTCTGAGCAATTTAATATCAGCCTGACCACCAACAAATAAAATAATTAAAATGCCCATGTAATTTCGTCAATAATGAAAACACGTGTGTGCCCTCGTGCCCATAAGTTGTAGAAAGTGCAGGGTCACGTGCCCCGGCCAGACATAAGGTGCAGTGGCCACTGAATACATCCCACAATTGTTACATCCCACAATTGTTACATCCCACAACTGTTCATAATTACTTTAACACGGTCATCTTTCGTGAGTGCAAATGCTATAGCTGCAGTCAAAACTTTGCAGCAAAAAGTAAAACCGTTGTGGAACTGCCAGGAACGGCGTTCCGCCAAATTTACTGGCCGAGGTGCCGGAACGCCATTCCGGCACTCCATGAGGTGCCGGAAGGGCGTTCCGGTTCGTTCCGGCTGAAATTATTGACCACTGTTCCTACATGTAGCTTCCTCTTAAAGGCTGTGAAATCAATTGCGTGGTTAGGTCAACATGAAAATCGTTCGTCTGGTGGTCAATCGTTTGGATGATGGTACGTTGTAAACAATACTCTCATCGTGGGTGATTAAAACGCGAAAATCGAACATATATTGTTGGGCTGTACAAAGTTTACAGCTCGTATTTTTCAATGTGTGTCTCAAAGCCAACTCGATCAGAGATGGCGACACCTGGAATACCTATCTCGTAGACTCTCAAATGTTCAATTAATACCAGGCATGGAAGCATGGTTGGCAATAGGTTTGGACTTCGGACGCGTAACGACCATTTCAGAGTTGTCCATGTGGGTCCGATTTTAACAATTCAACACAACCCGACCCATCAAAATAGACACCCGACCCGACTTATGGGCGAGCGGTGGTGAAGGACTGAAGGGTGACCGCTCCATTAAGGCAATCGATGCAAAATTAGGTGCATCTGGCCTAAATATGGCAGCTATAGAGAAGCCGGAGCAATTAACTCACTCAAATGACTCTGTCGTTATCTCTCCGTATCTATTTCTCTCTTTCTCTAGCGCTCTCTAACTCAGTCTCTCTTTCTCATAATTATATGACCATAGAATATTATACATATACATGTCAATTGTATTCATGCATATTTTGCACCGTATCAACTATCTCGTCGGCTGGTAAATGTACTGTACCTATTACAACTTGATGCAACCCTCTAAGTACCAGCTTCTTTGTCTCAGAAGTCAATCCGGCATGTCAGCCGGGTTCAGGCCATGATTGATTGTTCAATCGGCTTATAAATGATAGCCTCGGGGTTTCTTTCGTTCTTCCCTTAACGGTAGCGAAACATTGTGAGAGGCATAGTTGAAAATTAAGCTCTGCGAAAAAATGGTGGGTCGAAATGATGGAATCGACCCAAACCGACCCACTATGATCTCGACCCGATCCGACCCGATTCGCTGAATTTACAGACATTCGTGACCCGACCCGGCGCAACTCGGCCAGAATCGCGGTATGACTTGACCAGTGAACAACTCTGGACCATTTCTCTGGACTTAGAACGTTTAATTAAAGATTACTAATGTTGGGCCATGTCGAGATATGGTTAAGTTGAGATAGACTGCGGTCAATGCAAGAAAATCATGGCAAATCGTGACCGAAAGTTATAGCAGCACTACCCAAGAGACACCTAACGACGTCGGGGAGTCTACATGTTGATGTCCTCTATCAGCAGAAAAAGGACTGCTCTTCATGCGGCTGTATACGCGCTGCTTCTGTATTTGAGATTGTTTACGATTCAATCATACTGGAGATTTGACTTCGGTGAGCCTTCAGAGATGCGAAAACAACGACTTCATGCTGTCTTCCCCAAATCCCTCTCAAGAGCCACGTGAGCTGCATTCATGGGCAAAAACCATTTGCGACTTATTGTTGGCAGACGTGGGCACCTATTGCAGTGAAGCAAGAGAGGTGGAAGAAAGCCACTTCTGCGTGTTCCTAATTGTCATTGTTCCTAGTGTTGCTTTGGTTTTATTTGCTCTGAACACATTGCTTAGAACACTTCGAACACTTATATTCACGTGCTCTATCTATCCACATCTTTAGACATTGAATCCAGCACAGATTACTCAATCAAACACTGTTTCAATGGTACTATGAATGTCTATCCCCTGGATGACTTTAGACGATGGAGAATAGAAATGGTTTATCCTCGGATACTCTGTACCAGTATATTCCACCCGGGGAAACGATTTGTTCACCCCGGAACACGTAGCACTTGCAATCTACCCATAGGCCCTACACGTGGGGAATATTACATAATTATTTTGCTAATTAAAGCTAATAACCTTTTTACACGCGAACATATCATGTATGATGCAATCGTCTCTAGTGCGGTCGATATGCAAAGATGTTGTTCAGCGATGGATTCACAAATATCACGAGAGGCTGTTTCTCTAGTAACACCGAAGTTGCATTGGTACGAACTGACTTCAGGTAGGCTACCTATGGTCATCTTGTGACCGTTACAAATGCGCTTTTGATGCATAACACAGCGGTTCCTATATTAGCTTATATACGCCAATTGTGTATAGTCAGACCCTATCATAATAATACTGTATTGATTGGTTGCTAGGGTTTAGACAACCAAAATGGATGAAAATTGGGCCGCGTGCAAACCATGGTATATTCAGTCGAACGTGGGATCTCAAATCGAATAATATTCTCTGGTTCACATGTACACTTGCCGAACGGAACTAACCTGCTCTAATCTAGCCTAAATCAATCATCAATCACTCAATCAGTTATCAATCAATAGTAATATCATGTGAAACAGCAATCAAAAGTCTTAATCCATTGAAGAAGCCAGATTGTGCCAACTGTCTACGTTTCGCAAGTGCGATTATTAAAACAGATAGCAATTAGTTAAAAGAATGCATGATATAATAATTATGGGATCATGCGCGGATTCTCTCCAAGCCTCGAGAGGTGTAAGGGCCCACGGTCTCCCCGCTTGGGTTCGGGGTTCCAGCTGGTTGGGATATGCTACTGCTGACCACCGGGTTCACGTGGCGAAATTTCTTGCTCGGATGCGTAGCTTGGGCTGCCTCCCGAAGAACTCACGTGGAGTTACTGTGACGGAGGGTGAGGTCGAGGACAGAAAATTGCGACCAATTGCACGATGTCAGACTCATTTGATCTGTTCAGTTGTTACTCCAACAGTTACTAAAATTCGTTGTCATGACCTACAACCAAGACCCTTGACCTCCAATTGTCACTTTCAGAGGACGAAAATGTACCCCAAATACCTAATTTAAGAGTCCAATATTATTTCGATGACTGCGTCAACCCGTGCAAGAGCAACAATTAAAATCTTTTAATTTGTTTAATTTGTAATTGGTAATACAACTTTCTATAATGGGTTGCTGAATTGCAGCCATGCCGTGTATATCTATTCATGGTAAGCCCCTATGCTTATTCCGTGCATGCCGAGTCTGGGTAAGCTTATTCGTTCGGACAGTCAACCTGTATGAGCCTTCCAGTAAACTAATGTCAATAATTTATCATTATGTGGCAAACAAAAAAAAACTAATTACAGGCACATGTGCTTTAGTGGAACCTCATAGTATTTAACTGCGAGCTCGCTGCATAGGATGGTTATATCCATTGAAAAGTGCGGGCATTGCACATTATTAGAAATACAGAATAAATTCACGATGAACTGGATTCGAATAACGTGTGAAATAATTTGCATCCTACTTATCAACGGAAGATTTCGCTGTTTGGGATCAACGGAATTGCCAGGAACAACAGGCCGAACCGTAAAAGCAATGCTAGCAAGTCCCGGCGATATCAACATCGGTTTGGTTATACACGTGACAGGCTACGACACCGCGAATCATCAGTGCGGAACGGTTCCGCTTTCCTTCGCATGCAGCCAAGTGGAAATGGCCATCTACTTCACGAATCAAATCAACATGCGTTCTGACCTTCTGCCGAACATCACCCTCGGTTTTGTCATTGTAGATGGCTGCTCCAACGACATAAAGAGTCTGGAAATGGTGACGTATTTCATCAACGATGAAGACAGTTGCTCCGATTCAGATGATTACGTAGACGTGATTTCCAACAGATTATACGATGAGCTGAAACATTACACAGTGATTGGAATCACCGGACTGTCCCTCAGCCGAGTTTCTACAGCAATCTCGCCTCTTATGGGCATTTACAGAATACCACAGATCAGCATCTATGCCACGAGTGACGATCTAAGCGACAAAAGTCGTTACGAATATTTTATGCGACTTGTGGCGACAGATAGGTACCAAGCATTGGCGATTCTAGGAGTCGCCAGATATTTCGGCTGGACTTATGTTTCAGTAGTATACACCGAAGGATCTTATGGAGAAAACGGTATCAAACAGATAGAAAACCTTCTACACGGTGAGGCCTCAAGTTACGGGATATGCATTGCAGTTGCCATAAAGGTATCATCAACAGTCGATGAGGAAGAATATAATTCCATCGCAGATATACTAATTAGTAACGAAAACGCAAGAGTTGTTATAATGTTTATCGAAAGATCGATTATTATGCAGCCTCTATTGAATGCAATAAGCGAAAAGAGGGAAGTTGGCACTTTCATTTGGATAGGAACCGATGGAATTGACGAATTGGACGGACAACAAGTTACCGATAACGACATTTGGGAAGGCACCTTCTATGTAACGCATCCCTTTTATCCTATGCCAGATTTTGAGAATTATCTGAGAACGGTTACCCCCGAAACCAGTCAGAACAATTTGTGGATTTTACAATTGTGGGAAAACGAAAACAAGTGTAACTTCAGTGATATTGCGAATCACACAAACGATAGATCGTGTAGCATGAACTTAACACTCGATTCGCCCATTTGTCCAGCTGTCCCTTCAAAATACAATCGCATTCATGATGCAATTATTATATTTGCTACTGCTTTGCATGATCATATTTCGGACACATGTCCGGAAGGGTTCGTGGACAAGAGAATACTGAAGGACTGCATCCGTGGAGACGCTTTATTGCAAAGAATAAAGAGTTCGTCCTTCGAAGGAATTCTTGGAAAAATTCAATTCAACGAAAACGGCGATTTCATGGAAAATATACTCGTGAAGCAATATTATTCGTCTGAGAATCACATTCGTAAGTCAAGAATTGTTGGGTTATGGAATTCTACTGATTACCAGTTGTCTATCAATGAATTCCAGATTGACTGGAAATTGTTCAATAAGCTCTATCCTCTAGCGGACATGAATCAGCCACCCTTGTCAGTCTGCAGTGAACCATGTCTTGATGATCAGTATGTCATAAAACAGTCTCTTTCGTGTTGTTGGATTTGCGAAGACTGTCGCAATAACGAAATCATCCTTCAGAATAGAACAGGTTGCCAGACATGCCCGATGTTAACTTGGCCTGATGAAGAGACGGCCACCATATGCAAGCCCATAGATCCAGTGTATCTTCGTTATTCAGATGTTCTATCGATATTGCTACTTTGTCTCGCAGTTGTGGTAGGTCTTTGCGCAGTTGTATGCGCTTCTGTGTTTCTGGCGAATAGGAAAAGCAAGCTGGTAAAAGCACAAAGCATTCAGCTAAGTTTATTTATTCTCGTGGGCATACTGGTTGTTTCTGTAACTGTTGTCGTTTTCGTCGTCCCTCCGAATACGGCCCATTGGATCTGCATCGTCAGATATGTAGGTTTCCACTTTGGCATCAGCATGATCTACACTCCAATTTTGGTGAAAAATATTCGAATCTACAGAATATTTGCTTTTGCAAAGAAGAGCGTCCGAGCGCCAAGATTCATATCGTCTGAATCTCAGATGGTTTTCGTCGTAATCTTACTTACAATTCAGGTTGGTTGCAAGGCTTCGTTGGTCTATTAAATCTACTAAAATATAGGCTTACATGTAATGTGAGTAGATATTATGCTAAGGTGCGTTCACAATACTGATGTGCCTGCGGCAAATTATTTACATTGAAGTGATGGTAGCTTATAGCAACACTAGATATTTACACCTTATTGTATTAATTATCGAATAAAAATGCTTTTGAATACGAGCAATGGTCTAATAGACTGTAACGAGGCTGACGATCAATTCCGCTAACAGCGCGTAGGCCCTACATGTATGAAGATACTCATGATGATCTTAAATTGTGAGATGCTGACATTACTACAAAATTATTTGGTCATTTATCCACAGCTGGTTTTGGTGGTGGTGTCGGAAAAGTATTCGGTCGCTACGTCGAGCTTAAGGATGCCAAGCATTTTCGAGAAGTATGTGGAGCTCTACTGTTACAAGTCGACGATTTGGTTCTTGGTTCCTCTGTCTTATAACATATTCATTATGCTTCTATGCGCTTGGATTGGATTCTTCACCAGGAAACTACCGAACAACTTTAACGAATCATGGTTCATATTCATCTCAGTCGCTACAACCCTATTTTCTTGGGTTGTTTTTATACCGGCCTATTTTACCGTAGCAAATGTCAGCCTGCAATCGGCAATTTTGGGATTCGCGCTGCTGCTCATTGGTATGGTAATGCTCATTTTTCAATACCTGCCCGTTTTTTATGCCATTGCATTTGTACCTCCAGAAAACCTAGCCACTGGTACAGTAACTGCAATTGGAGCGTCGTCGACCAACGCCATTAGCCCGAAAATTGAGGGCAAGTAGACGGACAACCGAAACACTATCAGTTTACACACATGAAGTGTCGTCCCTTAATGAAGTACATGTAGGTCCAGGTTTCGAAGGTTTGTGGTCAGTTTTAACGGACCACAAACCTTGCGGAAGATTGTGGAAGAAGAAGTTAGAACATCAAGCACTCAGAAGTCGATTGCACAAGACATAGGCCTATTGCTTGTAATATTGGGTATGTATGGGCTTTGAAGGAATAACATTATAAAGTAGGCCTATATTGGCGAACAAGTAGAATTAGACAGCCGTGTTTCTTGGCGTAGCGAGTAGTTGGTTAAGTATATCAATTCGCTAGCAGACAATCAGTCGGTGATATTGCAATGTTTTGGCTCTGCGGACACTTCATTATAGAATAAATAGCGCATGAAAGAAAGTACATACAAATTTCTGACATTTTTTGGACAATTATGGGGTGTAAAACCAGTGGACAGAAGCGGCATGTATAAGGCTTAGCGCATTTGATGTTCAAAGGTCCATTATCCATGACATAATTTCTTTAAAATTGTGTTTACAATATGATATTTTAATACGATAAATGCCTCGTATGTTTTTATGATCTTAAAGTTTATGCAACGGTTTTCTTCCAAATCTTTTTGGATTTTTCAGTACGTTCAATTTGACCCCTATAGGGGTTAAATTAAACGTACTGAAAAAAATGCGTCTTCAGCAGCATGATGTATGGATGTGAGACCTGGGTGCTAACAAAGGATTCACACAAGCTCACATTTGAAATACAATTTTACCGCAGGATACTCAGAAGAGGATGGACTCAGAAGGTCAGTAATCATGAACTGTACAGAAGAATCGGCATGACAGAAAATCTCATGCAAACAGTACTACAGAGAAAACTCGGTGTATTTGGACAAATCTGCAGAAAGAAGGGTGAAAGAAAACTTCGAAAGATGTATTTTTGCAATAGAAATGGATGGAACAAATAAAAGAGGAAGACCACATATGGAATGGGCAGATGACATTGAAGGGGCGCAGCAAATTTTCAAGAAGTGAGCCATGCTACAATGAACTTATCTAGGTGTGGATCCGAGAGAATGTGGTCAGAAAGGCATCACACACCTACGGACGATGAGCCCATGGTTGTTGAGTGATTGATTGAACGGTGTTCTATTTCTTTCATTTGTTGTGCACTCGAATAAAATCATTGCCTAAAACCCGAACATGTATTTGAAATGTTACCATCCTCTCCATACGTCTAAAGCCATTGCAAATTGGAATATTACTTAATTGGACGTAGACATTCCAGGATCCTAGTTCCAAAATATGATTGCTCCCATAATTTTGTGTTATTGGGCTGACCTGTGTATTGTTTCTATCAGTAGACAGAGTGTGCCCGCCCATTAAAATACAAATATTATGTTATATGAGTTATGAACATGTACAAAAGAAAGAAATCAGTTGCATAAAATGATTTTAAAGCGAGGGATATACGTTGAAAGCTGTCTAGTATTCAAGGACCACTAACAAAACTATGTGAAAATAAACAATCCGGCAACTAGTTTTATGAATTTAATTGAATCTAACTGCCCATAAGCGCACATGATTGAGGGATGGACGACAGATCCCAAAGCTATTGCAAAGCCGATTGAGCAGCAGACCAAGGCGATTGACTTCTAACACAAAGAATTGAGCACTGAAAGGTCAAACCATTGAGTTGCATAGTTGTAAAAGGTTTATTCCTGTAAGCCATGCAGGCGAGCCATGCAGGCGATTCTAAAAGAGCTGTAGAAGGGCAGCTAGTTGATACGAGACGAGATAAACGCGAAAACAGAGAATATAATTGTCTAAAAATTGCATAATTGACGTCTTAGAACAATATTTACACATCTGCCAGATTGTCTAGCTGCTGTCATTGTCCAAGGGAGAACCCAAAGTTTCCTCTATTGTGATAAGGGCATAAAACGACTGATTTGCCGTTATCCTGTAAAACTGTTTTGCCAAACAAGTTCACGTCATCCTCGCCTAGCCATTCAGTATTAAAAATGTCAGCATTTCAAATGTCAGCATTTTCTGTGTTAGCCATAATGACCATCAGCTCTCCATCTCTCTGTCTCTCTGTCTCAGTCTGTTGGTAGCCACTTACATGCCAGAATCGTTTTGGATGGACGTGGAGCTGATGGCAATATCTTAGGCTAAATATTGCGTTGACGGTGCCGTCTAGCATGCTTCTTCAACACGACACCAGTGTTGGGCACGAGACCAAAAACTCAAGTCCAAGACCAAGGCCAAGACCGAGAGGTCCAAGACCAAGACCGAGACCGAGTGGTCCTAGACCAAGAGAAAGACCGAGACCGATGGTCCAAGACCAAGACCGATACTTTTTATAAACAATTCAATTTATTAAGACGCTAAAAAACGGAATAACACACTTAAAACATTAATTTTATTGCTGAAGAATACTAATCTTAATAATGGTCCCAAAAACAGTTTTACCGGCCACTCTGAACCTTTGCGGGTTCAGCCTTTGGCTTTGGCCTGAGAATATCACACTATAAATTACTTGCAGTATACGATAGGTAAATATTTAAAGACACCTGAACAAGTAGATTAACGTTTCGTTTGAATGGTGTAGATGTACTTGTACCACGGACCGCGGAACTGTAGGCGAACAGTGCCTACATGTGGTCGACCAGTGCGACCACATACATGTAGTTATTAGATTGTTAAAAACCTTAAAATTGTGAAAGCAAATTTTTAAATGGCTGGCTCAGTTGCAAATGCATGCTTTTCTGCCGATAGTGACATATATATATATAAAGATGGCCAGCACGCCATAAATCGACAACAATCGCGTGAGGCCTAAGCATCCGGAGTCTCTAGTAATCTGAAATAACCAAAAAGTGTTCTGATACGGCAAATGATTAAGAAAGCTAATTTAAGACGGAGACCAATCTCAAGACCGTTCCTTTAAGACTAAGACCAAGACCGACGCATTCGAGAACAAGACCGCAGTTTTCCGGTCTGAAGACCGTCTCGAGACCAAGACCGCTGCACGCCACGAGTCAATATACAGATGACAGATTTTTAAAATCCATGTATGCGTCGTCGACAGAAATGACAACTGAGGGACAACATAGATCATATGGAAGAATTTTGAATGTCTTTACACAACGATGTTACACGCTATCAACTTTGAAAAACTGACAGATCCATCTGGTGCTTTAAGACCTCCACTTACATAATTTATTGACCCAAATTTGTAGTGACTGGTATTCTCTTGTCAAGATTATTGTCTTACTGTTTCAAAAGAACCTCACCAATTTAGATGACATAATTAATGGCTTACCACTAAATGACTAGCTGTCAGACTGAATAGTTAACCAAGATTGCAGCAAAAGCTGCAAAAAGAAGTCACACGACTCACACGCGACGAAACTTCAGATGCTAAATTTCATGAAAGAAAGTAAGTCTCTTGGGTTAAGGGTTAATATATAATTTATATTCCCTTAATCCAAGAGACTTACTTTCTACTATTATTATTGCTATTATTATTATTGTCTCCGCTCAATAAACCACTATGAGATTCATACTTGGCCTGTATTCGTTGTCGTTCAACAGCTTTCTCTCGGGTAAGAGATCTCTTATACTTGAACAGTTGACCGCTGCTCATGCGATATCGTGCTCAACAATATAATCACCTGCTACTTACGTGACAGGCTGATCTCTGCTGGAAGCAAACCCGAGGTAAATGGCGTTAATGGAGGCGAGGTCAACTGGAACATATCAGTGCACACCTGATATGTGTCCATTGATCCGGTTAAATATTCTCTTTACCTGTGAATAGTTCTGATTCTGCAACGAACTCGAAGCCAACAACGATCAGTCAGTCTACGGCAAAGACAACAGAAACAGCACATTGTATGTTTGGTGCTTTATCAGCTAGTCAAAAATGCAATCGATTGAGATTTCCGAGAAATAGTTTCGACAATAGGGCCTATTACCAGTCAAGACTTTGTAATTCGAACTGTACACGCAGCATATACTGGTAAGTATGAGTTGGATGAAACTAACGAAAACTTCAACATTTACGTGTATCCCGAGTGCTTATTAGGCTAAACCAATTATGAAATATCTATTGACATATCAATTGGCAGTCACCTTCAATGAATCTATGTTGGATCATAACTACATAGTACTGGCAAGAAGTAGTTGAACTGCGAGCCCCATGAGCATGGATGCCTGATGGGCACAAGCGACTATCATTTTTATCAGGAAAATGAATGCCAACTGAGGATGGTTCGAACCAGTGGTCATATCCACCACGATCTATATTTCATTAGACATAAATCACTGCTGTCCTATATATATATATATATATATATATATAAAATTTACTCTTTTCGAAATTTAGTTATGTGCTATTTTCATCAACTGTAGGCTTATCCTTAACTGCATACATTTGGATTGTTAAGGTCAGACACGGGCTTACCATAAGGTTATTTTCAGTTAATATCATTGCAATTGTATTTGGCAGCCCGTTTATGACAAATTCAAACTATGGCCATAGGCCTATTAACGATTCTTAACGTCTGCGTGAGCAAAAAAATAATTTGTGCGGTGTATTATTTGGATCGGCAATGAGTTGTGTTTATCTGTAAGCACATCGTGTTAAAATGCTGGGTTGTCGCTATTTTAAAACAAGTGCATAGTCAGCAGTAGCGTTGCTAGTATTATAGGTCAGAGAAGGCAGTTTGGATATGATGGGAGCAGAGGAGATGGGCCACTGTATCTCCTGCCTAACCTCAAGAATGTTTTGGGTAAATAACATCCTAACAATAATCATTAATTTTATTGTGACGGTGCCATCATAATCATGCAACAGCTTGTTTTAAGACTTAAAACTTGCAGAAAATGTGTCAGAAATTCAGAATAATAACAGAACAGAATGCAAATTATATGCAGAGGGTATTATGTGAATGCCCTACTGAAAGAGAGTCAAACCTCTGTAGCAATCGATTCATAGTGAACCGGTGGTGTTACCGTGTTACTGGGGTGCATGCTGTTAGGCTAGTTTTGACGGATACGCTTTTTGCCGCCTCCTAAAGATGAAAATCGGTGTATAACTTGTTCGATGTTGATAATTTGCGCAAGGTCACGTCCCACGCCACACATAACTAGTGTCTCAAGACGATCTTGATCCCATGCAAACACTCCTATTAATGTCGTCGACCATACGTGGCCCGATTAGCGCGCTCCGTTTGCTCATGCCTGGCCACGGCATTAGGCCTACCCTATACTCAGGGGTGGCGAACCCGGGGGTCCCCCACACCTTTTACAGAGAGTGGACACGTTATACGTATTTCTCATCCTTCTCATTGGGTGCCCCACCTCTTAAACAAGATCGCCGCCTCCTTTTCTATAAGGTAAAGTGGTATTATTCAAAGCGGAACGTCACCGGCTATACAACATGCCAACGGAAGTTTATGCAGCGAAATGAGCGAATATCACGCGACAAACTCTTGCAACTGTGGAATGGTTACTTCAAGCAGTCTCTGCCGTAACGCTGCTGCTGCGAATGCAGTTCAGGTTATTTATCCATAAAACATTTTAATGAAAAAGTACAACCCTCAGAGGAGGCTGCGCCTCTTCGTCTAGATATTAGCGACGCCACTGATAGCCAGTTTAAAAATTAGTTGGACTATTCAAGCGATCTGTATCACTCAGTATAAGTCGGTACACGGATAAAACACCTTCAAGGACACGAGTGACGTGAACAATTTCCCATGCTGATGTCGTGGGGTATTCTGAATAAAAGTTATATTCGCGTGATATTCGCTTTCAGGTTTTATAAACGTATTGTAGTAACATTGCTAGCAATTCTAAATACACTTTTAATTACAACAATTGGATGATTTGACGTTAACACGTAAATATCTCTTTTTTTATATGACAGCACCTGTAAAGACAAAATAAGAAGGCAGCCGAACATGGAGACCGTAAGAGATATAATCGGTGTTCTCTTGCGCATCGTAACTATCAACTGGAAATTTTCCCATTTCGGTTCCACTGAAATACCCGAATTTAATGATAGGAGCATACCTCCAATAATGGCAAGGGAAGGAGACCTAAACATTGGGTTGTTGATGGACATGGTAAACTGCGACAGAATGACTCAACAATGTTTGTCCGATCCACTTCCCTCTGGATGCCAGTGGTTGGAAATGGCTATTTATGTTGTTGGCAAAATAAACAGACGCTCAGATCTACTACCGAATATCACCCTTGGCTTTGTCAGCGTCGATGGTTGCAACAACGACATGCGAACTCTAGAGGTGGCGACATACTTGATCAAGGACAACAGTTGTTCATCGTCAAATAACCAAACCCAAAGTCGACCTTCCATTCCTTTCAGCAATACGCTATCAGACGAACTCAACCATTATGATGTGGTTGGACTCGTGGGACCGAGAACAAGCAGGATATCCACCGTTCTGTCGCCTCTGATGGGTGTTTATAAAATACCCATCATCGGTATCTATGCCACAAGTGATGAACTGAGCGATAAAAGCCGCTACGAGTACTTCACACGACTGGTTGCCGCGGATAGATATCAAGCTTTGGCGATCCTCGGAATCGCAAGATACTTCGGATGGACCTATGTTTCTCTTGTATATACGGAAGGATCGTTCGGAGAGAATGCATTTAAGCAGATCGGAAGTCTCTTGCATGGCACAGCTTCAAGTTATGGCATATGCATCGCAGTTGCCATTAGGATTTCTTCACTAGCCGACCAGAATGAATATAAAGCAATTGCCGATACCCTGATTTTGAACCAGAAAGCAAGGGTCGTAATTACTTTCATTGAATATTCGGATGTGTTTCAGTCTCTATTTACTGCTATTCGCACAAGAACAGAGGCTGGGACTTTCATTTGGCTAGGGTCTGATGGAATAGCTGTAGCTCAACAGGAACCAGTAATTAATGACGATATGTTGGAAGGAACTATTTTTGTTGAGCATTCTACTTTTGCAATGCCAGATTTTAATGAATTTCTTGAAACGGTTACGCCTGCAAATAGTGAAGGGAATACGTGGATTCTGAAATTGTGGGAAAGTAAATACCAATGCACGTTTAACAGAAATTCAAACTCGACACCTTGTGATTTCTGTAGCATGTATATACACCTTGATTCGTCCATCTGTCCAGTGCAGCCTGCAATCGCGAATCGCATTCACGACGGCTTCTTAATACTGGCGAAGGCTCTACATGACCAAATTGTCGATAAATGTCCGGAAGGATTTAGAGAGAAAGGACTACTGAGGAATTGCATCAGAGGAGAGGAATTATTACGAAGAATAAAGGAAACAACGTTTGAAGGGATATTAGGAAAGATTAAGTTTAACGAGGACGGAGATTTTATGGAAAATCTCGTCGTGAAACAGTTTTATTTGGCAGAGGACAACAATCGAAAATCAAAGGTAATTGGATCTTGGAATGCAGCTGATCAACATATCCAGATCAATGAATCGCTCATAAACTGGAAAACCTTTAACAAGAACTCTACTTCCACAAACGAAAACATGCTTCCCGTTTCAATCTGCAGCCAGCCATGTCTTGATCATCAGTACATTGTAAATCAATCACTTTTGTGCTGCTGGATTTGCGAAGATTGTCGCGATAACGAAATCATTCTCAGGAACCGAACAGGTTGCCAGTCATGTCCGATGTTCACGTGGCCAGATGAAGAATCTGCGACAACCTGTGTTCCTATAGATCCAGTTTATCTTCACTACTCAGATGTCATATCAATAGTTCTGCTCTGTTTAGCAGTTTTATTGAGTATTCTGGCCGCATTCTGCGTTGGCGCATTTCTGACGAAGAGGAACAACAAACTAGTGAAGGCACTTAGTATTCAATTGAGTATGTTGATTCTATTGGGTATAGTTGTTGTCTGTGTCACCGTTGTAGTTCTTGTTGTTCCAGCGGATGCCTCTACTGGTATCTGTGCTGCCAGAAATATAGGTTTCCACTTTGGAATCAACATGATATACGCTCCACTACTGGTAAAAAATTATCGAATCTACAGAATATTTTCTATTGGGAAGAAGAGCGCCAGAGCTCCGCGATTGGTCTCCGACAAATCTCAGATGGTATTCGCAGTCATCCTACTCACAATTCAGGTCGGTTATAGCGGGAGACGCTTATACGTGCATTTTCATTTCCAACGGAATCATTACATCGGCAAACAATTTATTTTACGAAACATGCGCATGTATACTGCAACATAGTAAAACGCAACTTATATTTTATATGATCCTTCTTCGGCATACTCAGAAGACAGTCAGCAAGACAGCGTTGACATTTCCAAAGTTTATATAGCGCGTCAATTGTTAGAATCGGAATTAAAAATATGTGCACGAAGGTCCCCAAGTAATGGAAATTCACCTAACTCTGGTTACACTTCCCAGTTTAAGAACTTTCTGATCTCAGAAACACTGCTGTGAAAAAGTCTTGCGAAAGCTGATTGGATAGCATAAGCCAGAAGTGCATCCCATTGTTGTGCCTCGCCAGGATTTAACCCTGAATCTAAAGTTTAGCATTAATAAGCAAAGTGGGCCTACGGTTAGCAAAGTAAGGCTGTGCTACGAAAGAGAATCAACCCAATGAGAGTGACATAAGGCAAGGTAAGATTCGAGTGAGGAGGACTTTGACCCTGCAACGCAAAGCGTTGCTGTAAGCCCACCCAATCTTCCTGGTAGTCTGTTGTGGCGGCCTTTGTAGGTTCTCGACCTCGACATCGGTCGCGCCTAAGGACGAGCGAGCGAGTGAGTAGGCAGTATACAGTTGACATCCTTAAGCCAAGGAGACTATACGGCCGACACTTGGAGTGTGGAAAGGAGCTGTGCACAGAAAGACAGTAATAGCAAGAATACGAGCGACCTTTTGGAGATCCAGTTCCACGCATTTGGTGGTTGATGGTCGGGGTCTAAAACAGCAGAGACAAATCCCCACGATATCAGCTGGGTGAGTGATGCATCCGCTACCATCTGGGGAGTTCATCCAGACTGTTGTCGTACGGGAAAACGTGTTGCCGTCTGCGGAAAGCAGCATAAACGGGTGCGCACCGGTTCAGTTATGTGTGACGCCGGGTGCATTGCTCAAGGCACTCAGGCTCACACTTACCAAAGCTGCACTAGGACCAAATAATGTATATCTAGTGACAGTGGAGTGACTATGTTGAAGGTTGCTGCGGCGCCTTCTCCTAAAGGCTAAAATAGTGTGAGGTCAGAGAAAGTATAGCTGGAAGAGATTCAGATAGTAAGGCATATACTGTACAGTGAGGTAACGTAAGATCTAGTATGAGGTAGGGTATGCAACTTATTTCCAGCTGCCTCAATTAACATTAGCTTTAATTAGCATAGCTGAAGGTAAATACTACAACAGCAATCCGGAAATAGAACAACTCTTTGGTTTTGAAGGCCAAATGATTAGGCCTAATTTTAGCATAAACCCAGAACTGAGAGGTTGACGCAGTTTCAATGTGGTAACCATGTAAAAAAGTATTACTGGGAACATAGGCCTATTACGCTGTCAATACTGCAAATTGTCTATGGCCAAAATTTGTGCTATTCATTTCTTTGTTTTAAATAGTTGATTTTAGTTCTGATATCGGAGATCTCGTCAACATCAATAGCAACTCTAAAGATGCCAACGATCTTTAAGAAGTACGTAGAACTTTACTGCTACAAGTCAACCGTTTGGTTCCTCGTTCCACTCGCTTATAATGTCCTCATTATGCTGTTGTGTGCCTGGATCGGATTCATAACCAGAAAACTGCCTAACAACTTCAATGAATCCTGGTTCATATTCATCTCAGTTGCTACAACCCTATTTGCATGGGTAGTTTTTATTCCGGCCTATTTTACCATCTCCTACGTGTACCTGCAGGCAGCCATTTTGGGATTTGCTATGATACTCAACAGTTTTGTGACTTTAATTTTACAGTATCTACCCGTCCTTTACGCTCTTGCGCTTACGTCAGTGGAGAACATTGTTGCTGTTAGCATAGTCAGTGGAGGAGTAGCCTAATGACGCCAGATAATGGCAGTAGTCAAAATAATTTAGGTTGATTTCTATTGAAAGAGGTGTAATATGCCTCTTTTTTGCAATTTTCAGCAACAAACAGAATAGCGAATGAAAAATAGTCAAAATCTGTAGTTGTTATTTATTGAAAAGGTTTCCGTTTGTAAACTCTCGCAACTACATGTAATTTAACAGTAAATGAATTGTGTTTAAGCCTGTGTTTAGGCTTTCAAATAATTATTTTGTATCTCTAGTATGCTTGTAGCAATTCATTAAAAAGTACAAGAAAACATTTTAACGATGTGTACCTTATTTTTTCTGAATCGTGGGCATTACATCCGCTGTAGACGCTCCGAAACCCTATAATGCCAAAAATGTCAACCAGTCAATCAATCAATACGTGTGTGTTGTTCCCAAATGATCATAATTTACAGGCAAACCAATATTATGCAACACAAGTTCCAAACAGGGTTCTAAGCACTATTCATTATGATCTTTCTTCCCATTAGGCTACAATATACATCTACATATCTATAGGAACCCGCTAAGTAGGCCGCAAGGTGCCAGAGATTATATGGCAACAAGAACGGTATAGATAGACAGACAGACAGGCAGAGAGACAGATAGATAGACGGAATATAGATAGATAGATAGAAAGATAGATAGACAGAAAGGCAGATAGATAGATAGATAGATAGATAGATAGATAGATAGATAGATAGATAGATAGAAAGATAGATGGATAGATAGAATCTATCTGATGGATGGATGGATGGATAGACAGATAGACAGACAGACAGACAGGTAGAGAGACAGACAGACAGACAGGTAGAGAGACAGATAGAGAGAGAGAGACAGACAGACAGATAGATAGACGGAGAGATAAGGTAGATAAGGTAGATAAGGTATACATAAGGTCTTATAATCATTAAATGAGTTTGACTTATGTTCAGCAAACACTCTGCATCTATCCCACTCTTACTGTGCTCGTCGTCTAATAGACTAAATCATTGACACTGTAAACAAAACCCTTGTCCAGTCAAAACCAATTTCTATTGGTTTTGACTGGACAAGAAATAATTAATCAATGCAGTCGTAACAAAAGATAAAACTACCTGGAGTCATTATGCATATATATATATATATATATATATATATATATATCAAAAACATAAAATATTATAACAGTGACATAGTACGCAAAACTACAAATAACGCTTGTGATCACAATAAAAAGCAATGCTAGTTGCTCAAAAGAAACCACTACTGAGCGCCTCCTATGCATGCATAGCAATTAATCCTTCTGCTGCGCAATATGAGCGCGCAGCAAAGATTTCAAGCTTGATAAGTGCTTAGACGTGCGACAAGGTAAGTGGCAGCTCATTCCAGAGCAAGTGGCCAATGCAGCTGATGGAGAATTTTCGAGTGTTTGTATGAGCTGTATAATGCAGTAGTAGTCAGGAGTGATGTGGTCCCCCTGCGTGTAAACACCGATCCAACACGGCTTCGTAGTTTTATCTATTTTAACGCTTGCGCTCCTGAGTAGTAACCTTGAAGGGGCGCTATATAAATTTTCGCAATGAATGAATGAATTCTTATTTCTAGTGTAGATAGCGTGGGAAGTTTGGATTTTAAAAGAGGAGAATGCCTACGGGGGCACATCATGTATGCCTACACATAACCTCACACATTTGGAAGCGTTCACTTGAGATTGAATTTGGAGACAAAGTTCCTGGTATTAGTGTTGAAGGCATGTTTAGTCTACGGACGGCTTTTTCCTGAAGTGTACCGTATTTATTATAAGTAGAGGACCAACTCTGTCAACTGTTCAGCGTGCTCGACCGTGCCGAAAGCGTTTATATAGCCGAAGAGTACCATACGGACATTCATGTGCATTGTACAGGTTGCCTTGAAGAAGTCTTAATAGGTGGTGGTTCAACGTAATGAAGGTCAAAGTGGTTGAACCCGTAGGACAGAACCCAAGAATTCCTGGTTGGAATGCGGTCATATCAGGAATTGTTAGAAAAAGCGACGTGCGATGAATAGTTATTCTAATAGGCGACTGTGCATTGAAGTGCTGCAGTTGACCTTTGGTGCACATCCTGTGTGATCATCAGCCCTATCTGTCGGAGATAGTGACAATTTAGGCATTGCTCAAAAATACATGAAACTTACTTAACACAATCTGAATAGATTACCTTCACATTGCATGTAACAAAAGCATCACCAAATCAGATTCATGATCACATCAGACCAAATTAAAAGTCTATCACACAATCTTGACATGCATTTAATCATCTTCGGCATGGCATAGCATCGTAAAACAGGAAGAGAAGTGGACTACATACATGTTACCTTGAAGAAGGCCATGGTGACACAGGTATCATGCGTAGACACTGCGGAATGACATGCCAAAAAGACCTTGAAAGCGCGCGCTAGAATTCATTAGGAGGTAGTTTTATAAGCTAACAGTAGGTGATCAATACCTTATTGGCAAGTCTGAGACGCGCTGAACTGCATAAAGGACTCATTAGACAGCGATAGTATAATAATTAATAAGCTGCACACATTCCTACTAGACTGAAAAATTACACAGTATAAAAAGCTACAAACAACCAAGAAACAAGTGATCCGGTAGCGTTTAGCGTGAACAGCAGGAGAACGCAAATTGTTTAGTCAATGCAATTATTCACAAAGAGAAAAACTTTATTCATACAGTGTGCATAGGCGAACGAAGTTCGACGTCCTTTTGCGAAGATGAATGAAATGATGATTTTAAGTTTACTCTATTGTCTGCTAGCAGTTGAGTGGAATATAAGCTGCGTCGCTTATATAGATGTACCAGAAATCAAAAGACGAACAATAAATGCGATTTTAGCCAAAGAAGGTGACATCAACATCGGATATTTGACAGATATAACATCGTACAACAATGTCACAAAAAGATGTGGCCCAGCACAAACATTAAGAGCATGCATGGGAGTGGAAATGGCCATCTATGCCATGCGTGATATCAACAGTCGAACTGACCTTCTACCGAATATCACACTCGGTTTTGTAATCGCTGATGGCTGCTCTCTGGACATAAAAAGTTTAGAAGTGGCATCATATTTCATCAAAGAAAACGACACATGTAGCGAATCAGGTAATGACATATTGAATACATCTCTGTCTAATGAAGACCAGGAATTTTCAGAAGAAATTAAAACATACGACGTGATTGGAATTGTGGGTCCACAAACTAGCACGATTGCGAAAACAGTCTCACTTTTGATGGGAGTCTTTGAAATATCGATGATCGGTATATACGCCACAAGTGATGAACTGAGTGATAAAAGTCGCTATGAATACTTTTTGCGTTTGGTTGCTCCTGACAGTCGCATTATTCTTGCTCTTCTGGGGATCGTGAAACATTATGGATGGAAATATGTGTCGGTGTTATATTCTGAAGGATCTTACGGAGAAAACGCATTCAAACAGATCGACGATCTCATTCACGGTGCTGCTTCGAGTTATGGCATTTGCACAGCCGTAGCCATCAAAATTTCATCTTTTCCTCAGCAAACTGAATATGAATCAGTTACAGAAACATTAATTAGCAATGAGAATGCGAAGGTAATTATTACATTTCTCGAGGGAATACAAACCGCCCAAGCAGTTTTTAGAACTATGCTCAAAAAGCGAGATATCGGAACGTTCATTTGGCTTGGAGCAGATTCAATGGTTGAATACGAACACGAACTACAGATGATGAACATGCTGGAAGGTATCATATTTGTTGATCACCCGGAGAATATTATGCCTGATTTTGAGAGTTACATAAAAACTGTCACACCCCTGAACAGTCAGGGCAACAACTGGATTCTAAGCATTTGGGAAAATCAATTCAATTGCACATTTGATAGTAGTTCAGGTAACGCGCAAAATAAGAAATGCAGCAACGAATTGAATCTCGATTCAACAAATTGCCCATTAATACCATCAATCTATGATCGCATTCATGACGCGTTTCTAGTTTATGCTCAAGCCGCTCACGACCACATTACGGCTGAGTGTCCTGGTAGTTTTAATAACAAAGAGTTATTAAAAACTTGTCACTGGGGCGAAAGCTTTCTGCAGAGAATTAAGAAAACTACTTTTCAAGGAGTTTTGGGCAGAATAACATTTGACGCGAACGGTGATTTTTCCGAAGATCTCGTTATAAAACAATACTATAAACCAACAAATTCAAGTCCAGCTCAGGCAAAAGTTGTTGGATTTTGGAATTACACTGAAGCGCGCCTCTACATGAATGAATCTGAAATCAGTTGGAAAATATTCAATAAGAACTTGATGTTACAAGACCCTTTCCTACCACCCATCTCTGTCTGCAGCCAGAACTGTTCAAGTAATCAGTACATGCTCACGAAACAATCACAGACTTGTTGCTGGTCATGTTTGGTCTGTCGCGACAACGAGTTTATCCCTGAAAACCAGAACCAGAGTGGATGTCGTCAGTGTCCAAAATTTACATGGCCAGACGACGAAACAGCCAGAAACTGTCTGCCAATTGATCCCGTTTACCTTGAACCTTCAAATATCATATCATTAACTCTGCTATGTCTAGCCTCAATTCTGATTCTGTTCGCCATCATATGCGCAAGTGTTTTCCTGGCAAATCGACAAAACAAACTGTTGTCGAAACTCAATATTAAATTGAATATATTGATCATTTTGGGCATTTTGGTGGCATGTGTGACCGTGATACTTCTTGTAGTTCCTCCTGATGCAAGTAAGTGGATCTGTACTGCGAGACATGTAGGTTTCAACATTGGAATCAACCTGATCTACTCACCTCTGCTCGTCAAAAATGTTCTTATCAGTCGCTTTTATTTCAATCGAAAGAGGAATCTCATGCAAGGACCTCGATATGTTTCGTCTGAATCTCAGATGGTTTTCTTCAATGCGTTGCTACTATTTCAGGTAGGCCTATGATATTTGCTATTTTTCACATCACATTCAAATGCTCGTTTAATGAAGAAATAGGTGCTCGTCTGCATAGTGGCTACTGGGCAGGACTGTCGTTTAGAGTATCATAGAGTAACGCGGAAAAGGTGATCTCACTCCCATTCGTCCACATGCCCGTAATATTCACATCGCCCCCGCAAGGCCACAACAAATAGAGTTCACCTATGAAAATTTTTCAGATGTTAGCTTATAAAGCAATGTATTTTTTATTGCTAATTTGCTATATGCATCAGCAAAACAAACACAAAACAGATAATGAGCTTGATTTAGTGGTTAGATGCATTATCATCATCATCGTCATGATCATCCACCACCATCATCATCATCAAATCATCATCGTCGTCGTCATCATTGGTTAGGGTTTGGACCGCTGGGATTAGTAGGAAATAAAGTGAATATAAATATTCCTTAGTTAACCTTCTGCCAAACAGTACTCTGTTGCACAATGTAAACATCAAGAGTGAATAAACGAAACATCCAACGCCGTTGAATGTTTTCAAATTCAATTAGGCCTAATTGAGTAACTGTATCAGTTTGTGTATAGCAATTGAAATTTATATCAATTTGTCTGCCTGCCGTAAAGCCCAACTTGAGATGTGGGCTTAAACAATAAATCCTGCGCGAACTAGGTGGGAGCAGCCAGAGTTGTATGGTCTCGAGATAGTGTCTCGGTCTCGAGGCAGCTTTTTAGTGTCTCGGTCTCGGAAGCTTGCTGTCTCGGTCTAGCGGTAGTGTCTCGAATTTTTAGAAACTGTCTATCTTTATGTTGATTAACTTTATTTTCTCCCTCTTCAAGCTTGCATACAATTTAAAATTCTCGTTGTGATCTTCAAGGCTCAGCGGGGTCTTGCCCCGAGATACCTCATTCAGTTTCATACCTCCGTCCACATCGCTCGTTCAATAAACTTGATCTATTGGTTCCTCGAACTAAGACATCTATGGCTCAGTCTCGATCTTTTACTTCAATTGGTCCCCCTCTATGGAATGGGCTTTCTCCATCTGTTCGTTCTAAAATCCCATCTGGCAGTCTTTCAACCTCCTTCGCTTTCTCAAAACCTACTTCTTCTCGCGTTGACACGTGCACTGGCAGCGCTCCTGAATGGTTCACCCTACTAGAAGCGCTCTAGAAATGTTTAAATACAATACAGTCACATGGCCTAGGCACTTGTCTGTGTAGTGATAATTGTGCTGTACTATCATTCAGATATATATATATATATATATATATATACAGAGAGATGACCTCATCCCCAACACCATTTGATACACACAAGTCTTTTTCATGGTACACCGACAAAAGCGCCCTGGACAAATGCGCCCCGACAAATGCTGTAATTAGCACCACTATTAACATAAGCTGGCAGACTTGCATCCTTTATAAACATATTAAATTTAAAAATGATCTTAATACAATTTGAAATAATGTGCAGCCTAATGTAACGGGTTCATCAATGTTCTTATACTCAAGCTCAGGTGATGTCGAAGCAAAATGGCAATTTTAACTATTTCTGTTTTGCTAGAAGCTAGATTGCTGAAAACGCTGTCTATCTAAAAGCTGGATCGATGAACAAATGTCGGCTAAATGGAAGTGGGAATGATGAAAAGATATCAGAATAAATGAAAGGGTTATGAATAGAGTTCTTCTTCAAAGAATAGTTCAATTGATGCAAATAATTTCTCCTTAAGGAGCAGTTATAATGGTGTACATGTACGTTAAAAACCGCGATCACAAAATAGCGACGCACAAAAAGTGCGAGTGTTTCAAAATAGCAATCATCAAAACAGCGATTATAATTATGCATGGAAGATTTATGCGTTGTAATTTTTTTCTGAATGTAGGCTACTTGAATTGTTCAAATATTAACAATTAGGCCTACATTCGAATATTTATTTCGAAGGATAAATCATTGTTACTTATGTTGGCCTACGCATTTTAACATATCGTTCCATCGTTTTTATTTAGGCCCTACAATTATATGTGGCATTTCAATATTAATGCCCAAGACAAATGCAAGTTCTATTTCCATCAAAAAACTTCTAATTTAAAAAAAAGTGTTTTTTAATCTGCGACAATGTACATTTTGTGGAATGTTGTGCTCTCGACATTCCTGCATACAGCCCAGTATCGAACTTGGCGTAAAATTGCTTCCCAAAGAAAGTTGGTCTTTGGTTTATAGTTTGGATTCTTCATAACGCAATGCTATTGAAAACTGAAGCCGTATTAATGGAAGTAGGCCTATAACTATCAGTTGCATTGATGAAAATAATGTTTTAGTTAATATAATGGATTGACGATAAAAAAATTCATTTTACATAGAGCTTCATATTAAAATCGCTGTTTTGATGATCGCTATTTTTAAATAGTCGCGATTTTGTGCATCACTATTTTGTGATCGCGGTTTTTAACGTAAGCCGTTATAATTCTAGTCAAATGAACTGAGATCGACGAAAAGAATTCTGTTTAACTCTAAGCTGGATTACATAATTGTTTCATAATTCCCGCTTCCATTTAAACGGTATCCTTTCAATTAATCCAGCTTCTAGTTAGACACAATTATTTTTCATCAATCCAGATTCTAGATAGAGAACATTTCATAATTCCCTCTTCCACTTAGAGGCGGAGATTTTTTTCTTCACTCGCGCTTCCATTTAATTTTCAGCAATCCAGCTTCTGGTTAGATGGAATTTTATTAATGCAGTTTCTACTAGAGCACAATATTTTCGTCGATTCGCTTCGCCTTAAGCGACATTCTCTGATCAATCCAGCTTTTATTTATGAAGATATCTTTCATCGGTCAGGCTTCCATTTAAGAATATTTATTTTCATCAAACCAGCTTATATTTTGAGCACACTAATTTTCATCGATGTAGCTTCCATTCAAGCATAATTATTTTCACCAATCAGAACTTTTTTTCATCTACCCCGCTTTCATTTAGGCGGCCTTTTTCATCAATCCAACATTTACTTAATCATGACTCTTCTCATCGTCCTGAGCACACCTGCAGGAGTACCATTGACCACACATCCAGAGCAAAAAACCCTCACTGTCACAAAATAAGCAACAGATACCACAAGCTGATCGCTGTTGCCAAGAAAGAATAGTACTCTTCCCTAATTCACTATAGCTCATTCAATCCAAGACATCTCTGGAGAGCCGTCAATTCATTGCTTCCCATCCCAACTTCCCATCTTCATTCCCTCCACTCAATGGCTGATACCTCTTGGTCATTCTTCTCAGAAAAAGTCTCATCACTTCGCTTCACACTATAATTTCTTCTAGCCTCTAACTCCTCCAGCATTGCCCTCTCCAAACCCTACTCCTCTGTCCTGCCTGACAAACAAGTATTACTCCTCCTATACTCTCTTCCCAACTCTCTTCCCAACAAGCAATGCGAACTCGATCCCATCCCCACGTCTCTTAAAACACCGTGTCTCGATCCTCGTTCTCGTGATAATTAAAAATCATCAATCTCTCGCTCTCTACCGAATACTTTTATAATTGTACTCTTTAACAACTCGCTCGTCTCTCCCTTACTCAAAAAAGCAAATCTTTGCAAGGACAACCCATCTAACTACTGCCCAATCTCCAAACTCTTCTTCCTCTGTGAACTATCTGAACGAAACGTCGTCACTCGGCTTATAATAACGACTCCTCCATTTAACTCCTCAACCCCCACAATTCTGGCTTAACTAAACACCACCACAGAAACCACACTCACGTCTCTCTACAACAAGCCTTGAAATGGATGTAAATAATAAAGCCACTTTTGAATGCTGAAAGCATGCGCTATACATTAGGTGTATACGAGCTAGCAGAACTGTGATTCATTTGATGTCCTTAACTCAAGTTGCTAATTCCTCAAATAATGCACACGACTCGTCCTACTGAAATAGAAATTATAGCCGCTACTGTGCCATATGAGGCACTTCAAATAAGTTCAAATATTAGATGCTGAAATGGACGTTTGAACATTCAAACACACATATTCCTACGGTCCTCGGACGTTCGTTCATAGGACGATAGTTCATTTAGCAAATAAATAATATATTAGCAATTATATGGAATTCTACTACAATTATACAAACAAAGGCAAGAAATGTGCCTCAACATAGGCACATTTGGTGTATCTAATAAATAACAACATATTTAGCAAGTAAATAACATGAAAATCTGCTATAAGCAAACAAAGAAAGATTTTACCTGAATATAAACCATTGGTGTGTCAAATTAATTAATAATTTTCTCACTTATCTTGTAAGTAGTGGACATTGAAATTTCTACATTATTTCGGACATTCAATGCTCAATAATATATTTAGGTGTTATGATTTCAGTAGACCTACACATTTTTTAACAGTAACAATAAAATACCAATTAGCACACCTTCTGTTTTTCTTTTACTCAATGCTCTGTCACTTAATATTTTGCATCATGTTTGGCAATCGACTAAATGAATGTCTAGTTTTCCTATCAGCCAGCGATTTACGGAATAGATGTGAGTGGGCGTCCTATGAGCCAAAGTCCTATGAGTGAACGTCCTGTGAGTGAACGTCATATAACCAGGCCTACATATCTGCTTTAAAAATATTAATATTAATCGTATATTGTTAACGCTCTAATACAACTGGTAATTCTTATGCGTAGGTGGCTTTGCTGATCGTGTCCGAAATTGTTTCAACATCAGAGACAACGCTGAAGATGCCAAGCATTTTTGAGAAGTATGTGGAGCTCTACTGTTACAAGTCAACCGTTTGGTTTTTGCTTCCTCTTGCCTACAACATAATCATTATGCTTTTGTGTGCTGGAATTGGATTCATCACCAGGAAACTATCAGACAACTTCAACGAATCTTGGTTCATATTCCTCTCAGTTGCTACAACATTGTTCGCATGGATCGTGTTCATACCGGTCTATTTTACAATTTCTTATATGTACCTGCAGCCAGCAATTTTGGGATTTGCCCTTATCCTGAATTCTATTGTCACGCTCATTTGCCAATATTTACCAATTATTTATGCTCTTGTGTTTGTAATAGATAACACGGCTCAGGCTGCTTTGGGAGCACCTAATGGCGCTGCTTCTAATGCAGTTAGACCCAATAACGAAGATTGAATTGTTGATTAAATGTGACTTCCTATAGTCAGCATCCGATACCCATTCAAAACTGCAAAAATGCTTAGCCTAGACCTTGTGCTTTTGTCGTGAGTGTTGTTGGACAGATTGCGGATGACAGTTGTGCAACCTTTGGTAAAATGATTTTATTATACCATTTCGTGCATATCTATTATGAATTATAATGGTTCCTGGACAGTTCGGCGCGGACAAATCGGCGTCGGTCTATTCGGCGCGCGGACAATTTGGCGCGCGGACAATTCGGCGCCGGACAATTCCGCGACGGATAATTCGGCGCCGGATGAGTTTGTAACTGTATTTAGACCAGATTTCGGTATGTAGCAACTGACATTTTTAAAATATTCAGAATGGGAGCGAAATGGTATTCTTCATATTATCCAGCACATGTCTGGTTATTAATAGAGACTGGCGAAGACAACATCCCTGAAATACTGACTTTGAGTAATTGCGATTAAAGAGTACAGTAACATTAAGCCATGGATTTATCAACTTCTACTACCGCTAGTAAATACTATGTGAGTCAGAAACCGATATCGATGTAATTTGTAATTTTCTTTAGTTTTCTCTACAGTGAAGGACTACTCTAGTTAGATGGTGACACGATCCCTATGTGTTGACTATGACTCTACAATAACCACACATGTGCTGGTTAACACGGAGAAAAGTATTTCTCCCCTTCTGAATATTTTGAAAATGTCAGTTACTACAATTTTACCAAATATCTGTTCTAAATACGCTTACAAACTCATCCGCGCCGAATTGTCCGGGCGCCAAATTGTCCGTGCGCCGAATTGTCCGACACCGATTTGTCCGGCGCCGAACTGTCCGGTCACCATTATAATACATGTATGGAGATCACGTAATGGAAGTAAGTAGGAGGAACATATGCAAGAAGCTAAAAGCAGCAAAGCTGTGAAATCAGAGGTTTGATCTTTGTTTGTCAGAAACGAAAGTTTTAACCAGCGAAGTATAAAGTTGATCGTTATCGCAAATTCGAACAATGAACAGCGACGCGTAGATTCATCAGTCAATCATGTACTACATTCAAACGTCAATCGTAGACTCAATTCATCTGTAAATCGTATACTAAAAATTCGTCAGTAAATCACATACTAAATTCACCAGTAAACCGTATACTATAAATTCATCAGTCAATCACATGTTAAATTCACCAATCAATCGCATACTATAAATTCACAAGTCAATCACATGTTAAATTCACCAGTCAATCGTATACTACATTCATCAGTCAAGCGTGGACTCAATTCACTATGCAGTTAATCGTAGACTCAAATCATCAGTCAATTATTTATCAAATTCACTAGTCATCAAAGACTCGATTCACCAGTTAATCATGTACTAAGGTCATCAGTCAATCGTATACTAAATTCATCATTCACAGACTTTTTGTGATCTATCCCCTATTACTTGTACTGCCTTTCACTGACAAGTGTCATATAAAGAATGCTGATCTAGATAAACACATTGGCAAGTGTCCAACAATTCGTATTTTTAGTTTGAATCAGAACTTTATGCGACTTGAGTATTTATGTTAAACGTGGGCACAAGAATTTTATTATCTATTATTTAAAACTTCCCCAAAACAAGTGCTTATTACTTGTATCTAAATTGTTAGTGTGAAAATTTATTTCTCCTTGTAGTTTAAATTTACTCTTGTAAACAAGTATTTATACTTCTCCTTATAAAACTTTCTACAGATATTTTTTCCATCACTTGTTACATGTGTACTTAATTAAGTAAAGCTGTCTATGCTACAGACTCGGTAGGCCTACTTCAGCTTTCTTTAAAGTATTATTTCAAAATTATATTGCTGAATTAGGATCAGCTTTGAAAGAAATTCTCGACACATACTGTAGGCCTTAAAGAATGATCTATTGCAACTCACAGTTCAAATATCGGATAGTATAAGCCACAGGAAATACCTCTGGTGCGTTATCGTATCTGCCTTCTTCAAAATTGTACAGCGCTGGAGAAGTTCCTAACAAAGTATTGACGACGCTGACGCTGCTGCTGCATATATGATGTAAATGATAATGGCGACAATCATGATAAAGACGATAATAAAGAACAAAATAAAAATACAATAGTAATAATAATAATAATAACAATATGGCTCAATATGGTAGGACATTTGTTATGATCATAAAGTTATAATTTCTAACGCGCTGAATAAAAGCTCAGCTTTGGGCACTACCTTTTTCACATGGAAATTTTGTTAAATCGGATTCATACATGTGTTTTCTAGAACAACACTGACTGCTGAGATGCTTGAAAACGAATTTCCTAGCACCTGGCGTGTTGCAATCTTTGATACCTAATAGGCCTACTACCTGAATTTGTTCCTCAGAAGCAATTCTCTAGATAGCAGTTGCCAAGCCTCCAGCATCATCATCATCACCTCTCTTATTGATACCAATTTATAATGAATGCAGCAAATCCGGATGCATACACCACACCCACGAGGCACAAGAGCCCGGTTTAATTAAGTCCGCCTTATTAGCACAGCAACAGAACAGTCAGATGGCTAGTAACGCTGGAAAATAATGAAGACAATCATGTACCTCGTAGAATCCCAAAGGGACACAATTAGCGAGTATTCATATCCTACTAAGCTTTGAGGCATGCATGCCATAAATATAATATCGTGTCTAAGGTTTCTTAGATTGAAATTACATAGAGTTTAAGATGAAGTGATATTAAGCACAAATCTGAGATTCAATACCCAGCAAACGTTCTCGTATGTAAGTTGGAAGTGCTATGATAGTCATTTAATTTATATTTGACTTTTAGTCATTTATTTTATAGTTGACTTCCATAAGAGTCGATTGCAACAGTCGTAATAACCTTCTCAAAAGGCTAAACCGCAAACATTATTACAGACATCAATTGCAAGTTCCATTGTGTCAGTATACACTGACCAACACTAGAAAAGATTCTATGGGGCTTACTTCAATGTTTTTATAGTCAATGATGTCATTGAGAAATGTATGCAATTATATGCACTTTGAGTGCACATCCTGCATGATCATCAGTCCGAGGAGCACGAGGCAGTGAAACGTGTAGGCATTGCTCAAAACATATGAAACTTGCTTACGAAATCTTTGAAGCTAGAAGCGGATTGCTTTAACATTGCATGCAACAAAAGTATCACCAAATTCGATTCGTAATTACATCAGACCAAATTAAAGTCTGTCACACAATGGTGACATGCAACTAATCGTCGTCGTCATGGCATAGCATCGTAGAACAGAAAACATAATTGTTCAATGCATGTATATGAGGCAAATAGTTACACAGGTACGTATCATGTGACGACATTGTGGTGTGACAAAATCAATTGCAACAAAGCAAAAGTCTTTTTCCGGACGTGCCGCAAGATAACTTGAAAGCACGCACTAGAATTCATTAGGCGGTAGATACTTACGCTGACAATCGTCGACGATCAATACCTAATTAGCAAGCGTGAGAAATTTTGAACTGTATAATACGACTCAACGGACAGCGCTCTGATAGTTAAGCTTCATACAGGCTTCAGGCTAGACGACAAAAATTAAACAGTATAAAGAAAGCCTCGCGAGAAGCACAGCCAAGCAAAGTGATCCACTAGCTCTTAGAGTGAACTGTAAGAAAATACCTAATAGTTTCAGTTAACGCAATTTTGAGCAAGCAGAAAACCTTATTTTATGTAGAGGTGAACGAAGATCGACAACTCAATGCTACGATGAATGACCCGAAAATTCTAAGTTTACTTTGTTGTCTGCTGGTTCTCGAGTGGAATATAAGCTGTGTCGCTTACATTGAAGTCCCAAAAATCAAAAGACGAACAATAAATGCGATCTTAGCCAAAGAAGGTGACATCAACATCGGATATTTGGCAGATATAACATCGTACAACAATGTCACAAAAAGATGTGGCCCAGCACAAACATTAAGAGCATGCATGGGAGTGGAAATGGCCATCTATGCCATGCGTGATATCAACAGTCGAACTGACCTTCTACCGAATATCACACTCGGTTTTGTAATCGTTGATGGCTGCTCTCTGGATATAAAAAGTTTAGAAGTGGCATCATATTTCATCAAAGAAAACGACACATGTAGCGAATCAGGTAATGACATATTGAATACATCTCTGTCTAATGAAGACCAGGAATTTTCAGAAGAAATTAAAACATACGACGTGATTGGAATTGTGGGTCCACAAACTAGCACGATTGCGAAAACAGTCTCACTTTTGATGGGAGTCTTTGAAATATCGATGATCGGTATACACTCTACAAGTGATGAACTGAGTGATAAAAGTCGCTATGAATACTTTTTGCGTTTGGTTGCTCCTGACAGTCGCCTAATTCTTGCTCTTCTGGGGATCGTGAAACATTATGGATGGAAATATGTGTCGGTGTTATATTCTGCTGGATCTTACGGAGAAAACGCATACAAACAGATCGACGATCTCATTCACGGTGATGCTTCGAGTTATGGCATTTGCACAGCCGCAGCAATCAAAATTTCATCTTTTCCTCTGCAATCTGAATATGAATCAGTAACAGACGAACTAATTAGAAATGAGAAGGCGAAAGTTATTATTACATTTCTCGAGGGAATACAAACCGCCCAATCAGTTTTTGGAACAATGCTTAAAAAGCGAGATCTCGGATCGTTTATTTGGCTTGGAGCAGATTCAATGGTTGATTACGAACACGAACCACTGATGGTGAACATGCTGGAAGGTATCATATTTGTTGATCACCCGGAGATTATTATGCCTGATTTTGAGAGCTACGTAGAAGCTGTCACACCTCTGAGCAGTCAGGGCAACAACTGGATTCTAAGCATTTGGGAAAATCAATTCAATTGCACATTTGATAGTAGTTCAGGTAACGCGCAAAATAAGAAGTGTAGCAATGAATTGAATCTCGATTCAACAAATTGCCCGTTAATACCGTCACTCTATGATCGCATTCATGACGCGTTTCTGGTTTATGCTCAAGCCGCTCACCAACACATTACGGCCGAGTGTCCTGGTAGTTTTAAGAACAAAGCGTTGTTGAAAACGTGTCACTGGGGCGAGTCATTTCTGCGTATACTGAAGAAAACTACTTTTCAAGGAGTTTTGGGCAGAATAACATTTGACGCGAACGGTGATTTTTCCGAAGATCTCGTTATAAAACAATACTATAAACCAACATATTCAAGTCCACCCCAGTCTAAAGTTGTTGGATTTTGGAATTACACTGAAGCGCGCCTCTACATGAATGAATCAGAAATCAGTTGGAAAATATTCAATAAGAACGTAACATCACAAGACGTTACCAAGCCACCCATCTCTGTCTGTAGCCAGCCATGTTTAAGTAATCAGTACATGACGACACAATCACAGACTTGTTGCTGGTCATGTTTGGTCTGTCGCGACAATGAGTTTATCCCTGAAAGCCAGAACCAGAGTGGATGTCGTCAGTGTCCAATATTTACATGGCCAGACGACGAAACAGCCAGAAACTGTCTGCCAATTAATCCCGTTTACCTTGAACCTTCAAATATCATATCATTAACTCTGCTATGTCTAGCCTCAATTCTGATTCTGTTCGCCATCATATGCGCAAGTGTTTTCCTGGCAAATCGACAAAACAAACTGTTGTCGAAACTCAATATTAAATTGAATATATTGATCATTTTGGGCATTTTGGTGGCATGTGTGACCGTGATACTTCTTGTAGTTCCTCCTGATGCAAGTAAGTGGATCTGTACTGCGAGACATGTAGGTTTCAACATTGGAATCAACCTGATCTACTCACCTCTGCTCGTCAAAAATGTTCTTATCTGTCGCTTTTATTTCAATCGAAAGAGGAATCTTATGCAAGGACCTCGATATGTTTCGTCTGAATCTCAGATGGTTTTCTTCAATGCGTTGCTACTATTTCAGGTAGGCCTATGATATTTGCTATTTTTCACATCACATTCAAATGCTCGTTTAATGAAGAAATAGGTGCTCGTCTGCATAGTGGCTACTGGGCAGGACTGTCGTTTAGAGTATCATAGAGTAACGCGGAAAAGGTGATCTCACTCCCATTCGTCCACATGCCCGAAATATTCACATCGCCCCCGCAAGGCCACAACAAATAGAGTTCACCTATGAAAATTTTTCAGATGTTAGCTTATAAAGCAATGTATTTTTTATTGCTAATTTGCTATATGCATCAGCAAAACAAACACAAAACAGATAATGAGCTTGATTTAGTGGTTAGATGCATTATCATCATCATCGTCATGATCATCCACCACCATCATCATCATCAAATCATCATCGTCGTCGTCATCATTGGTTAGGGTTTGGACCGCTGGGATTAGTAGGAAATAAAGTGAATATAAATATTCCTTAGTTAACCTTCTGCCAAACAGTACTCTGTTGCACAATGTAAACATCAAGAGTGAATAAACGAAACATCCAACGCCGTTGAATGTTTTCAAATTCAATTAGGCCTAATTGAGTAACTGTATCAGTTTGTGTATAGCAATTGAAATTTATATCAATTTGTCTGCCTGCCGTAAAGCCCAACTTGAGATGTGGGCTTAAACAATAAATCCTGCGCGAACTAGGTGGGAGCAGCCAGAGTTGTATGGTCTCGAGATAGTGTCTCGGTCTCGAGGCAGCTTTTTAGTGTCTCGGTCTCGGAAGCTTGCTGTCTCGGTCTAGCGGTAGTGTCTCGAATTTTTAGAAACTGTCTATCTTTATGTTGATTAACTTTATTTTCTCCCTCTTCAAGCTTGCATACAATTTAAAATTCTCGTTGTGATCTTCAAGGCTCAGCGGGGTCTTGCCCCGAGATACCTCATTCAGTTTCATACCTCCGTCCACATCGCTCGTTCAATAAACTTGATCTATTGGTTCCTCGAACTAAGACATCTATGGCTCAGTCTCGATCTTTTACTTCAATTGGTCCCCCTCTATGGAATGGGCTTTCTCCATCTGTTCGTTCTAAAATCCCATCTGGCAGTCTTTCAACCTCCTTCGCTTTCTCAAAACCTACTTCTTCTCGCGTTGACACGTGCACTGGCAGCGCTCCTGAATGGTTCACCCTACTAGAAGCGCTCTAGAAATGTTTAAATACAATACAGTCACATGGCCTAGGCACTTGCGAACAAAATGCCTTTTAAACGCACAAAAGCCAACGAATAATTCAGGTACGTAAACCAGGCACTAGAAAACTCAATGTTTGAACATTCATGCCATCCGTCACCTCTGTCGAGGAGAATCTGTTGGTTGGTTCCACGCTTGTTAGTGGGTCCACCACTGATGACTTTTCAGCCTACTGCACATAGTTTTGCTGACAGATGCATTTTACTCATTACCTGCGACATTTAAAATCACTTAGGCTAGAGCAGAGCGCCTCTGAGTAGATACATAAAAGCTCGATTACATTACATAATAATAATGATGATGATAATAATAATGAAAATGACGATTATGGTGGTGGTTCGGGGTGGTGATGGTGATGGCAATGGTGATGACGATGATTATTATCATGATCATCATAACAACAACAACTGCTACTACAATAACAATCATAATAATAATAATGATATTAATAACATTAGGAAATGCAATTTCACAAATATGTAGTTCAATAGTTTTAATTAGTTAAATTATTCATTAGTCATAGTGAGATTGAGATTCACATCATATTGTTGACTGTAATTGCAACTTCCTCAAATAAAGCGACTCGTTCTACTAAAATAGAAATCGTAGATTCTAATGCGTCATATGAGGCACTCCAAATGCGTTATTATTGGACGCCGTGATTGACGTGTGAACACTCAAACATACATACATACATAATCGCCCACTAATTGTTATTGTTACTAATCATATAGTATGGTACATATACATCGCACTATTACGCCTGGCAATTCTTATGCGTAGGTGGCTTTGGTGATCGTGTCCGAAATTGTTTCAACATCAGAGACAACGCTGAAGATGCCAAGCATTTTTGAGAAGTATGTGGAGCTCTACTGTTACAAGTCAACCGTTTGGTTTTTGCTTCCTCTTGCCTACAACATAATCATTATGCTTTTGTGTGCTGGAATTGGATTCATCACCAGGAAACTATCAGACAACTTCAACGAATCTTGGTTCATATTCCTCTCAGTTGCTACAACATTGTTCGCATGGATCGTGTTCATACCGGTCTATTTTACAATTTCTTATATGTACCTGCAGCCAGCAATTTTGGGATTTGCCCTTATCCTGAATTCTATTGTCACGCTCATTTGCCAATATTTACCAATTATTTATGCTCTTGTGTTTGTAATAGATAACACGGCTCAGGCTGCTTTGGGAGCACCTAATGGCGCTGCTTCTAATGCAGTTAGACCCAATAACGAAGATTGAATTGTTGATTAAATGTGACTTCCTATAGTCAGCATCCGATACCCATTCAAAACTGCAAAAATGCTTAGCCTAGACCTTGTGCTTTTGTCGTGAGTGTTGTTGGACAGATTGCGGATGACAGTTGTGCAACCTTTTGTAAAATGATTTTATTATACCATTTCGTGCATTTCTATTATGAATTATAATATATACGTGTGTGCAGATCACATATTGGAAGTAAGTAGCAGCCTCTAGGAAGAACATATGCAGGAACCTAAGAGAAACTAAGCTAAAATGGTATATCTGTCTTTCGTATATTACTCATAAAGAGTTTGAATGACGATTTCGCTATACGAGAACTCTGACATGGTAGGATTCTTGTGCTTAGAGAACTCGAGTCATATCCTCTTGCAATAACAATCATATATATTATATTTGTTAATTAGAACAGACTGACAGACCGGCTAGGTTGCTCACTTCAAACTTATACTGATCTGAATTGTGCACGGTTTGTCACAGCAGTTAGTGATCAGACATTGAAATTGTAATTTGTGGTTGTAATCGAAATGACAGAATTATATGAGGTATTTTCAGGAGAGATTTTCAGAGGTAGAGAAAACCGGGATCCAACCAAATGGCTTTCATGCGCATGCAGAATCGCGATAAAAAAAGAATGAGCATGAGAGTCATCTCATGACACAAGTGCTACAAAAACGCTTTTTGCAGAATGTAATAAAACATTTTTATATAGCGCACTTCATGATATCTAGGCTACACAGCTCTCTGCGCTAGCCTAAATGATGTAAAGTGTCACAGTTAGCAAAACTACACACAGTAAGCTAAAAAGAATCTTCAGTGGTGGGCCAAGCATAGAACGAAGCAACGGATTCCCGTCGACACCTGACAGATGGCGTGGATGTTGAGAGTCTCTGGGCCAAGCTGAATTGATCAGAAAGTTGGGACGAGTATATCAAAGCGTTGAATACCTAATGTTGTAGTTTTGGCTGTGGTCATTGTGTGCGGAGGAGCGAAGTAGTCTACGGTTAGCAATGGATAATATCGGGACACACAACATCCTGACAAGAGATAGAGCCAAGCTCGCTATGAAATCACGCACAGGCAATAAAAAAGAATAGATTAATTATGGATCTAAAGACGTTGTCTAATTGCATGTCGGCCGTAGCATATGTCGTCACGACAGATCCAAGACACGAGAAGACCAGGCTTAGCGTGTGCTTAATAATTGAATGGCTATAGCATCAGCTGCTCATAATTGTTCGTGTCAAGCCGAATAGATTATGAGGAAAATGCAGCAGCTGCGACAATGTCTGGGGATTGGAAATAATCAGAATAACTCGTGGTAATGAAAGATGTTTTCGACCAAGAAATTGCGCAAACAGAAAATCCAACAGTCGACAGAAAAGCGCAATTGTACTAGTTAAAGCGTAATCAGTTCTGCACGTTGATGCAACGAGCGGTACAAGAGAAGAGATGCGTTAAATAATCTAAGAACTACATGTATGATGTAGACTAATCAACAAAAGAAATTGTGTTCTGTGCCAAACTCGTAAAATGACAATTTTCCCGTCTTCATTCCGAACTATCAGCTGAATCGAAAGAGCACAATACTCACGTATATGGCTTAGACAGTGTCTCGACACCGTCATTTTATTATACGTAGGGATATAGCGCCCTTGTAGCAGCATGGCTGCGTTACGGCGCTCTAGAAATTGTCCGTTTAATAATATGTATACGTGTATACATTCTTTTAATTGAATTCAACTAATTTCATTAAAGCGCAAGGCGCCTTTGCAGTGGTATGCCCCGTTTACGGCGCCTTATAAATCGTCGTCATTATTACTATTATTTTTATTATTATTGTCATTCAACATTTTTATTTTTTTTCTAACAGGTGCAGAATAGTGTACGCTTTCTCTTGCATAAAAAGGACATTTCCATTGCCGACAATTACCCTTTAGAGCGGTGTGCCGACAGTTAATCTCGCGACGCTTAATCGCGCGACACTTAAACAACGACACTTACTCTCGACGACACTTAATCTCGTGACACTTAATCTCGACGACACTTACTCTCGAGACATATAATCGCGCGACACTTAATCGCGCTTAATAGAACTTGGTTCAACTGAGCTTGATTCTCTTGTGCATATCTATTCTAGGATTACAGCACGTAAAGTGAATTAAATGCACTATCATTATCACTATTATGCGAGTATTTCAGTTTCCATTGAAACCGCATTCTTATCATTAATACGGTTTCTAATTAAACACAATTATTTGTCACCACATAAATTAATAATGGTGCAAACTAGTTGTGATTTGAGATTCAGTATCGCGCGATTATATGTCGCGAGATTAAGTGTCGCGAGATTAAGTCTCCTTGAGGTCAAGTGTCGCGTGATTATGTGTCGCGTCTTTAAATGTCATGTAACCTTTAGAACGCAGTACATGAATTATTATTATTATTATTATTATTATTATTATTATTATTATCATTATTACTATTATTGTTTATTTATTTGGAGGATTTACACAGCGCCCCTTCAAGACATCTACTCCGAAGCGGTTACGTTATTGTTACGTTATTGTTACGTTATTGTTGTCATTATAATTAATAATAATAATAATAATAATATTATTATTATTATTATTTCAAATGTGAACTTGTCAATAAAATGGGTCAATAATGAGGAATGTTGTATTACTCTGAAGCAGTTGCTCCCTCGTCAAGATCCGTCTGAGCAAAAATTCCTCGGAAGGCAACGGCGTTGAAGCGTTGAATGGTGATTGAGAGGCGCTGGTGAAGGTGCGTAGACTCTTTGGGATCGCCGGTGATGAGAGTTAATCGTCTACCTAGCTCTTTAATGAAGTCCAGGCCGCTGCCTTTATTTGGGCCAAGAGTTTCGAAAGCCACAGGGACGACTAGGTAGTTTGCGATGAGCTCATTGTATTTTACAATCTTTTTTGCCGCTGCTAGTTCCGCTGCTGCCCCTGCCTCTGCCGACATCGCGTGGAGGTAAGATGGCGCCACGGTGTCGATGACGGTAGCATCCCATACGAGGCTTCGTACTCGTTGCCATGGAATGAGCGTCAGTCCATCGGGTCGTTTCCCGTCTGTTCTTGAGAGCCCGGGTGGTTCTTTGATGTTGGGAATCCTAGCGCATATATGGCCACGACTTATCAGATCGTTCAGGACAGCGTTTCTGCTGATTCTATCTGGGCCTAAACTGCATGAGGGTCCATGTGACCCGTCTGCTGTCACCATCGCTCCACAGGGACACACGTGCGGTTTGCATATCTGTGTTCACAGTCGGAGTCCCGTCGCTATTCTCACTGCCTCGTCGTCCATTCTCAGTCCGCATGAGGACATGGGCAGCGCGAACAGCCAGTCGAAAGAGTGGGGTGCCGCTGCCGCTCTTAGTCTCGCTTGATAGTAGGCTCCGAGCATCTAAATTGGAGGTATGTTGTCAGGGTTTCTTCTGTCGATAGTGGCGCACCGTGCAGATAGGCCGTCCTCGGGGTGATCGGGATAAATTTTTGGAGGGCTAGATGTTCATTTGGCTGTTCCGTTTGTGCGATGAGCTCACATTTTGCGTGGTTCCGTTGTAAGCCCATAACTCCACTCTCGTGTTCTAGCATCCTCACATCTTCTGCCACGGTGTCTTCTCGTCCACCCAAGGATAGGTCGTCTAGGTAACCGAGAGCCAGAGGTGAGGATAGCTTCTGAAGTATAGGTTGTAGTGGAAGAACAGCAGTGGTCCTAGGGGGTCGCCTTGTTGGGGGCCAACTGGCGACAGTAGTGTGTATTGCCCGAATTGTAGTATCGAAGCTTCTGCGTATGCGAGGTGGCCGTATGGTGTCAATTCTGACGCTAATCCGTCTAGGTTAGAGAGCATATGATCTCTGCGTAAGCTGTTAAATGCGTTTTTGAAGTCCAGTTCGACCAGAACAAAGTTTGCGGGCATTTCTTCGATGAATCGTCTGGCTGCATGGATTGCGGCTTCCGTCCCTCCAGGTACGCCTACACCTATCTGTAGCGGTGCAAGATAAGCAGTTGCCTTGGGGAGTACGTAGGAGTTAGCGCATTTAGATGCTAGTCTCCTCCAATAATATCCTATTACTATCGGACGCAGCCCTCCCGTTTTCTTTCGCAGTGCAATGAGTGTCCCTCCGAACAAGATCGGTCTAATCTGCTTCGGACATGTTCCAGCGAGAAGCACGTTGACAAGGCCAGTGATAGACGATAAGAGTTCCGCTGCAATTTCGCAACTCATCATCATCATTATTATTATTTTAACTTTCACTATTATTATCATTATTACTATATTATTATCATTATTATTATCATTATTATTATTATTATCATTATTATTATCATTATTATTATCATTATCATTATTATTATCATTATTATTATCATTATCATTATTATTATCATTATCATTATTATTATTATTATTATTATTATTATTATTATTATTATTATTATTATTATATGTCACATAACTATGTTGTTATCGCCCATGTCGGCGAGCTAAGTAAATGGTGGCAATGTTCCGAAGAGGCAGGCTATTATTACTATTATTATTATTATTATTATTATTATTGTTTTTAATGACAAGCAAAGTAGGAATAACATTACCATTATTTCATCATTAGCAACAACAGAGGACTCAGATGGAACAATTTTCCCGCTAGGTAGGGTCGCCTAAGTAATAACGTCAAAGCAGATGACAACAGATAAAAGGACTAGATATCTACTAGGATCAGGCTAAAATAATGATTAACCTTAACTATTAGTCTATCAAACTGAATCAAAGAAAGTATAGTGCAGCTTCAACTAAAGGCTAACGTCATCCAATGTCATGTGAGACTGAGTATAGCAGACGTAAATACAGGTAAATGTAGGAGAAGGCGAGAAAAAAGCAAGAATAATGTCAAGAACCCGAAAAACCCAATCGCACTACAAAACAAAGAGACACGTACATGCATTTCACCACCTTTTTAACAAATTAAAGAATCGAGCATAATAATTTCGGGGATCAAATCTTGAATAAGTAGTCCTATAAAGTTACTGTCTATCTTGAAATAGACTGGTCCACACAGCCGGGCTAGTGCATTTAATCGAAAATATAGAGGTGGATTAGTTCGAACTAATCCTGCTACGTGATCCCAATTAACAGTAAAATGTTCGTCAGCGTAAACAGCAATAATCTTGGTCGATTTGACTTGCAGAATAGGTTTATTATCAAATAAAATAGCGAAGTCGTGATTAGTTATAAAATTTCTATGAAAGCGAGAGATGATGAAATAAGTATTGGACAACTAAGCGACGATCTGTTTATTGGCTCGCTGAACCTCGGTAATTACTGCTAGCTCTGAGTTTACCAAACCCATCATGTTATAAAGAAATTTATTTGAGTAAATTACATCTTGAAAGCGAATAAAGTGCAGCAAGAAAACACGAGATGGGATTGTCACTGACATAGAGTATAGGAAGAGTATACGACTATAAGATTGGAGCCTTAGAAGCACCATAATGAATAATTCAAGTATAGCATTTTTAGATATAACCTGCTGCTGTCTTTGGTCAAGGTAGCTATGAAACGATTGGATAGGAGCGGTACATATGCCATTGCTTTCAAATTTTATTATACTACAGTACAAGCTATGAGAATAAAAGTGGCGTTGGTATAATTCATTCATTCATTCCGAAAGTGCGTATATAGCGCCCCTTCAAGATTCCTACTTAGCGGCGCTCTCAGCCAGGCTGTAGCCAAGCAAACAAGACTTGAGGAATGAGGATACGGTAGAAGGCTGTCATAATTATTGTTCCTATAGGGAGAATGCACAGCGCTAGCGGGAGCCCATTCCAAATGGAGGCACCCACAACCGAAAAGGTTCGGTGCTGTTTGATCGAAGATCGAGTTCGTGGTACCACTAGCTCTCCCCTATCCGAGGAACAGAGGGTCTTACGATAGGATCTTGTCAGTAAACCGGGCAACAGAGATTATATGTACTTAAATAAGACGGAGTGCTCAATTCAATTTTCGTTTATTGAGAGCACCTAGCTGTTAAAACCGCAACTTAGTTTACAACTACTAGCAACATTTGCATAATACCAAAATGTCTGGCGCTACTAATAAGGCACCGCGAGTCAAGGGATAATGGAGGTCCAACAGTCCGCCATAGATTTAAATTCAATTATTGTTAAGCTTGTTGTCATCTGTCAGGACTGTCAGTTTGAATAGAACAAACTAAACAAAATAAACCAAGTGAGCAGTGGATCAATGTTGTCTGGACCCGAGCTGTGGGTTTTATGAATCGTCAGCCACACATTAATAATCTGCATCGGACAAATCTGTTGAATAACAAAAGAATTATTTGGTTCGAATAATTCTGAATCAAGCGGTTCTAAGAAAAAACAAATATTAATCTTTGCCCATATAAATATTTTGAGCGAGGGACTGCTCAATGCTGGAAGTGAGTGTTGAATTTCTCGGCCATCTCACATCAAATGTAAATGTCCCCGTTGAAGTCAGCCAGAATCAGGTCTGGGGGTCTATAGATAACTGTTTTTCTGAGTTCTGCTAAAAAAATACTTTCGTTTGAACCATGCAGGAATTACTGCACTGAGCGCTATTAAAAAAATCCACAACGTCTTTAAATCAATATTTACCCAAACTCCACCGTCCCTTCCACTGACTTTAGATTTATGTACAAACTAGTATCTGGGGGATAAAAATTGAATCAGCATTATTCGAATGAAGCCAAGTTTCAGCGAGTGTCAGAACTTAACAGGTACTGTAATTGTGTCAAAATAATTTGGATGTCATATAATTCGGAAGAAATGCTGCTACAGTTAATAAGCAAAACAGCGAATAGTCGTATATTTCCTTTGAATTTATCATTACATACAAACACACACACAATCATGCATGCACGCAATCATCCATGCATACAATCATCCATGCATACAATCATCCATGCATACAATCATCCATGCATACAATCATCCCTGCATACAATCATCCATGCATACAATCATCCATGCATGCAATCATCCATGCATACAATCATCCATGCATACAATCATCCATGCATACAATCATCCATGCATACAATCATCCCTGCATACAATCATCCATGCATACAATCATCCATGCATGCAATCATCCATACATACAATCATCCATGCATACAATCATCCATGCATACAATCATCCATGCATACAATCATCCATGCAGGCAATCATCCATGCATGCAATCATCCATGCATACAATCATCCATGCATGCAATCATCCATGCATACAATCATCCATGCATGCAATCATCCATGCATGCAATCATCCATGCATACAATCATCCATGCATGCAATCATCCATACATACAATCATGCATGCATGCATGCATACATACACACATGCATACTAAGTGCATACATACATACATACATACATACATACATTTAAAAATAAATATATACTGGACAAGTGGCGCTGCCGTTCGTGTGTTGTCTTGTAGCTGTCGTCGCAATCGTCTTCTTAGACCCGAAATTTCTTAGGCGCAACTTTAAAGCTAAGAACGGGGCGCCAGTTTATTTGCAAAATGATGGTCAAAAGGGGCGAAGAGAAGATCCACGTACAGTTGTCAGACCTGAAGTCAATGAACAGATATACACGTATGCTGCTAAGGCAAGTATCATTTAGGTCGAGAAGAGTTAAAAGGCGGAGTATCAGACGGCTCAGGGCATTTTTGAAGAAGTGAGACTAGCTACAAGTAGAAATTCCAAGAAGAAATAGATAGAGAAGCCAGCATATAGATAATAATAATAATAACAATATTAATAATAATAGCAGTGGTAGAAATAATAATAATAATAATATCTCTGTTTAATATCAAACAGACAAAACGCAGTATGATTATAAATTCACAAGTATACAGTGCGAACTGATGATTACACTATTACAGGAGTGGAATTGAACTGTCAGCAGCTATGCAAGGCGCCCATCACATTGTACATAATTATTATTTAACCAACGACATCTCCTAGCGAAAGAAGGTCAACTTTAGGGTTAGCGGGAATCTAACTGTCTCACAGCTCTGTAAGCCATTGTCTTTACTAGTAGGCCTACTATACGAATCCCCTTCTACACAACGCTCCGGTTCGTAGAGTGATGAATAAAGCGGCATTGGGTTTCTTGCTATCAAGGAAAGGCTGTTTCAGGAGTAAAGTCTGATGCCTGAGAAAGAACGATGTGTTACCACTATCACGTTAGTGCTGGTCGATAACCCTCCATGTGTTGCAGGACACGACGTTTATCGATCGGATGAAAGAGACAGAGGAGACCTGAGTTCTCTACTGTATTCTGTACCGAATGAACCACCGATACAGAGGATGATATAAAGAAATTTAATCTCCAAACATGAGTCTTTAAAACTTATCATATTACATAATACACGTAATTTATTAGACTATGATTGCACATGATTGTATAATGCATGTGGCTACATATTCAGAACCGCTGTTTGTCATTTTAAGCAGAGATTTTTGTCAGTGTCACGACAAATCGTATCGTAGCTTTAGATTTATATAGCGCCTCTCACAGAATAACTATTCCGAGGCGCTCTCAGCACGGAAACTTCGGGGGAAAGGATCGCTGTTAAAGAGTGACAAGCCTAACCCGATGGAGAAAAGCAATTCAAGCCAGTCATCTGCTTAGTCCTTAGTGGAAGAAAAACTGGGCCACCTCTAATAACGACCTAATGACAAAGTGCTCTGCCTAAAATGACAAATAGCGGAAGGTCATTCCAGCCTGATTTCCAGGTAGATGGACCCACCACAACAGCAAACGCCCGGTGTTGGGCCAAGGCCGTCTTAGTCCTATAGAAAGAAACTGATCCAGGCGATCAACAGAGCGCAAGGAATGAAACGAAGTTGCAGAAAACGGCTTTCGTAAACAGTCAGAGAGAAAATTGTCTCGGGGCACTGCCTAGCTGGGCTTTAGAAACTAGAAACTGGCAATCCTCAACATACCCGACCATGCATGTATACATTTGGTAATTTAGTTTCCTGAACGGCCGTTCACATGTCACCAGATTCAGACGCCACCTATCGAACGTCAGAGAAATCGGAGCGAGCGTGGGTCAGAGCTCAGGATTGGGCCTCCATTCTTCATCGTGAGCGCACCCGACCTTCACTCTGTCCATCCGAATGAAAAAGTGTCAAATTACGCCAATGATACCTATTCAATCATCGGTGCCTCTATGGAGAGCGCAATTGACGTGGAGATTGCAAACATCGCAGCCTGGGCCACCTATACTACCCTCAGACTAAAAATAACAGCAGGGCCATAGGCAAATTACAATCGTTCGTCGCCGGGGGTCACTTCCTCCCTTTTCAAGAGAGGCTGTACAACATCTGTTCCTCAACTGAAATAGAATAGGGCACTAAACAAGTCATACATTATAATGGTTTGCGGTGTGACATTCCATATAGGCCTATATGGAATGGGGAATTATATATTTATTTAACTTCAATAACAAATTTATTTAGCTTCAATAACGAAGTTATTATTAGAAAGAGGACCTTGTAGTGGATACGCGCAGCGACAGGAAGCCAGTCGGGTTATAGCTGGCATTGCTGAAGCATTAAAGACCGATTGAAGAGGGAAAGATGCTGTCTCGGGACGGCAAAAGAGGTGAGTTGCAGTAGTCTAGGCGGGAACAGACAAACGTATGACTCATAGTGGTAAAGACAGAAGACGAGACCGATCGTCTGATGGCTCTCAGTCGCCTCAGTTGAAAGTAGCAGGAGCGGGTCCGGTTAGATATGTGTTCCCTCAACGCGAGGTAGGAGCAAGTGTGACGCCCAGGTCACCGATATTAGAAGAATACATGACATTGTATGTGTAAGCAGAGTTAGTGGCGGTAGGTCAAGTTTTGCAGGCTGTTGCCTAATCCAAAACCAGATCGGCTGACTTTCATAGCATGTTAGGCAGTCTGTTATATAGTTCACATCCAATAGTGAAAATTAGGAACAAAAAGCAATCACTAGAGCGGACTAGGGGCATTTGCTCAGATGATGGACCCTGCACGAAAGCCTGGACATCATCAGTATAAAGACGTGTTTAGTAGGCAGAACAGGAATGTCAGCAGCAAAGAGAATGTATAAGATGGGGCCGAGAACCGAGTCCTATGGAACACCGGGTCGCGGACAAAACCCGCCCTCTGACAAAAAAAACCCTGACAAAATCCCTCCCCTAAGTAGGACAAACCCCCTAAGAATAAATTTTTTTATACTTTATTTACTTTTATTACTTAGAAACGTGTGTATGCTATACATTAAAGTCTGAAGTAAAGCATGTGTCATTTGTGTCATTTCAAGGTCTGATGCGGTCACTCAAGTATCGTCGTCCAATAGTAAAATAGCAAACAGTTAATTAGTTCCTTGGTCTTTTTGTTGTTAATGTATGATAGGTCTATGCACACTGAAGGCACCACTTTGCATAATTCATAGGCTATCTGTGACACGGCTTTTTCAGTCATGCGTCAGGTGAGTCTGTGCAGAGCGTATGTGTGTTATCGGTGACACGATTTCTTATATAAGATGGACCAGGGGCGTCAATCCCCCTCTAACTGATGGGGGCAAACACCCTGGTTCCAAGTGTCAGGTAGTCAAGATATCCCCCTAAGACTCAAAAATACCCCGCCCACTATCTGGACGCCTCAGAGCTAGACTAAAAGTCGTACTGAGTGTTGTAATGTTATGCAGACTTTATTAGTAGTGTCAGTTATTATGGTATGGCGTCTAATTGTAGAAGCTAGTTATGGCAAGAGGAGGGTTTGTCCGGGAGGTTAATGTCCTGCCTAAAACAGAGGGGTTTATGTCAGAGGTTTTTGTCAGAGGGGGCTTTGTCAGAGGGTGTTTTTGCCAGAGGGATTTGTCCTACACCCGGAACACCAAATATCACCTCTGAATCCAAATTGAGCTGCCACATGAGCCCAACTTACTTAAAATAGGGAAGAGAACAAAGTCACACTATATAGTCTCTCAGTCTCAATGGTCCACGAGTGGAACAAAAAATCGAATATGGGCTGATAATTTCGGATAATGATGATTACTTAAATAGAATTTGGCTTGATGAAAGTAATTTTCCCTAACTAGATTATATATAGATGAAAATAATACTAGCCGAAAAAGAAATTGGATTATTGACAAGAATTCTTGCTTAAATAGAAATTGGACTGACTAAGATAAGTAATGCCGAAATTGAAGGTGGATTAGCACGCATTATAATCAGCGATGCAACTTCTACTTCATCGAACGCAATAGGCAAAAACGCACTTATAGGTCGTGAACCATTGTCGTCCATGGTATGTCGGTGAACAATTTGTCCGTGAACAGTGTGTATTTATCCACATAATGTTGGCCTGCATTATCCAGTCCTGCACGTATTCACATTATCACACAAAACGTGTAATAATTGCTGTAAATGACTTACTAAATCGAGATCAGGTCGTACAGTCACTGGATTTAATATAGAAATGGTTGAAACCACGATTGAGCGCTCATATCGATAATGATAGGCCTACAAGCCGGAGGGCATTATGGGAGTCCGAAAGTGCGGTGACTGCGAGGCTTATAGTTCGCCTAGTCGTAGGTGCTTCAAGATTTACACAGTGGAGTAATTTTGCAGGAGTCCTGCAGCTGATCTTTGAGCGATTATAGGACCGCGTTTAACCATGGCCCGCCTCTGTGTGACTGCTTGTGACCTGACGTGATCGTCGAGGCCGGGACCCGGTGAGCCGAAGCCAGGTAGACCTCGGCGAGTCTCATGACGAGTCTGCCGATACTGACTCCAAGATGAGGGACTGGTTTTGGAGAGTGCCAGCGACCGCAGTCAAGAAAATGCCAGAAGTGCCAGCGATGACACCTTACTAACCCCTTCCTCATACTGAACAGTAGAGTGGCCTGCATCCATTAATCATAAGTCTACGAAATATTTAGTATTCGCTCCCTCCCTCCTCGCAGCAGCTTGTAGTAAACCCTAGTGGCGGGTGGTTGTATAGCAATGGGTGCATCTCAGTATATACATCAGTTAGGCGAGCCTAGCGAGCATTTAAAGATCAATAGAACATCTTGTCTGACGACGCGTTGCAACCTGACGAGCGCGGTTCCAAGGTTGGCCAAACAGACGTAGAGAGATGAAAGACAGTGAAAGCAGGGCCTACACTGGCGAGAGTGGAACTCCAGAAGCAAGGCCGACGATGGATTGACCCGGATGACCTGTCCTGGTATCATTGATATCCAAGTCGAAGACAATGAGCTCGCATTTGTTGCGGTTAGGTGCAAGGTTTAGCTGCTGCGGTCATATCCTACCTCGATCGAGTCAACATCTTTATTTCCTATTATTATTATCAAAATTATTATTAATATCAATAAAATTATCATTATTATTATTATCATTATTATTATTAATATAAATAAAATTACTATTATTATCAAAATTATTATTAATGAAATTATTATTATTATCAATAAAATTATCATTACTGCTATTAAAATTATTATCATAATTATTATTGTTATTATTCCTATCAAACTTATTATTATTACCGGATAACTATTATTATTATTAATATAATTAAAATCATTATTTTGTTTTTTTATCGTTATTATCGTTGTTCAGAATCAGATATATATATATATATATAGGCCTCCATCGCGTTTATTAATCAATTCACCTGTAAGTTTCTTGAAGAGTTAATTTCCTTCTTACTGCCACCTATCGTCTCTGTATTATATTATGCTTTGCATACCAACGCTGATTGGGTTGACATACAACGCGCCTGATATAATTTTATTATATACAACGTTTTCAATATGTTGCATTTTTGACATATCTAACAAGCCCGGGAACCCAGGTGATGAATAAGACGGATTAACTTAGGCCTGCATCAACAATGCATCAACCCTTTCTTTCGCCGGATGTTCTCTGTGAACATCCTTAAAATACATTGCTAGGCATCATTTCATTAATGCTACGGAATCACACAGTTTATGTAGGCGTATACATAGGCATAGATAAATATATATAATATATACAGACATATACACACATATATACATATATATGCACATGTAATATATATATACATATATGTGTGTGAGTATGAATGTATGTGCATAGGCGGGTGCATAGGTGTATGTGAGTTGGTGTGTCGGTTTAGGAGAGTTTATCTGTTTGTGTCTGTATGACTGATGGGGTAATAAATGTGCTATAAAAACGTCCACACGCACTGATGCATTGTACTAGGGTCATGCAGGTCGGGGTGGTGTTAGTGTATCTCGTGTAGCGTAGCGGCGAAATGTAAACCAATTAGTTCATATGATTTACATCAGACAGTTCCACGCACGCATAGCTGTGTCGCGTTTCCTGCTTAAATGCACAAGTAATGATGCGTGTTCACGAAGATATCATCTGATCAGAGCAGGTGTTCAATAGGCGCCGACGTTGTCTTGACCGATAGGGTTCGTCTGATTGCAGATGGGATGCCAACAATAGTGAAAATTATCACCTGGAAGGTCACAACAGAGTCATCAATCTGGAACAGTTGTGGATGCAATCAACAGGAAACAAAGGAACTAAACAAACCGTTGTAATTGTCATTGGCATTATATTGGATTAATGAACGTATGCGTTCATATGTATAGGGCATTTAATAGGGCGCATTTTCAGTACCTCATAAAGCGCTGTGGATGAGACCGGGTAATGTGGCATGTGTTGATGGATAGATATATATATTATATATATATATATTATATATATATATATATATATAATGCATGCACATGTATTATGTATATACGCACGCAGTGCCCGACAAAAACATCAATAAGATGGATAGAAGGCGGAAAGATAAATAGTACTTTCACAGAAGACTTGAAGGAGATGTGAATCAATATGGATAGATGGTATAGAATGTTGAGGTGACGACAACGCAGAGAATGCCTGGATGGCCTCAAAGAGTGGTGCAGTGGCGAGATTCACGTCTTGAGAAGTCAGGCGCAGACACGCGCGGAATAGAGGCAAAGTATTGGTCAACTACGGGTATTGAGTCCATGGAGCGACGGATGGAATTTCTATAGCGCCAAAGAATAATGCACATAGAATCAACCGATGGCGCACTTTTACCAAACTGTAAATCAGGCACTAAACAATATATAGACAAGCAGACTTCGCTTTAATATATATATATATTATAAATATATTGTATATATTATATATATATATATTATATATAATGCATGCATATTAAATATATATATTTAAAGATAAATAGTACTTTCAGAGAAGACTTGAAGGAGATGTGAATCAATTGGTAGGGCATACGCAGAGGAGACTACAGGAGATCAAACAAAATGGAGGAATCTTATCGATCGATGTTCCACGAGGAACGGGAGGAACTAAGTAAGTATTTTTATATTATATATAAAAAAATGCTATCCATATGATACATGTATGTCCCTATGATATTAATAGGCATTATGGATAAGCATAAAAGGATCATGCTATACGGGATAACGCTTCCAGCCTAAGGCCTGTCATCGATAGGTGGACAAGAAGTAACTTCATGGTATAGGCCTATTGAGATGCATCCACCATTGATTGTGATGTAGATTAGCACGTGGTTTCGCGTGCATGGCTGTACTTCCGTCTGCCGCTATGAAAATGTTAGCATCTGGTTCTGATTCTATGTATGCGAGCACACATACAGGTCAATGAAGCACATAATTATATAGTCTCGTGCTTTTCCTATATATATATATATCCATATATATACGTACATATTATACATATATAATTATACATATCGATATATCGTCTATGATACATGTATATATGTACATGTATAGTGCACCATGGCGTCGCTACCATTGAGAGGCAGAGGTTTGTGCCTAACCTGGATTTAAAAAAAATATTTCTTTCATTGAAACAACTTGAGCCGCCCAGCTTTGATAGCTATAGCGTTGTAAACAGCAGATGTTTGCGGTGGCAGAAGTTTCCTGCGTGATATTCGTTGCATGAACTTGCAATAACCCACTATATGCGCATGATCTAGCCGGTGACTTCCCTCTTTGAATAGTATCACTTTTGCATGATATGATGGTATCGTCACAAACCAAATGATCGTTGTTACATTTGCCTGTTATTTTAAAGAAAAATCAATTGTGTTAGGGAGAAGATGCAGTACCCCCTTTCCTGTCCCATCATATCCAGTCTGCCTCCCATGGTCTCTAATCCTATAGCGATGCCGCAGTATAATGTATACATTCAGAGCCAGCAAAATGCACCAACTTTTTACTGCAAGTCGTCTTACTGTTCTTACTCTTCTCTTAAAAAATAAAAAATTCTATTTTATCGGTTTTTATAGAGAGACTCTTTCTCTTTCACCGGAGCTTTCCAATATACCCTAATGCGTGACTTAATCGGAATTTTTATAACCATAGAGCTACTGTGAATCAAGGTAAATCTATATTCAGATATATAAATATATATATGTGTGATGGTGTGTGTGGGTGGATGTGTGAAGATAGCAATTTTTTTAGTAGTACGGAGCCCATACCACTTACGGATGCTCTTCAGACTAGCGAGATATTCAGATCACAAAGGAACTTCCAGTATGTGATCAGTCAAAAATTGCATACTTACACAATTCAATCAATGAAACTTGGTATAGCGAATCTTCAGGAAATCTACTCAGAGGCACTCTCTTCACTAGCGTATGATGTTCATTTCAACGAACTAGTTGCAACAGTTCCTAAAACAGTAATTTGATTCAAACATTTATTCATAATATAATATAATATATTTTTGCATGCATTTAAGTTGTAGTACTAGACCCTGTATATAAAACACGTCAATAGGTGCATTTGCTTAAAGAAAAAGGAGTAATTATTTAGTGTCGCACTCGCTTACACTATCATGACCTATTCCTCAAAGAACAACTGGAAGCACGACGCCTAAGAAGCAACACTATTTACTTTCAGCCGCTAGTCTCTAATTGGCGATGTTCAGATCACAAATGAGCTTCGGGTTGGATATCAGAGGAAGCAAGGCGGTTGCCTAGTGATTAATTAATGATTTATATAACTTGACAGACCTAAAGCGCAGAAAATGCACGTGCGTGGTAAAATAAAGGCGCTATAGTAAGCCGCCAAGTATAATGCGGACGTGCATGTAAATGTAGGCCCATGTACGAATATACGCTGTGTCCTGAAATAAAGGGACCTCTGATGATAATATAAAAATAAATAGCAAATATTTGTCAATATTTTAAAATTCAAAAATTTTTTTATTCTTGGAATATTTATCTACACATTTTTTATTTCTGAACATCATGGGTAGAAAGGTACGTCAAAGTGACTTCTTTAACTAAAAAAGTTAATGACTGGGAGGGATTTAATCAGCTGGTCGCTGGTCATTGATGCTACTTGACCAATGACACGTCTTGAAACTTAATTGTGTTGAGGCTGAAGACGGACACTTTGAACACCTTGTACTCTAAGATTATTCAAGCACAAGAATATATTTGAATAAAATTCATGGCGGTTTATTTACAACATTTCATATAAAGTTGAAAATTCTGCAGATAAATTTCAGGCAGTCCTTGATACTTGAATGTTGAAGAAAATGACTTCACCGTGACGTTAATACTAGATGACATGCGCTATCATATCTTGTGAAGTACAAGATAAATGTTAGGATTAAAACTGTTTGGAATTTTAAAAATCGACGAATATTTACTATTTATTTGCATGTTATCATTAGTGGATCCCTTTATTTCCGGACACAGCGTATGTGTAGATACAACGCACATGATGGTTTAAATTTCTAGCAGACAATTAGGAAGTAGGCCTATAAACTGTAAGCGTGCATAACGAAACGGTGGACGATTGGCTGAGAGCGTTAAACCATGAGCGTGTTAATATCATAATTGACCCTCCGTTCCTGAAGTTGAATGTTGGAAACCAAGGAACAATATACATCCTTTTTAGGAAACCTTGAACATGTAGATGTAATTGCGACAGCACATTTTTATAGCGCCGTTTCAATGTCTTTAACGTACGCTTGGTTTCAGTTGCACGACGTTCATCATTTATTCATTACATACGTCAGACCACCCTAGTAAAAACCAAGGAAATCCACGAACCACACCCCATCTGCAATCAGAATATTTACCAAGGTCTGCGAAGAATAATGAGTTTCAGAGAGAAAACAGATCTAGTTCCGCCCACACTCACTCAGACTCATTCATTATGTACTTCATCCACACAAACCTCTCATCTTGCATCATGATGTGTCCAGAATCCAGATACAGCAATGGGGCTAGGACTAGTTCCCAGGTGCAGGGGGTGTCACAAGCGGGGAGCAGGGGCACCGGCCCCCAGTTTTAGTGCTCAGTGCCCCCCCCTAGTGCTTCCCAAATCGGTTCGATTTTTTATCTTTCTCCAATAACTTTTTATATTTAATGATTAAGGTATTGTGGGTCAATAAATTTCCAATAGTTCAAAGTTTGTTTTTACGATTTGTTCTTACTTATTGGAGGTATAAAAACTGTCATTTACAAAGGAGAATGATGCATGTTTTGTTATTCATTCATCTATAATGTATCACTTTGTTCCTACTAAAAATACAGAAAATTTCTGACAGTAGAATATTCGTTATTGGCTAAAGAAATAGTCTAGTGGTTGGTTTACAATCATGAAGTCGGGGTTCAGATCCCTGCCAGGGGACAAATTTGATTGGAAATTGTCTGTAGAAACATGCACCACCTAGCCGACTGCGCTATAAAGAGAAGTTCCCAGCATGGAAGACTTGCCTGGAGCTGCTCTCTTGGTGGTGGAGGCTGGTGAAAGACTGGCTATACATAGTTCTACGTAAGTCTAGTGCGCGATCGGTCGTTCTTCCCGCCATCATCTGGCCCGAGTCTACAATCGTGACCTCTGTTTCCATTTTTTGCAGTCCGAGTATGGCAAAATTCGTATCCCGAGAATCATATTTACAAATCGAAAGTTGTCCCATTCATTCCTTTGGAAATTGACAATATTAATTTCCAAATGAGTTAATTTTTCGTTTTGATTGCACTGTGTCAACCAAGTGATCTCACAATGCACGAGTGTTGCACTGACCTAAACCTTCAAGTGGAAAACCCCGAGAGTGAGTGATGAATGGGTTCTCACTTCCCACCTTCATATGCACAGGCCATCGAAATTATGCTGTTAGAACTTCATACCTTCACAGCAATCTCAAGATTAGCTCTTCCACCAAAAATCCAGACATTTCAATCAATTAAGAAACTACCTACTGAATTTTGAGATTTGCCTTGTTTTCACCCGCCAAATGTAATCTACCGTCTTATAGCCATATTATAGTTGTTTGTAGACATTGACTAAACATGAAATCCTGATCAAAACTCTTGCATATTAAGTAATTGTGACTGGACTAGAGAAATGTATGTATACATGCATATCGAATATTATATCTATATAACTCATACGTTGACATGAATCTTGAGGCAAGTTAAAGCCGACATTTTTTTGGCATCGCAGTTGCAATGACCATGTTACAAGCCTCATGCTGATGAAAAAGATTAATTTGCATACAATTTTACTGTATGCTGTACAAAATAGTAGGCCTACCTTAGAGTGCATACCTTAAAAGCGTCCTGCATATCTCATTTCTATGGAGTAATTATGATAGATGATTTTTGGTAAGATAATTTGTGCCCCCATTTTTCAAATTTCTGGAGGGGGCATACTTAATTTTTTAGGGCTTCGCGCAACATTTTACAAATAAATATATGTCCCCCACTTTTCAAAACCTTGTTCTCCGAATTATCAGGATTCATAATCAGACTCCTGTGATTTATATATATTCAATATATGTATGATTGTATGAATATATGCGGTGTGTGCGTGCGTGTAGAAGGTTGTGTGTGTGGGTGTGCGTGTGTGTTGTTGTGTTTGTTTGTTTGTGTGTATGTGTGTGTGTACGCGCGCACGCGTGTCCAAGGCAGTCTGATTGAGAATGCGGCGTTCGTCAGTCGCTTATCCAAAACCAAAATTGATGACAATAAATAAGTCTCCATATTAGTTTATATATATATATATATATATATATGTATATAAATATATGTATAGAAATATATATGATTAGTTTATACTAGAGCAGTTCTGGTCATAGCCTATCTGATTAGACTAGACATACTATTCCTGCTGACAGAATTAATCGAAAGTCGATTGCATGTGACGTGTGTGCTTGCGTTTAGACGATAAATGCTTTGTAATAGTCTATGTCGCCCATACAAAAGAGCCGTCGTTCTACTAATACCAAGTCTTTACCAACTTTGGTCACACAGCATATGATCTCGTATCAGCCGTAGCAGCCCATCTGCATAGTGTCCGGGGATGCCATAGGTGAGACATTTCTATTGAGTAAAGGCTGTTCTACTATCGATACATGAAAGAAATTGTGCATTATCCAAGATATCGCTCAATGAGTCAGAACCCAATGGATTGATTCCTAAATAAAGACGACGAGTTTTTACGGCTTTTAACGCTGTTGCTACAATTCTATAAACGTGATGCATTGGCTGGATTATAAGAACATGTATCTATGTAAGAGATGTATCTCACCGAGTTTTTGACTCGACAAAGCTGTGCTTTAAATGTCTGCAGAATGAAAACGCTACACGTTGTGTGTCTTTTCGTCACGACCAACTGGAACTTGGCTTTCTTCACCTCAGCTGAAATGCCTGAAACGGGAAAGAGACCAATAAGTGCTGTGCTAGCTCGACAGGGAGATATCAACATCGGTGTGATCACAGGCTTTACGCAGTACGATACAAACCTTCGTCTGTGTGGATCGCTAATAAATACGTACGGATGTGAGATGGTCGAAATGTCAATCTTCGCCATAGATCAGCTGAATAACAGAACAGACATTCTGCCGAACATAACTCTAGGCGTTGTCCTCGTCGACGGTTGTTTCAACGACATGCAAAGTTTAGAGGCGTCAACATATCTGATCCAATACGACGACAGTTGCTCAGAATTGAATGCACAGCCAGTCGTTTCCCAACAAAATACCTTTTCCGATGAACTGAGGCACTACGATGTGGTAGCAATCGTCGGACCTTGGAACAGTCGAACAGCATCGGCGGTGGCCAGTCTCATGGGTGTCTTCAAACTTCCAACGATGGGAATCTACGCCACGAGCGACGAACTCAGCGATAAGAGTCGCTACGAATACTTCCTACGGCTCGTAGCAGCGGATACGTACCAGGTTTATGCGATCTTGGGAATCGCTAAATACTTTGGATGGACGTATTTGTCTCTGATATATTCCGAAGGATCGTATGGAGAGAACGGGTTGAAACAGATTGACCGCATCCTTCACGAATCAGCCGCCAACTATAACATTTGCATCGCCGTCGCACTAAAGATTTCGTCGACGGCTGAGGACGACGAATTCAGTGCACACGCCGATGCACTGATCAGGAACGAAAACGCAAGGGTAGTCATCGCTTATGTAGACGATCCTTCTCAGGTTAAGTCTCTTCTCACAGCCGTCTACAGGAGGAGACATGTCGGGTCGTTTGTCTGGATAGGCGGTGATGCAGTAGTTGGATGGGAAAAGCGTGTGTCGATGGGGAATATGATAGAGGGCGCTTTGTTTCTGGATCATCAAGGCGTTCCAATACCCCAATATTTAAACTATCTGAACACAGTGACACCTGCCAACAGCCATGGCAATACGTGGATGTTGAAATTATGGGAAGACAACTACCAGTGCAGATTCAACACAAACACGCTGAACGGTAAACCCTCGTGCAGCATGAATCTGACCCTCGATTCGACCATGTGTCCAACAATAGACTCGATGAATAACCGCATTTACGACACATTCTTAGTCTATGCTTACGCCCTGCACGATCTAATCACCAACGATTGTCCAGAAGCCTTTGGAGATAAGACGCTGCTGAGGAATTGCATCCGTGGCGATGCGTTGCTTCAGAGGATCAAGCAATCGACGTTTCACGGAGTCCTTGGTAACATAGCATTTGACGAAAATGGCGATTTCATGGAAAATCTTCTATTGAAACAGTTCTATTTGACAGAGAATAACCTGTGTCACTCAGAAGTTGTCGGCTTCTGGAATTCCACTGAAATGCGACTCTACATCAACGAATCAAAGGTCGACTGGATAATCTTTAATAAAGACAGACCTCTTGAAGACAAAAGCAAACCCCCAATATCAGGTTGCAGCCAGCCATGTCTTGATGAGCAGTATACTCTCAGGCAATCTCTGCCGTGTTGTTGGACTTGTGGAGACTGTCGCGATAACGAAATTCTCTTTCAGAACAGAACAGGTTGTCAATCATGTCCGATGTTTACTTGGCCGGATGAGGAAACCATCACCACATGTGTCCCGATTAACCCAGTCTATCTTCATTCATCTCACATCGTAACAATAGCTCTACTCTGTTTCACAATATTTGTGGCCATTTTCGACATCATCTGCGCCTGCATCTTTTTGTCAAAGAGACGAAACAAATTGGTGAAGGCACTCAGCCTTCAGCTAAGCATGATGATCCTTGTGGGCATCCTGGTTGTCTGTACGACGCTCGTGGTCTTCATCGTTCCCCCGAACATAGCCAAGTGGATCTGCATCGCCAGAAGTGCAGGCTTTCACTTCGGTATCACGATGATATACGCACCGCTTCTGGTGAAGAACATTCGCATCTACAGAATATTTGCCTTTGGAAGAAAGAGCATTCGATCACCGAGATGGGTCTCGGGCGAATCTCAGATTGTCTTCGTTTGCGTCCTCTACCTGATACAGGTCAGTCTTACACAGTATTTCCGTCATCATAAATTATAATTTTTCGGTGTCAAACAATAACCATAATTTTTATTATTTACACCATTTATACAATAAAGCAATTGCATGTGAACAGTAGACCTGAAACACTGTAAACAGTGAACATTAACTATTGACCAATGTTTTGAGCACGTATACTATCGATCAACAACGTATGAAAAATATTGATACCAGTAAGGAATTTGGCGGAAACAATACGGATCCGCGAGGAACTCTAGAGGGACCTAGATCCAGTTGGAAGGGACACCCTAGTAACATAATGATAGGTCCTACGCAATTCGTCTTAAACGTCACACTATCGTGGACGCATAATTATAGCTAGTAAAGTGCAACAATCTATCCCAGCAGAACATTTGTATCAGGCGCTTTGGAACTTACCAGAACCTATGCCAGCTATTATAATGAAAGACCAACACAGTAAGACTTTACAAAATTATATACAATGCTGTTTGATGTAATACATTGTGATTGCATACAGAACATCGTATTTTCAATTGTACGCCTGATGCAGTGTTACCGTAAATTCTTATGTATACCGATTGAACAAGATACAACGAAAACAAAATACGCCTGAAACCATCAAAATGAGCAATAAAATAATTCAGCATGAAGCTGGCTTTGCTCAACATTGCCATGCGAGAAGAATAAATCTCTGTGTGATTAATATTAACGTAACGGTTTCAAAACGTTTTCCATTCATTGTAATTTCTGTCTGAATCACCGTTTTGTTTTTCTGGATACGCAGATCATCTTGGTGAGTGCATCGGAATTCGTTGCAACATCGGCAGCAAGCTTAAGGATGCCAAGCATTTTCGAGAAATACGTGGAGCTCTACTGCTATAAGTCGACGATTTGGTTCTTGATTCCTCTGTCCTACAACCTACTCATCATGATCTTCTGCGCCTGGATCGGATTCATTACTCGAAAATTACCAAACAACTTCAACGAATCCTGGTTCATATTCATCTCAGTAGCAACAACTTTGTTCTCTTGGGTGGTGTTCATACCGGCCTATTTTACCATCTCCTACGTCTACCTACAATCGGCCATTTTAGGATTTTCTCTTATTCTCAAGAGCCTCGTCACGCTTGTCTGTCAGTACCTACCAGCGCTCTACGCCATTGCTTTTCTGCCTGCGGAGAAAGTTATCACTTTTTCTACAGTGATACAAAACACCGTCAACACTATCACTCCAGTCGGGTGATTGCAGACATTGGGAACAATACGCCGATACGCAGAACCCGTTGTGATTAAATCAGGTCGCATTGTTTGTAAAACCTTAAATTATCTCCTTGAATCGTGAATCATATAATTTATTCGGGAATGTATATAGCGCCCCACCTAGGAAGCTACTCAGAGGCGCTCCCGTAAAACAACGCGCAAAGAAAGAAGTAAAAATTTAGCGGGTAAAGTTTCAGGTACCGTCCCAGGGTGTAGACGAAGCCCTAGGAGAAGACCAATTCAGATCAGTGGGTCTGCCACAGAGGTAAGAGAGGATTTCGCATAGTTGTTGCACGAGTGAAGGGAACCATGGGAACTCCATTATCCACTGGGCGTAGAGGGGCATACCCTAAGTCAAATATTAGTTCGCCGAATCACTGACAGATAAAACGGGGCGAGGTACTGGCGACAGCGACAGACCAGAGCAGCTAATATGTACTCAGTGTATTTGCATAGTATAGAAATAACGTTGATAGTTCGTTTTCTTGTTATATACAATCGTTGTTCTCTGCTTAGTCTGCAGACATTTTTATGAATATAAGTAATAATAATCCTACTACTCATTCGTTTGTTGTGTTTCCTGTGCATAAACTAGACATAAGTGAAACGACGATACTGCAACGAAAGCATTGGCCAATTGTAATAATTATTTTCAGCAGCTGAACAAGATAGGCCTACCTCGTTATCAACTTATTTTAGCTGAATTAACGCAAAAGGCAAATAAATATTAACCAATGAAAGGCAATGAATCTGATTTTCTTCAACACCACTAAGCTTGCCCTTACAAGGGAGGATGAGAGTAAGGGAGATAATGGGTGATAAGGGGCCGTTCACATATTATATAACGCTCAAGGGGTAGGTGGGTGGGTTCCTGTTTTGTTAGCGTTATATTGTGCAGGGTGAGGGTAGGTTGAAGGTTTTGTTATATAACAAACTTATTTCAGCTTATGCTATTTTGCCTGTTTGCTTGCCAATTGGAAATTCCATGTGCACGGACCTTCATTGTTTAATCGAAGTTCACAATACGTTGTGAACCAAAACTAGCACCATTAGCTGTCACCTGGCGAATTGATTTGACGTTCTTAGTTATTATTTTATAAATCCACTTTTAACAATTTGCTGCTTACAATTTTAACAATTTCATGTGCATAGCTTTAAACACGCTAAAATTCAATCCTGTGTGCTTTGTTTTGATTCTGGTTTAAATTTAAATTAATTCACTTGAAATAATTATTTTGGTAGTTATTATCATGATGTTTGATTTCATTTTCTATAGTATGTGTAAATAGTTTAAGTTTCCTTAAATACCCAATTGCAGTTGTAGTACGCACTCTGTATACATCATACGCTATTAAATAGGTAGAGTTGTACCGTGAAGTAATCGATAAATACCTGATAGTGCAATATTAAACCAATCCATTCTGTGTGATACCGTAACGCTCATTTCTAGTGCAAAACAGGAGGGAAACTAAAATGATGCTTTTAAATAGGATGTACGTCACTACCATGTATTACCATGCTATATTATAGTAGGCTTAGGCTACATGTGGATACATGGTGACAATCGTCTATTACCCAATTAGTTACCGTAATTAATACAAGTGAATTTAGCGCCATTAAAAGTCCGATTATTAAGATGCAGAGGAGCTCCATACATCCGGTCTAATCATCATTAGCACGAGAGAGTACACAATTTTAAGATGGCTTTTGTTACATTGCTAATTGGGCTTATGATTATTTTTTACTGCAGTTCTTGAAGCGGATAAAGTCAATTATCAGCTGAATCACTACTATTAAAGTGCTAACTAACATTGTATTGTCATAAAAGTGTCAAATTGTGCAATACAATTATGTCGATTGTATGTCTTTTAACGTGCTTATAGGCTGGGGTGGGGTAGGGGGATGGGTAGCATATCTGTTATATAATATATGGGTGGGGGTAACAGCCCCTGTTATATAACGTTATCAGGGGTAGCGGGTGGGTCAACAATTGGGATTTTATGCGTTATATAATATGTGAACGGACCCTAAGAGTATCGGAGATAAGAGAGGATAAAATTATTGGAGGTAAGGGAGGATGAGAGTATGGGAGGTGAGGAAGGGTGAGAGCATTGGAGGCAAAATTGGGTGAGAGTATTGAGGGCAAGGGATAATGAGAGCATTGGAGGCAAGAGAGGATGGGAGTATTGGGAAGGATGAAAGTATTGGGGACAAGGGAAGATGAGAGTATTGTAGTTAAGGGGAGCATGAGTTTTGGGGGTAAGGGAGGATGAGAGTATTGGAGGTACGGAAAGATGAGAATATTGGAGATAAGGAAGGATGAGAGTATTGGCGGTAAAGAACGACGAGAGTATTAGAGGTAAAGAAGGATGAGAGTATTGGAGGTAAGGGAGGGCGAGAGTATTGGAGGTAAGGGAGGGTGAAAGTATTGGGAGGTAAGGGAGGGTGAGAGAATTGGAGGTAAGGGAGGGTGAGAGAATTGGAGGTAAGGGAGGGTGAGTATAGGAGGTAAGCGAGGGTGAAAGTACTGAAGGTGACTGGGGGTTAGAGTATTGGAGAGATGGGAGGGTGAAAGTATTTTAGGTAAGGGGAGGAGAGTATTGGGGTATTGGGGTGGGGGTGGGGGTGGGTGGGTGTGCCGATTGTTAATTGTAGTCAGTTAACAGCATCATCATTAAGGCAGTCGATGCTTGCCCTCCGCATTTTCATAGCACTTGGGTTAACTGGTCAATCGCTGGGTTGCAAAGCACATACAGCGTTATTCATACGCGGATGATGAATGCAACCCCCTCGTGATGGGGCTTCGTGGGAACGCGCATGTCCTCAGGCTTAGGGACTAATAAACGGCGACTGGTCCTATCTTGCTACTTGCAGGAAATCAGCCAAAATATCCGAGAAGTTGCCAGAGAATTGACTCGTGCCATTTTCAACCACAATCAGGAACCCAGTCACATCAGCTGCTGTCTCTTGTGATAACTATTGAATAACCACTACCAGGGACGTGGTCTCGAGACCGCGGTCTTGGTGTCGAGACCGGAAAACTGCGGTCTTAGTCTCGATTGCATCGGTTTTGGTCTTGGTCTCGGACGATCGATCTTGGTCTTGGTCTCGACTGCGTCGGTCTTGGTGTTGGACTTGAAGGAACGGTCTTGGGATTGGTCTCCGTCTTAGGTTAGCCTTCTTGGTCATTTGCCGTATCTGAGCAATAATTATTCTTTGACATTTGTCGGCTATTTTCGATTATTAGAGACACCGGATGTTTAGACCCTACGCGCTTGTTATCGATTTATGACGAGCGGACCACCTATATAATTATACATGTTACTATGGGAAAAAAATGCATTTGCACGGAATCAGCCATTTCAAAATTCGCTTTAATAAATTTCAAGGTTTTGGAACAATCTAATAATTATGTGGTCGGCCACATATAGTCACTACATGTTAACCTGCAATTCCGAGTACAAGTAGGTCTACATCATTCAAACTGAACGTTAATCTACTTTCAGATGTCTTAAAGTACTTACGCTGTTGGACGCATTTCTAAATTTGACCATGTCTCCGGCTATATGCTGGATGTGCTCCACTGGCTCCCCCTCCAACAGCGAATCTCGTACCATATCATTTCTTTGGTATGGCGGTCCTGGCTAGGTCTCGCCTCTGTCTATGTTTGCGATCGCTGTTACTCTACATTGATTGTACTGGGTCGCCGCGCTTTCCGCTCTACTAAGCGAGGCATGCTCATGTCCCATTTGCCCGTACAACTACTAAACAGAATCGTGCCTCTTCAGTGGTTGGCCAATCGCTCTGGAACATGCTCCTGTTGGTGTTGCGGTTGTCGCCAAGGGTCCACTCAGGCTCATTTTATACTTGCCTTAAAACTGTTCTTTTTAACCGTGCTGGAGTCGGGAGCGCTCCTGAATAGTAGCCCTGAAGTGGCGCTATATAAACCTCTGTAAAGAATGATTGAAAAAATGAATATACATGTACTTACCTGCCTTCTTAGTTACTTATTCTAAGGTGGCTATAGAGTAGATCCAATGGATAACACACTGGCGTGCAGAGCAGATGAGTTGTTTGATTCCGGCGAACCCTCTTTCGCTAGTTAAATTAGCTGAATAACGTGATCGGCAACCTGCATGGCTGACGTACAGCAAAATTCAACTCATGTCATAAATTGCTGTCGTCCCTTCATAGACTGTACTTGCAATCAAACTGCGGTTTGTCAGATTAAAATTATTAAGCGAAGATATTTTCACTAGTATAAAGAGAAGCTTCTGTGCGTCTGCCCGGCTATGCATTTGCACAGTTTTACAGCCATTGACTCGAAGCATTCACCGTTGGTTCGGAGAACACCTGGGACACGCAGTCGAGGGGCTGGTGAACCCGCCGCCGCCGCCGCCGTCTTCTTGGTCTCCAGGACAAAAAACCTCTCTCAGGACTACTACCCCAAGGAGTCCACATAAAAGCAAAGTTTCCTTCTCATTCGCCAGGAGCGTGTGGACGAAACACCTGCTCCACATTGGTCGACATGTGCATGTGATATATGTCTGCCACACCTGTTGTTCTTTTACACCGTCATGAATGAATGAACGGTTTGGACGATATTGTACAGGTACCAGCTATACAGTAGTTGGCCATCGTTTGCACAGTCGGTCAGGTGGGTATGTACTTTGTACGCATCAGTGTGTACATACAATTCCGTTAATGCATTTTTACACTTTTACAGCCATTCACTCGAAACCTTCGCCGCTAGAAGCGAGTTGGTGGGAATGCATAGGGTTCGGGCTAACAGGGGAAGAAGAGGGGTTAGGGTGATGAAGGTTAGAAAAGGGAATGCAGCATTGTTCAGGAGGAAGAGGAGGAGGAGGAAGTCATATGGAAAGATTATGGAGTAGGGGAAAGGAGAAGTGTGATGATGAGTGCATGATGAAGTGGAGAAGGTGAGGAGTGTGAAAAGAAGGATGGGGTGAGAGGAGGAAGCGGTTAGAATAGGGTGAGAAGTAGAAGGAAGGAGAGAAAGTTGGGAAAAGGTTAGTGAGAACAAAAGGAAGCGAATAGAAATAAGAGAATACGGAGAAAGAGAAGAGGAATTAGAGATGAGGAGGATGGATTAGATTGAGGAAAAGTGAATAAAACGTAATGAAGTGGTGGGAAGAGATGATGCCAGGAATCATAAGAAGAAAAAGGAAGGAAGGTGAGTAGGGATGAACACCAATTAAGGAATAGGAAGAGGAGGAAAAGTTGAAGATAAAAGTATATCTAGATTATGTGTGGGTGTCTGCCTGTCCGTTTATGCATTTGTACACATTCACACCTATTCACACGAAACCCTCGCTGTTTGCTCGGGGAACACCTGGGACACCCAGTAGAGGGGTTGGTGAATCCCGTGGCCGCCGTCTTCCTGCTCTCTAGGGCCAAAAACCTGTCTCAACCCGGGCAACGCCGGGTACCCCAGCTAGTCATAAATACATTTGTAAGTCAGCATACATGTATTTAATAGCTATTGCTAATCGTACATAAGGCGTGTTTTCAATCTAATAATTGTCTGATTATCTGATTTAATAAAGAGATAGTAGAGTGTCTCTATATTAAAGACAAACCAAAAACTATCCTTTAAAATACTTCGCCATCCCTACTGATAATTGCGTTAATTGATTTTTTTATTGCGTTTAGATGACAGACCGTTAGTTCAAAGATTCCATAGTCCGAATTAAGGTCTATAATCGTAGAGGTTATACTCACGAAGAGATTCTCGGGGTACTTTTAAACGCATTGCTAGTTAAAGAACAATCTTTCAATCCCTACTCCCATGATCGCTTGCCTAAATGTCACTTCAAAGAATAAGTTACAACAGGTAGCAAAACAGTCATCTGATTTATATGTTAAGCCATAATATTATGTTTTATATGCATTTATATAATGCATATAAAACACATCAATATGTTATATATGCATGGGCTATCGGAAAATGAGTAATATAATCTTTTCAAATTCAATATGTCGCACTGGCTCTCAATGTCAAGGCTTATTCTTCAAAGAACAACAGTAGGCTACTGGAAGCACGACTCCTATAAGAAGCAACACGATTTACTGTCATCCGCTATAGTCTCCAATTGGCGAGATGTTCAGATTGCAAATGAGCTTTGGGTTGGATATCAGAAGAAGCGAAGCGGCTGTTGAGCAATCAACAAATGAATTGTATAACTTGATAGACCTACGGCGCAGAAAACGCACCTGTGAGCCTATTACGGCGCCGCAGAGAGTAACCAGATACGTAGGCCTACGTACGTGCATGTACTTTCATTAGGCCCATTACATGCGTATTCGCAACGTACATGCTGGTTTAAATTTTCAGGAGGCATGTTGGAAGTATTCAAAGCATGCTTATGAAGACAGACAATTATGAAATTAGACAATTGGCCGAGCGATAAACCTTGAGCGTGTTGGTTCGACCCCCGCTCATTGGCTGCCTGTTGCAAACCCTGAACATGTATTCTTATAGCGCCGTTTCCGTATCTATAACGCACACGTGGCTGTCCTGTTGCAACATAAAAGAAATTGACACGACGTTCCTCATTTATTCAATATGTACGTCAGAACTCCCTCGTCAAGGTGATGATCAAGGAAAAAAAGCAAACTCCATTGCCTCACCAATTCTGCAATCAGAATATTTACCAAGGTCTGCGAAGAATACTGAGTTTCAGTGAGAAAACAGATCCATTTCGGTCCACACTCAGACTAATTCATTATGTAGGCCCTACTTCGTCCACAAAAGCCTCTCATCTTGCATCGTGTTGTGTCCAGAATGCAGATACAGGAATGAGGCTGGCACTATCCTATAGCTCCAAGAGGCATAATCGGCGGCTGGATCAATTATTTACTATTCGCCGCTACTGATGTCGTCACGTCTGAACTAAAATCTCTTTCTATTGCGAATTATCAGAATACTCTGCCAGATTCTTCCGTGATATATATATACAAATGTATATGTAAATGAATGTGTATATATATATTTGTATCTGTGCGAGTATGTGTCTGTAGGTCCAAAGCAGTCTGATTTTAGAATGCGATGTTCGTTTGAAGCGCTCATCTGTCAGTAACTTATCTAATACCAAAACTGCGCCACACGGTCTCCATATTAAATTTCATATGATTAGATTAGAGAAGTTCAGGTAATATCGGATTAGATTAGACATAATATTCCTGCTGACAGAATTAATCGAAAGTCGATTGCATGTGGCGCGTGTGCTTGCGTTTAGACGACAAAAGCTTTGACACAGTCTATGTCGCCCGTACAAAAGAGCCGTCGTTGCACTGATTCAAAGTCTTTACCAACTTCGGTCACACGGCATATATGATCTCGTATCAGCCGTAGCAGCCCATCTGCATTGTGTCCGAGGATGCCATAGGTGAGACATTATTACTGAGTATAGGCTGTTCTACTATCGACACATGTAAGAAATTGTGCATTAGCCGAGATATTGAGCAATGCGTCTGAAAATATTTGTTTGATTCTATTTATGAACACGATGAGTTTCTACAGCTTTCAACGCTCATGTTACAATTCTATAAACGTTATGCATTTACTGGATTATAATACATAGATACCTATAATTTACAAGTTTCTATGTATGAGAGGTATCTCACCGGGTTTTTGACTCGATAAACTTGTGCTTTAATTGACCGCAGAATGAAAACGCTACACGTTGTGTTTCTTTTCGTCACGACCAACTGGAACTTGGCCATACTCACATCAGTTGAAATGCCTGAAACGGGAAAGAGACCAATAAGTGCTGTGCTAGCTCGACAGGGAGATATCAACATCGGTGTAATCACAGGCTTTACGCAGTACGATACAAACCTTCGTCTGTGTGGATCGCAAATAAATACGTACGGATGTGAGGTGGTCGAAATGCCAATCTTCGCCATAGATCAGCTGAATAACAGAACAGACATTCTGCCGAACATAACTCTAGGCGTTGTCCTCGTCGACGGTTGTTTCAACGACATGCAAAGTTTAGAGGCGTCAACATATCTGATCCAATACGACGACAGTTGCTCAGAATTGAATGCACAGCCAGTCGTTTCCCAACAAAATACCTTTTCCGATGAACTGAGGCACTATGACGTGGTAGCAATCGTCGGACCTTGGAACAGTCGAATTGCGACGGCCGTGGCCAGTCTCATGGGCGTCTTTAAACTCCCGACGATGGGCATAGCGGCTACGAGCGACGAACTCAGTGATAAGAGTCGCTACGAGTACTTCCTACGGCTCGTAGCAGCGGATACGTACCAGGTTTATGCGGTCTTGGGAATCGCTAAATACTTTGGATGGACGTATTTGTCTCTGATATATTCCGAAGGATCGTATGGAGAGAACGGGTTGAAACAGATTGACCGCATCCTTCACGAATCAGCCGCCAACTATAACATTTGCATCGCCGTCGCACTAAAGATTTCGTCGACGGCTGAGGACGACGAATTCAGTGCACACGCCGATGCACTGATCAGGAACGAAAATGCACGGGTAGTCATTGTTTATGTAGACGAACCTTCTCAGGCTAAGTCTCTTCTCACAGCCGTCTACAGAAGGAAAGACATTGGGTCGTTTGTCTGGATAGGCGGTGATACAGGAATTGGATGGGAAAAGCGTGTATCGATGGGGAATATGATAGAGGGTGCTTTGTTTCTGGATCATCAAGGCGTTCCAATACCCCAATATTTAAACTATCTGAACACAGCGACACCCGCCAACAGCCATGGCAATACGTGGATGTTGAAATTATGGGAAGACAACTACCAGTGCAGATTCAACACAAACACGCTGAACGGTAAACCCTCGTGCAGCATGAATCTGACCCTCGATTCGACCATGTGTCCAACAATAGACTCTATAAATAACCGCATTTACGACGCATTCTTAGTCTATGCTTACGCCCTGCACGATCTAATCGCCAACGATTGTCCAGAAGCCTTTGGAGATAAGACGCTGCTGAGGAATTGCATCAGTGGCGATGCGTTGCTTCAGAGAATCAAGCAATCGACGTTTCACGGAGTCCTTGGTAACATAGCATTTGACGAAAATGGCGATTTCATGGAAAATCTTCTATTGAAACAGTTCTATTTGACAGAGAATAACCTGTGTCACTCAGAAGTTGTCGGCTTCTGGAATTCCACTGAAATGCGACTCTACATCAACGAATCAAAGGTCGACTGGATAATCTTTAATAAAGACAGACCTCTTGAAGACAAAAGCAAACCCCCGGTATCAGATTGCTGCCAGCCATGTCTTGATAAGCAGTATACTCTCAGACAGTCTTTGCCGTGTTGTTGGACTTGTGGAGACTGTCGCGATAACGAAATTCTCTTTCAGAACAGAACAGGTTGTCAATCATGTCCGATGTTTACTTGGCCGGATGAGGAAACCATCACCACATGTGTCCCGATTAACCCAGTCTATCTTCATTCATCTCACATCGTAACAATAGCTCTACTCTGTTTCACAATATTTGTGGCCATTTTCGACATCATCTGCGCCTGCATCTTTTTGTCAAAGAGACGAAACAAATTGGTGAAGGCACTCAGCCTTCAGCTAAGCATGATGATCCTTGTGGGCATCCTGGTTGTCTGTACGACGCTCGTGGTCTTCATCGTTCCCCCGAACATAGCCAAGTGGATCTGCATCGCCAGAAGTGCAGGTTTTCACTTCGGTATCACGATGATATACGCACCGCTTCTGGTGAAGAACATTCGCATCTACAGAATATTTGCCTCTGGAAGAAAAAGCATTCGATCACCGAGATGGGTCTCGGGCGAATCTCAGATTGTCTTCGTTTGCGTCCTCTACCTGATACAAGTAAGTCTTAAACAGTAGTTCCTTCATTATGAATAATGTGGTGTCACATAACAATCATTAGGCCCCCTACCATAACAATTCTTGTTAATACCATACCATTTGCACAGTAGAGCAATTGCACGTGGACAGTTGGCAGTGAACATCAACTATAACGCAATAGTTTTTAATTAAATTAATTAGCGTACATGCTAGTTATAAATTGCGTATGGCAAATAATAACATCATGATTGACGGAAGCAACAGGGAGGAACCCAAAAAGGGACTGGCAAAGAGTACACTAGTAACACAATGATAGGTCCTGTATGGTTTTCGTCATGAATGTCACACTATGGCAGAACGATATACTGCGTCCGGAAATAAAGGGGCCCTCTTTTGGTAATATGAAAATAAACAGTAAATGATCGTCGATTTAAAAAGTTTCAAAACTTTTAATCCTGACATATTTTAGGCACAATTTCATGTCTAATTTATGAACGTCCTGTCCTGGCTTTCAAATGTATGTCATATTAAAGTCTTTAAATTACAAAGCTAGTGCATGGGAGGAATTTGATCAGCTGATTATTGATGCATCTATTGGCTAATGACGCACGCGTCGTGAAGCTTGTGTTGAGGCCAATGGCGGACACTTTGAACACACTTTATAGTCTAATATTATTCAAATATAAAAATAAATTCGAAATAACTTCACGGCGGTTTATCGGTAACATTTAAAAAAAATTGTAAATTCCGAAGATAGCCTATATTATAGGCAGTCTTTAGTATTTGAATTTTGAAGGAAATTACGTAATTATGACGTCATTATTGGACGACATATTCTATTCTATGCAGTGCTATATAGATATGTCAGGATTAAAACGGTTTAAAAATTATAAAAATCGAAGAATATTTACTATTTATTTTCATATTATCAAATCAAATCAAAAGGTCCTTACTGTTCACCAAACCAAATTCGAAAGCAGCAGAAACATGAAATTATACACGTGAGTATATAACTATAGTTAACACATTTGTATAATAGCAAACAAAAGGTATGCTCCAAAGGAACGAAACGTTCCGCTCTAAGGGCTGCCTCATTACACCAGATAAATTTCAATGGAACGATTACAACATGTACATGTACCAATTATGGTTAATTAAAATGTTTTAACCCACTTATTCAATTACACTGTTCCACAATAAAACAAACCAAAAGTCACAATATATAGCGCAGTGAATTTAATTATACACTTCACGTTTCATACTATTGTGCAATTGCAGGATGATATAATATTACACAGTCATAATATCCAAAAAGCCTTCCGTGAATTATTAAAGTCATCAATGCATGTGTAATACGACAATGACAATAGAAACCTGTAGGCAGAACGGATCACACAGTCAGTAGGTAGTGTTTTAACTGGCGTTTAAACAATTGCAAAGATGAGGAGCCTGTCAATTCTGTTGGCAATGAATTCAAATAGCCATATATTTTAATGCTATGCTTTCTAAGAGTAGTACGAACACAGAACTGATGATAGTTGTCGGAGGAGCGCGTTAAATAGTTATGTAGCTCAGATGTTTTTAAACCAAGGCTGGAATCTGCTAGGTAATAGACAGTGGTAGAACTTGTACATGAATTCCCCAACCTGGAGCTTGTTAATACATTCGAAGGGTAAAATTCCTGTTGTTCTAAATAGATTGGCAGTATGAACCCTGTAAGGCACATTACATGTCACGCGCATAATTCTTTTTTGTAGGGTCTGCAAGGAAGTTGAAGTAGTTTGGTAGGTACTTGCCCAGATTAGATTGCAGCAAATTAGATAAGGGTATACAAGAGCATAATATAGAGCTTGCAGACTTTTCCCAGGAAAAAGGTATCTTATCCGCGAGATAATACCAATGTTCTTAGCTAGTCTTTGTGATATATAAGTGACGTGCTGCTTCCACGACAGCTGATCGTCATAAAATACTCCAAGAAATTTAGTTGATGTTACTCTTTCTATGCATTGTTTATCAATATTAAGAGAGATCGGATAGTCAAGAATGGTGGCCATCTTTTTTCTGAACAAAAGAGAATGCAATTTGCTTTACTTAAGTCAATAGATGGCATATTTGCTCGGAACCATTCCCCAATCCTACCAAGCTCCACGTTCAGATCATTAACCAAAATCATCCAGAGCACTGCCAGACAGAAACACGTTAGAGTCGTCAGCGAACATAATGAATTCCAAAAAGAGGTGAAGCAGCTTGAATGTCGTTAACATATAACAAAATCAATATAGAGCCTTGAGGAACCCCACAGGTTATATCCAATAATCCAGATGTGAATCCATTATACAAAACCCCTTGTTTCCTATTAGTTAAGTAGTTGCGAATTCAATCCAAGCATAGCCCCCTAATCCTATAATGTGTTAAATTCCTAACTAGTACTTTATGATTTACAGTGTCGAACGCCTTAGATAAGTCGAAAGCACTCCTATGGAAATCATATTATTATCCTTAGCTTCATAGAGATCATCACACATGTCTAGTACTGTTATGTGAGTTGAAAGGTTTTTACGAAAGCCAAACTGGCCACTGAACAGGGTGTCCTTCTTAGTTAAAAACGATGTTAAGCGAGTATACATAGTTTTTAAAAATATTTTTTAGTAATAAGGCAATATCGATATAGGCCTATTATAATTTTCTAAGTTAATCTTCCCTCGAGTTTTATAAACTGGCACTACTTTTGCAATTTAGAGCATCTGGAATAATACTAGTTACAAATGAGCAATTTATTATCTCTGATAGCTGTCTAGATACAGCTTCTATCGAGGCACTAGTACTTCTAGGACTAATCATATCCAAATCGTCATTCAGCGAGGTTTTAAGTGAATTAGCAATTGGGATAATCTCATGTTGAGTGGTCATCTCGATACATATCGAATCCATAGAGGGGTTCCTTAAGTAATCCGTAAATAGTGCTTCTATGGGCTTTATCTTGGATGCTAAGTTAGTTCCAGTAAATAATTCATAAAATTTGTTTGCAATAACACCTTAGTCCTAGCATGGAACGTTGTTAATGGAGAATTCATCCGGCAGACTAGTATTGCCGTCCCCTTGAATTAGAGTTTTAACAATACGCCAAGTTTTATATAGATTATTTTGGCATTCGTCAATTTTTGATGCATAATATTGCTTCTGAGTTGCATTTCTGACCTTTATGAAAACATTTCTGTATGCAGTAAATTATCATTAGGGGCCCCTTTATTTGCGGACACAGTGCAGTAGGCCTATAGTGCAATAATATAATCTAGCAGAACATTTGGCATCAGGCCTTTTAGAATTTATCAGAATCTATGCCAATCATTAAAATGAAAAACTAACACAGTAAAACTTTACAATATTATAATGTTATTTTGTGTAATCCATTGTGATTGCATACAGAACATTGTACTTTCAGTTGTACGCTTGCTGCAGTAGGCCTATGGTCATACGTTCTTATACAGATTGAGCAGCATGCAACGAAAACACATTAGGCCTAAAGACATCAAAATGAACAATAAAATAATTCAGCATGAAGCTGGCTTTGCTCAACATTGCCATGCGAGAAGAATAAATCTCTGTGTGATTAATATTAACGTAACGGTTTCAAAACGTTTTCCATTCATTGTAATTTCTGTCTGAATCACCATTTTGTTTTTCTGGATACGCAGATCATCTTGGTGAGTGCATCGGAATTCGTTGCAACATCGGCAGCAAGCTTAAGGATGCCAAGCATTTTCGAGAAATACGTGGAGCTCTACTGCTATAAGTCGACGATTTGGTTCTTGATTCCTCTGTCCTACAACCTACTCATCATGATCTTCTGCGCCTGGATCGGATTCATTACTCGAAAATTACCAAACAACTTCAACGAATCCTGGTTCATATTCATCTCAGTAGCAACAACCTTGTTCTCTTGGGTGGTGTTCATACCGGCCTATTTTACCATCTCCTACGTCTACCTACAATCGGCCATTTTAGGATTTTCTCTTATTCTCAAGAGCCTCGTCACGCTTGTCTGTCAGTACCTACCAGCGCTCTACGCCATTGCTTTTCTGCCTGCGGAGAAAGTTATCACTTTTTCTACAGTGATACAAAACACCGTCAACACTATCACTCCAGTCGGGTGATTGCAGACATTGGGAACAATACGCCGATACGCAGAACCCGTTGTGATTAAATCAGGTCGCATTGTTTGTAAAACCTTAAATTATCTCCTTGAATCGTGAATCATATAATTTATTCGGGAATGTATATAGCGCCCCACCTAGGAAGCTACTCAGAGGCGCTCCCGTAAAACAACGCGCAAAGAAAGAAGTAAAAATTTAGCGGGTAAAGTTTCAGGTACCGTCCCAGGGTGTAGACGAAGCCCTAGGAGAAGACCAATTCAGATCAGTGGGTCTGCCACAGAGGTAAGAGAGGATTTCGCATAGTTGTTGCACGAGTGAAGGGAACCATGGGAACTCCATTATCCACTGGGCGTAGAGGGGCATACCCTAAGTCAAATATTAGTTCGCCGAATCACTGACAGATAAAACGGGGCGAGGTACTGGCGACAGCGACAGACCAGAGCAGCTAATATGTACTCAGTGTATTTGCATAGTATAGAAATAACGTTGATAGTTCGTTTTCTTGTTATATACAATCGTTGTTCTCTGCTTACTCTGCAGACATTTTTATGAATATAAGTAATAATAATCCTACTACTCATTCGTTTGTTGTGTTTCCTGTGCATAAACTAGACATAAGTGAAACGACGATACTGCAACGAAAGCATTGGCCAATTGTAATAATTATTTTCAGCAGCTGAACAAGATAGGCCTACCTCGTTATCAACTTATTTTAGCTGAATTAACGCAAAAGGCAAATAAATATTAACCAATGAAAGGCAATGAATCTGATTTTCTTCAACACCACTAAGCTTGCCCTTACAAGGGAGGATGAGAGTAAGGGAGATAATGGGTGATAAGGGGCCGTTCACATATTATATAACGCTCAAGGGGTAGGTGGGTGGGTTCCTGTTTTGTTAGCGTTATATTGTGCAGGGTGAGGGTAGGTTGAAGGTTTTGTTATATAACAAACTTATTTCAGCTTATGCTATTTTGCCTGTTTGCTTGCCAATTGGAAATTCCATGTGCACGGACCTTCATTGTTTAATCGAAGTTCACAATACGTTGTGAACCAAAACTAGCACCATTAGCTGTCACCTGGCGAATTGATTTGACGTTCTTAGTTATTATTTTATAAATCCACTTTTAACAATTTGCTGCTTACAATTTTAACAATTTCATGTGCATAGCTTTAAACACGCTAAAATTCAATCCTGTGTGCTTTGTTTTGATTCTGGTTTAAATTTAAATTAATTCACTTGAAATAATTATTTTGGTAGTTATTATCATGATGTTTGATTTCATTTTCTATAGTATGTGTAAATAGTTTAAGTTTCCTTAAATACCCAATTGCAGTTGTAGTACGCACTCTGTATACATCATACGCTATTAAATAGGTAGAGTTGTACCGTGAAGTAATCGATAAATACCTGATAGTGCAATATTAAACCAATCCATTCTGTGTGATACCGTAACGCTCATTTCTAGTGCAAAACAGGAGGGAAACTAAAATGATGCTTTTAAATAGGATGTACGTCACTACCATGTATTACCATGCTATATTATAGTAGGCTTAGGCTACATGTGGATACATGGTGACAATCGTCTATTACCCAATTAGTTACCGTAATTAATACAAGTGAATTTAGCGCCATTAAAAGTCCGATTATTAAGATGCAGAGGAGCTCCATACATCCGGTCTAATCATCATTAGCACGAGAGAGTACACAATTTTAAGATGGCTTTTGTTACATTGCTAATTGGGCTTATGATTATTTTTTACTGCAGTTCTTGAAGCGGATAAAGTCAATTATCAGCTGAATCACTACTATTAAAGTGCTAACTAACATTGTATTGTCATAAAAGTGTCAAATTGTGCAATACAATTATGTCGATTGTATGTCTTTTAACGTGCTTATAGGCTGGGGTGGGGTAGGGGGATGGGTAGCATATCTGTTATATAATATATGGGTGGGGGTAACAGCCCCTGTTATATAACGTTATCAGGGGTAGCGGGTGGGTCAACAATTGGGATTTTATGCGTTATATAATATGTGAACGGACCCTAAGAGTATCGGAGATAAGAGAGGATAAAATTATTGGAGGTAAGGGAGGATGAGAGTATGGGAGGTGAGGAAGGGTGAGAGCATTGGAGGCAAAATTGGGTGAGAGTATTGAGGGCAAGGGATAATGAGAGCATTGGAGGCAAGAGAGGATGGGAGTATTGGGAAGGATGAAAGTATTGGGGACAAGGGAAGATGAGAGTATTGTAGTTAAGGGGAGCATGAGTTTTGGGGGTAAGGGAGGATGAGAGTATTGGAGGTACGGAAAGATGAGAATATTGGAGATAAGGAAGGATGAGAGTATTGGCGGTAAAGAACGACGAGAGTATTAGAGGTAAAGAAGGATGAGAGTATTGGAGGTAAGGGAGGGCGAGAGTATTGGAGGTAAGGGAGGGTGAAAGTATTGGGAGGTAAGGGAGGGTGAGAGAATTGGAGGTAAGGGAGGGTGAGAGAATTGGAGGTAAGGGAGGGTGAGTATAGGAGGTAAGCGAGGGTGAAAGTACTGAAGGTGACTGGGGGTTAGAGTATTGGAGAGATGGGAGGGTGAAAGTATTTTAGGTAAGGGGAGGAGAGTATTGGGGTATTGGGGTGGGGGTGGGGGTGGGTGGGTGTGCCGATTGTTAATTGTAGTCAGTTAACAGCATCATCATTAAGGCAGTCGATGCTTGCCCTCCGCATTTTCATAGCACTTGGGTTAACTGGTCAATCGCTGGGTTGCAAAGCACATACAGCGTTATTCATACGCGGATGATGAATGCAACCCCCTCGTGATGGGGCTTCGTGGGAACGCGCATGTCCTCAGGCTTAGGGACTAATAAACGGCGACTGGTCCTATCTTGCTACTTGCAGGAAATCAGCCAAAATATCCGAGAAGTTGCCAGAGAATTGACTCGTGCCATTTTCAACCACAATCAGGAACCCAGTCACATCAGCTGCTGTCTCTTGTGATAACTATTGAATAACCACTACCAGGGACGTGGTCTCGAGACCGCGGTCTTGGTGTCGAGACCGGAAAACTGCGGTCTTAGTCTCGATTGCATCGGTTTTGGTCTTGGTCTCGGACGATCGATCTTGGTCTTGGTCTCGACTGCGTCGGTCTTGGTGTTGGACTTGAAGGAACGGTCTTGGGATTGGTCTCCGTCTTAGGTTAGCCTTCTTGGTCATTTGCCGTATCTGAGCAATAATTATTCTTTGACATTTGTCGGCTATTTTCGATTATTAGAGACACCGGATGTTTAGACCCTACGCGCTTGTTATCGATTTATGACGAGCGGACCACCTATATAATTATACATGTTACTATGGGAAAAAAATGCATTTGCACGGAATCAGCCATTTCAAAATTCGCTTTAATAAATTTCAAGGTTTTGGAACAATCTAATAATTATGTGGTCGGCCACATATAGTCACTACATGTTAACCTGCAATTCCGAGTACAAGTAGGTCTACATCATTCAAACTGAACGTTAATCTACTTTCAGATGTCTTAAAGTACTTACGCTGTTGGACGCATTTCTAAATTTGACCATGTCTCCGGCTATATGCTGGATGTGCTCCACTGGCTCCCCCTCCAACAGCGAATCTCGTACCATATCATTTCTTTGGTATGGCGGTCCTGGCTAGGTCTCGCCTCTGTCTATGTTTGCGATCGCTGTTACTCTACATTGATTGTACTGGGTCGCCGCGCTTTCCGCTCTACTAAGCGAGGCATGCTCATGTCCCATTTGCCCGTACAACTACTAAACAGAATCGTGCCTCTTCAGTGGTTGGCCAATCGCTCTGGAACATGCTCCTGTTGGTGTTGCGGTTGTCGCCAAGGGTCCACTCAGGCTCATTTTATACTTGCCTTAAAACTGTTCTTTTTAACCGTGCTGGAGTCGGGAGCGCTCCTGAATAGTAGCCCTGAAGTGGCGCTATATAAACCTCTGTAAAGAATGATTGAAAAAATGAATATACATGTACTTACCTGCCTTCTTAGTTACTTATTCTAAGGTGGCTATAGAGTAGATCCAATGGATAACACACTGGCGTGCAGAGCAGATGAGTTGTTTGATTCCGGCGAACCCTCTTTCGCTAGTTAAATTAGCTGAATAACGTGATCGGCAACCTGCATGGCTGACGTACAGCAAAATTCAACTCATGTCATAAATTGCTGTCGTCCCTTCATAGACTGTACTTGCAATCAAACTGCGGTTTGTCAGATTAAAATTATTAAGCGAAGATATTTTCACTAGTATAAAGAGAAGCTTCTGTGCGTCTGCCCGGCTATGCATTTGCACAGTTTTACAGCCATTGACTCGAAGCATTCACCGTTGGTTCGGAGAACACCTGGGACACGCAGTCGAGGGGCTGGTGAACCCGCCGCCGCCGCCGCCGTCTTCTTGGTCTCCAGGACAAAAAACCTCTCTCAGGACTACTACCCCAAGGAGTCCACATAAAAGCAAAGTTTCCTTCTCATTCGCCAGGAGCGTGTGGACGAAACACCTGCTCCACATTGGTCGACATGTGCATGTGATATATGTCTGCCACACCTGTTGTTCTTTTACACCGTCATGAATGAATGAACGGTTTGGACGATATTGTACAGGTACCAGCTATACAGTAGTTGGCCATCGTTTGCACAGTCGGTCAGGTGGGTATGTACTTTGTACGCATCAGTGTGTACATACAATTCCGTTAATGCATTTTTACACTTTTACAGCCATTCACTCGAAACCTTCGCCGCTAGAAGCGAGTTGGTGGGAATGCATAGGGTTCGGGCTAACAGGGGAAGAAGAGGGGTTAGGGTGATGAAGGTTAGAAAAGGGAATGCAGCATTGTTCAGGAGGAAGAGGAGGAGGAGGAAGTCATATGGAAAGATTATGGAGTAGGGGAAAGGAGAAGTGTGATGATGAGTGCATGATGAAGTGGAGAAGGTGAGGAGTGTGAAAAGAAGGATGGGGTGAGAGGAGGAAGCGGTTAGAATAGGGTGAGAAGTAGAAGGAAGGAGAGAAAGTTGGGAAAAGGTTAGTGAGAACAAAAGGAAGCGAATAGAAATAAGAGAATACGGAGAAAGAGAAGAGGAATTAGAGATGAGGAGGATGGATTAGATTGAGGAAAAGTGAATAAAACGTAATGAAGTGGTGGGAAGAGATGATGCCAGGAATCATAAGAAGAAAAAGGAAGGAAGGTGAGTAGGGATGAACACCAATTAAGGAATAGGAAGAGGAGGAAAAGTTGAAGATAAAAGTATATCTAGATTATGTGTGGGTGTCTGCCTGTCCGTTTATGCATTTGTACACATTCACACCTATTCACACGAAACCCTCGCTGTTTGCTCGGGGAACACCTGGGACACCCAGTAGAGGGGTTGGTGAATCCCGTGGCCGCCGTCTTCCTGCTCTCTAGGGCCAAAAACCTGTCTCAACCCGGGCAACGCCGGGTACCCCAGCTAGTCATAAATACATTTGTAAGTCAGCATACATGTATTTAATAGCTATTGCTAATCGTACATAAGGCGTGTTTTCAATCTAATAATTGTCTGATTATCTGATTTAATAAAGAGATAGTAGAGTGTCTCTATATTAAAGACAAACCAAAAACTATCCTTTAAAATACTTCGCCATCCCTACTGATAATTGCGTTAATTGATTTTTTTATTGCGTTTAGATGACAGACCGTTAGTTCAAAGATTCCATAGTCCGAATTAAGGTCTATAATCGTAGAGGTTATACTCACGAAGAGATTCTCGGGGTACTTTTAAACGCATTGCTAGTTAAAGAACAATCTTTCAATCCCTACTCCCATGATCGCTTGCCTAAATGTCACTTCAAAGAATAAGTTACAACAGGTAGCAAAACAGTCATCTGATTTATATGTTAAGCCATAATATTATGTTTTATATGCATTTATATAATGCATATAAAACACATCAATATGTTATATATGCATGGGCTATCGGAAAATGAGTAATATAATCTTTTCAAATTCAATATGTCGCACTGGCTCTCAATGTCAAGGCTTATTCTTCAAAGAACAACAGTAGGCTACTGGAAGCACGACTCCTATAAGAAGCAACACGATTTACTGTCATCCGCTATAGTCTCCAATTGGCGAGATGTTCAGATTGCAAATGAGCTTTGGGTTGGATATCAGAAGAAGCGAAGCGGCTGTTGAGCAATCAACAAATGAATTGTATAACTTGATAGACCTACGGCGCAGAAAACGCACCTGTGAGCCTATTACGGCGCCGCAGAGAGTAACCAGATACGTAGGCCTACGTACGTGCATGTACTTTCATTAGGCCCATTACATGCGTATTCGCAACGTACATGCTGGTTTAAATTTTCAGGAGGCATGTTGGAAGTATTCAAAGCATGCTTATGAAGACAGACAATTATGAAATTAGACAATTGGCCGAGCGATAAACCTTGAGCGTGTTGGTTCGACCCCCGCTCATTGGCTGCCTGTTGCAAACCCTGAACATGTATTCTTATAGCGCCGTTTCCGTATCTATAACGCACACGTGGCTGTCCTGTTGCAACATAAAAGAAATTGACACGACGTTCCTCATTTATTCAATATGTACGTCAGAACTCCCTCGTCAAGGTGATGATCAAGGAAAAAAAGCAAACTCCATTGCCTCACCAATTCTGCAATCAGAATATTTACCAAGGTCTGCGAAGAATACTGAGTTTCAGTGAGAAAACAGATCCATTTCGGTCCACACTCAGACTAATTCATTATGTAGGCCCTACTTCGTCCACAAAAGCCTCTCATCTTGCATCGTGTTGTGTCCAGAATGCAGATACAGGAATGAGGCTGGCACTATCCTATAGCTCCAAGAGGCATAATCGGCGGCTGGATCAATTATTTACTATTCGCCGCTACTGATGTCGTCACGTCTGAACTAAAATCTCTTTCTATTGCGAATTATCAGAATACTCTGCCAGATTCTTCCGTGATATATATATACAAATGTATATGTAAATGAATGTGTATATATATATTTGTATCTGTGCGAGTATGTGTCTGTAGGTCCAAAGCAGTCTGATTTTAGAATGCGATGTTCGTTTGAAGCGCTCATCTGTCAGTAACTTATCTAATACCAAAACTGCGCCACACGGTCTCCATATTAAATTTCATATGATTAGATTAGAGAAGTTCAGGTAATATCGGATTAGATTAGACATAATATTCCTGCTGACAGAATTAATCGAAAGTCGATTGCATGTGGCGCGTGTGCTTGCGTTTAGACGACAAAAGCTTTGACACAGTCTATGTCGCCCGTACAAAAGAGCCGTCGTTGCACTGATTCAAAGTCTTTACCAACTTCGGTCACACGGCATATATGATCTCGTATCAGCCGTAGCAGCCCATCTGCATTGTGTCCGAGGATGCCATAGGTGAGACATTATTACTGAGTATAGGCTGTTCTACTATCGACACATGTAAGAAATTGTGCATTAGCCGAGATATTGAGCAATGCGTCTGAAAATATTTGTTTGATTCTATTTATGAACACGATGAGTTTCTACAGCTTTCAACGCTCATGTTACAATTCTATAAACGTTATGCATTTACTGGATTATAATACATAGATACCTATAATTTACAAGTTTCTATGTATGAGAGGTATCTCACCGGGTTTTTGACTCGATAAACTTGTGCTTTAATTGACCGCAGAATGAAAACGCTACACGTTGTGTTTCTTTTCGTCACGACCAACTGGAACTTGGCCATACTCACATCAGTTGAAATGCCTGAAACGGGAAAGAGACCAATAAGTGCTGTGCTAGCTCGACAGGGAGATATCAACATCGGTGTAATCACAGGCTTTACGCAGTACGATACAAACCTTCGTCTGTGTGGATCGCAAATAAATACGTACGGATGTGAGGTGGTCGAAATGCCAATCTTCGCCATAGATCAGCTGAATAACAGAACAGACATTCTGCCGAACATAACTCTAGGCGTTGTCCTCGTCGACGGTTGTTTCAACGACATGCAAAGTTTAGAGGCGTCAACATATCTGATCCAATACGACGACAGTTGCTCAGAATTGAATGCACAGCCAGTCGTTTCCCAACAAAATACCTTTTCCGATGAACTGAGGCACTATGACGTGGTAGCAATCGTCGGACCTTGGAACAGTCGAATTGCGACGGCCGTGGCCAGTCTCATGGGCGTCTTTAAACTCCCGACGATGGGCATAGCGGCTACGAGCGACGAACTCAGTGATAAGAGTCGCTACGAGTACTTCCTACGGCTCGTAGCAGCGGATACGTACCAGGTTTATGCGGTCTTGGGAATCGCTAAATACTTTGGATGGACGTATTTGTCTCTGATATATTCCGAAGGATCGTATGGAGAGAACGGGTTGAAACAGATTGACCGCATCCTTCACGAATCAGCCGCCAACTATAACATTTGCATCGCCGTCGCACTAAAGATTTCGTCGACGGCTGAGGACGACGAATTCAGTGCACACGCCGATGCACTGATCAGGAACGAAAATGCACGGGTAGTCATTGTTTATGTAGACGAACCTTCTCAGGCTAAGTCTCTTCTCACAGCCGTCTACAGAAGGAAAGACATTGGGTCGTTTGTCTGGATAGGCGGTGATACAGGAATTGGATGGGAAAAGCGTGTATCGATGGGGAATATGATAGAGGGTGCTTTGTTTCTGGATCATCAAGGCGTTCCAATACCCCAATATTTAAACTATCTGAACACAGCGACACCCGCCAACAGCCATGGCAATACGTGGATGTTGAAATTATGGGAAGACAACTACCAGTGCAGATTCAACACAAACACGCTGAACGGTAAACCCTCGTGCAGCATGAATCTGACCCTCGATTCGACCATGTGTCCAACAATAGACTCTATAAATAACCGCATTTACGACGCATTCTTAGTCTATGCTTACGCCCTGCACGATCTAATCGCCAACGATTGTCCAGAAGCCTTTGGAGATAAGACGCTGCTGAGGAATTGCATCAGTGGCGATGCGTTGCTTCAGAGAATCAAGCAATCGACGTTTCACGGAGTCCTTGGTAACATAGCATTTGACGAAAATGGCGATTTCATGGAAAATCTTCTATTGAAACAGTTCTATTTGACAGAGAATAACCTGTGTCACTCAGAAGTTGTCGGCTTCTGGAATTCCACTGAAATGCGACTCTACATCAACGAATCAAAGGTCGACTGGATAATCTTTAATAAAGACAGACCTCTTGAAGACAAAAGCAAACCCCCGGTATCAGATTGCTGCCAGCCATGTCTTGATAAGCAGTATACTCTCAGACAGTCTTTGCCGTGTTGTTGGACTTGTGGAGACTGTCGCGATAACGAAATTCTCTTTCAGAACAGAACAGGTTGTCAATCATGTCCGATGTTTACTTGGCCGGATGAGGAAACCATCACCACATGTGTCCCGATTAACCCAGTCTATCTTCATTCATCTCACATCGTAACAATAGCTCTACTCTGTTTCACAATATTTGTGGCCATTTTCGACATCATCTGCGCCTGCATCTTTTTGTCAAAGAGACGAAACAAATTGGTGAAGGCACTCAGCCTTCAGCTAAGCATGATGATCCTTGTGGGCATCCTGGTTGTCTGTACGACGCTCGTGGTCTTCATCGTTCCCCCGAACATAGCCAAGTGGATCTGCATCGCCAGAAGTGCAGGTTTTCACTTCGGTATCACGATGATATACGCACCGCTTCTGGTGAAGAACATTCGCATCTACAGAATATTTGCCTCTGGAAGAAAAAGCATTCGATCACCGAGATGGGTCTCGGGCGAATCTCAGATTGTCTTCGTTTGCGTCCTCTACCTGATACAAGTAAGTCTTAAACAGTAGTTCCTTCATTATGAATAATGTGGTGTCACATAACAATCATTAGGCCCCCTACCATAACAATTCTTGTTAATACCATACCATTTGCACAGTAGAGCAATTGCACGTGGACAGTTGGCAGTGAACATCAACTATAACGCAATAGTTTTTAATTAAATTAATTAGCGTACATGCTAGTTATAAATTGCGTATGGCAAATAATAACATCATGATTGACGGAAGCAACAGGGAGGAACCCAAAAAGGGACTGGCAAAGAGTACACTAGTAACACAATGATAGGTCCTGTATGGTTTTCGTCATGAATGTCACACTATGGCAGAACGATATACTGCGTCCGGAAATAAAGGGGCCCTCTTTTGGTAATATGAAAATAAACAGTAAATGATCGTCGATTTAAAAAGTTTCAAAACTTTTAATCCTGACATATTTTAGGCACAATTTCATGTCTAATTTATGAACGTCCTGTCCTGGCTTTCAAATGTATGTCATATTAAAGTCTTTAAATTACAAAGCTAGTGCATGGGAGGAATTTGATCAGCTGATTATTGATGCATCTATTGGCTAATGACGCACGCGTCGTGAAGCTTGTGTTGAGGCCAATGGCGGACACTTTGAACACACTTTATAGTCTAATATTATTCAAATATAAAAATAAATTCGAAATAACTTCACGGCGGTTTATCGGTAACATTTAAAAAAAATTGTAAATTCCGAAGATAGCCTATATTATAGGCAGTCTTTAGTATTTGAATTTTGAAGGAAATTACGTAATTATGACGTCATTATTGGACGACATATTCTATTCTATGCAGTGCTATATAGATATGTCAGGATTAAAACGGTTTAAAAATTATAAAAATCGAAGAATATTTACTATTTATTTTCATATTATCAAATCAAATCAAAAGGTCCTTACTGTTCACCAAACCAAATTCGAAAGCAGCAGAAACATGAAATTATACACGTGAGTATATAACTATAGTTAACACATTTGTATAATAGCAAACAAAAGGTATGCTCCAAAGGAACGAAACGTTCCGCTCTAAGGGCTGCCTCATTACACCAGATAAATTTCAATGGAACGATTACAACATGTACATGTACCAATTATGGTTAATTAAAATGTTTTAACCCACTTATTCAATTACACTGTTCCACAATAAAACAAACCAAAAGTCACAATATATAGCGCAGTGAATTTAATTATACACTTCACGTTTCATACTATTGTGCAATTGCAGGATGATATAATATTACACAGTCATAATATCCAAAAAGCCTTCCGTGAATTATTAAAGTCATCAATGCATGTGTAATACGACAATGACAATAGAAACCTGTAGGCAGAACGGATCACACAGTCAGTAGGTAGTGTTTTAACTGGCGTTTAAACAATTGCAAAGATGAGGAGCCTGTCAATTCTGTTGGCAATGAATTCAAATAGCCATATATTTTAATGCTATGCTTTCTAAGAGTAGTACGAACACAGAACTGATGATAGTTGTCGGAGGAGCGCGTTAAATAGTTATGTAGCTCAGATGTTTTTAAACCAAGGCTGGAATCTGCTAGGTAATAGACAGTGGTAGAACTTGTACATGAATTCCCCAACCTGGAGCTTGTTAATACATTCGAAGGGTAAAATTCCTGTTGTTCTAAATAGATTGGCAGTATGAACCCTGTAAGGCACATTACATGTCACGCGCATAATTCTTTTTTGTAGGGTCTGCAAGGAAGTTGAAGTAGTTTGGTAGGTACTTGCCCAGATTAGATTGCAGCAAATTAGATAAGGGTATACAAGAGCATAATATAGAGCTTGCAGACTTTTCCCAGGAAAAAGGTATCTTATCCGCGAGATAATACCAATGTTCTTAGCTAGTCTTTGTGATATATAAGTGACGTGCTGCTTCCACGACAGCTGATCGTCATAAAATACTCCAAGAAATTTAGTTGATGTTACTCTTTCTATGCATTGTTTATCAATATTAAGAGAGATCGGATAGTCAAGAATGGTGGCCATCTTTTTTCTGAACAAAAGAGAATGCAATTTGCTTTACTTAAGTCAATAGATGGCATATTTGCTCGGAACCATTCCCCAATCCTACCAAGCTCCACGTTCAGATCATTAACCAAAATCATCCAGAGCACTGCCAGACAGAAACACGTTAGAGTCGTCAGCGAACATAATGAATTCCAAAAAGAGGTGAAGCAGCTTGAATGTCGTTAACATATAACAAAATCAATATAGAGCCTTGAGGAACCCCACAGGTTATATCCAATAATCCAGATGTGAATCCATTATACAAAACCCCTTGTTTCCTATTAGTTAAGTAGTTGCGAATTCAATCCAAGCATAGCCCCCTAATCCTATAATGTGTTAAATTCCTAACTAGTACTTTATGATTTACAGTGTCGAACGCCTTAGATAAGTCGAAAGCACTCCTATGGAAATCATATTATTATCCTTAGCTTCATAGAGATCATCACACATGTCTAGTACTGTTATGTGAGTTGAAAGGTTTTTACGAAAGCCAAACTGGCCACTGAACAGGGTGTCCTTCTTAGTTAAAAACGATGTTAAGCGAGTATACATAGTTTTTAAAAATATTTTTTAGTAATAAGGCAATATCGATATAGGCCTATTATAATTTTCTAAGTTAATCTTCCCTCGAGTTTTATAAACTGGCACTACTTTTGCAATTTAGAGCATCTGGAATAATACTAGTTACAAATGAGCAATTTATTATCTCTGATAGCTGTCTAGATACAGCTTCTATCGAGGCACTAGTACTTCTAGGACTAATCATATCCAAATCGTCATTCAGCGAGGTTTTAAGTGAATTAGCAATTGGGATAATCTCATGTTGAGTGGTCATCTCGATACATATCGAATCCATAGAGGGGTTCCTTAAGTAATCCGTAAATAGTGCTTCTATGGGCTTTATCTTGGATGCTAAGTTAGTTCCAGTAAATAATTCATAAAATTTGTTTGCAATAACACCTTAGTCCTAGCATGGAACGTTGTTAATGGAGAATTCATCCGGCAGACTAGTATTGCCGTCCCCTTGAATTAGAGTTTTAACAATACGCCAAGTTTTATATAGATTATTTTGGCATTCGTCAATTTTTGATGCATAATATTGCTTCTGAGTTGCATTTCTGACCTTTATGAAAACATTTCTGTATGCAGTAAATTATCATTAGGGGCCCCTTTATTTGCGGACACAGTGCAGTAGGCCTATAGTGCAATAATATAATCTAGCAGAACATTTGGCATCAGGCCTTTTAGAATTTATCAGAATCTATGCCAATCATTAAAATGAAAAACTAACACAGTAAAACTTTACAATATTATAATGTTATTTTGTGTAATCCATTGTGATTGCATACAGAACATTGTACTTTCAGTTGTACGCTTGCTGCAGTAGGCCTATGGTCATACGTTCTTATACAGATTGAGCAGCATGCAACGAAAACACATTAGGCCTAAAGACATCAAAATGAACAATAAAATAATTCAGCATGAAGCTGGCTTTGCTCAACATTGCCATGCGAGAAGAATAAATCTCTGTGTGATTAATATTAACGTAACGGTTTCAAAACGTTTTCCATTCATTGTAATTTCTGTCTGAATCACCATTTTGTTTTTCTGGATACGCAGATCATCTTGGTGAGTGCATCGGAATTCGTTGCAACATCGGCAGCAAGCTTAAGGATGCCAAGCATTTTCGAGAAATACGTGGAGCTCTACTGCTATAAGTCGACGATTTGGTTCTTGATTCCTCTGTCCTACAACCTACTCATCATGATCTTCTGCGCCTGGATCGGATTCATTACTCGAAAATTACCAAACAACTTCAACGAATCCTGGTTCATATTCATCTCAGTAGCAACAACCTTGTTCTCTTGGGTGGTGTTCATACCGGCCTATTTTACCATCTCCTACGTCTACCTACAATCGGCCATTTTAGGATTTTCTCTTATTCTCAAGAGCCTCGTCACGCTTGTCTGTCAGTACCTACCAGCGCTCTACGCCATTGCTTTTCTGCCTGCGGAGAAAGTTATCACTTTTTCTACAGTGATACAAAACACCGTCAACACTATCACTCCAGTCGGGTGATTGCAGACATTGGGAACAATACGCCGATACGCAGAACCCGTTGTGATTAAATCAGGTCGCATTGTTTGTAAAACCTTAAATTATCTCCTTGAATCGTGAATCATATAATTTATTCGGGAATGTATATAGCGCCCCACCTAGGAAGCTACTCAGAGGCGCTCCCGTAAAACAACGCGCAAAGAAAGAAGTAAAAATTTAGCGGGTAAAGTTTCAGGTACCGTCCCAGGGTGTAGACGAAGCCCTAGGAGAAGACCAATTCAGATCAGTGGGTCTGCCACAGAGGTAAGAGAGGATTTCGCATAGTTGTTGCACGAGTGAAGGGAACCATGGGAACTCCATTATCCACTGGGCGTAGAGGGGCATACCCAAGTCAAATATTAGTTCGCCGAATCACTGACAGATAAAACGGGGCGAGGTACTGGCGACAGCGACAGACCAGAGCAGCTAATATGTACTCAGTGTATTTGCATAGTATAGAAATAATGTTGATAGTTCGTTTTCTTGTTATATACATTCTTTGTTCTCTGTTCAACCGGCAGTCATTTTTATTAGTATAAGTTTTAATATTCTTACAAGGGGGCCGTTCGATAGTCCGAAGGTTCGATGATCCGAAGGTTCGATAGTCCGAAAGTTCGATAATCCATAGGTTCGATAGTCCGAAGATTAGTGTAAGTTCGAGAGTGCCTTTGGTTCGATAGTCCGAAGGTTCAATATATAGTCCGAAGGTTCGATAATCCGAAAATCTTCGGACTATAGAAGAACATTTTCTTCGGATTATCGAACCTTCAGATTATCGAACCTTCGGGCTATAGAACCTTTGCACTATCGAACCTTCGGACTATCGAACCTTCGGACTATCGAACCTTCGGATTATCGATACAGAACCTCTTACAACTCTTTCGTTTGTTGTGTTTCCTGTATATAAACTAGACTTAAATGAAAAGACGATACTGAATCAAAGCCATTGGCCAATGGTAATATTTTCTGCAACTGAATACTTAAATTGAATTAACGCAACTGACTAATAAATATATTAACTGAATAATAAATATATTAACCAAATGAAAGGCAAAGAATCTTATTCTTTAACACCAGTGTGCTTGTCCTTGATATGTCCTGGAGCATGGTTGTTTGTTGCATTACATGAAATTCCTGGACTCTGATGAGAGAAATTCCGGGCACCAGTATTATAGCCAGAGTAGTCACTGACTTCTTGAACTGACGGAAGTGGGTGTGTTCGATAGCAAAATTATAAGTACAATAATAGTCAGAAGCTTGAAGTTTAAACTAATTGCAATTGAGTGTTGGTAACATTATATCTTAAACATAAGGGCCCGTCCATATGTTACGTAGGCTATGCAAAAAAATCATATATTCGGACCAATACCCCGCGTACATTTTGTGTACCCTAACCCATGCATAGATATATGTACATCTGTGCACTAACCCCTCCCTAAAGACATCTATATGACATTGATTTTACCTTAAGCCATTTACTTTTTTAAGCATCATATTTCACGGTTTAAATTTGTAACTGTTATGAAGAAATAAAATACTAATAACACTTACATTTTAAAGTTTTAATGCTACATAAAATAGTCCGTGATTGGGTTTTCAGTTCTAATTATAATATTTCAGAATGTGGTCGTCATAATAACACAGTTTATATTTGCGTATGTAGGCCTACACATCTTTAGGGACCTCTCCCCCCACCATGCCTATGCACCCGTACGCAAAATCGCCGAAATTGGAAATCCTCGCCCCTCAATACGTACGTAATATGTGGACGGGTCCAAAGTTTATTGCCACTAGGCATGTGCCTCAGCCATCCCATCCCATCCCGTTGGGTCTGTCAAAACTCAAACGCACAAACATTCATTGTCCATTCATTTGCATTTATCGGAGGAGGAGAGTATTGGAGGTATGGGAGAGAAAGAGTATTGGAGGTAAGGTAGGACGAGAGTATTGGAGGTCTGGTAGGAGAGTATAGGAGGTAAGGAAGGAGGAGAGTGTTGGAGGTAAAGGAAAAGGAGAGTATTGGATGTAAGGGAGGGTGAGAGTATTGGATGCAAGACAGGATGAGGGTAATGGAGGAAAGGGAGGAAATAGAGCATTGGAGGAAAGGGAAGAGAAGAGTATTGGGGGTCAGGTAGGAAATTACCAGGGAGGAAAGAGAATATTGGAGGTAAGGCAGGAGGAGAGTATAGGAGGTGATTAAGGTAGGAGAGTATAGGAGGTAATTAAGGTAGGAGAGAATAGAAGGTAAGGTGGGAAGAGAGCATTGGAGCTAAGGGAGGAGAGTATTAGAGGTAAGGTGGGAGGAGAGTATTGGAAGTAAGGTAGGAAAAGAGTATTGGAGGTAAGGAAGGAGAAGAGTATTGGAGGTAAGGTGGGAGGAGAGTATTGGAGGTAAGGCAGGAGAAGACTATGGGAGGTAAGGTGGGAGGAGAGCATTGGAGGTAAGGTAGGAGGAGAATATTGGAAGTAAGGTGGAAGGAGAGTATTGGAGGTAAGGTGGGAGGAGAGTATTGGAGGTAAGGCAGGAGAAGAGTATTGGAAGTAAGGTGGGAAGAGAGCATTGGAGGTAAGGGAGGAGAGTATTGGAGGTAATGTAGGAGAAGAGTAATGGAGGTAAAGTAGGAAGAGAGTATTGGAGGTAAGGTGGGAAGAGAGTATTGGAGGTAAGGGAGGACACTATTGGAGCTGAGGTGGAAGGAGAGTTTTCGAGGTAAGGCGGGAAGAGAGCATTGGAGGTAAGGGAGGAGAGTATTGGAGCTAAGGTGGGAGGAGAGTATTGGAGGTAAGGTAGGAGAAGAGTATTGGAGGTAAGGTGGGAGAAGAGTATTGGAAGTAAGGTGGGAGAAGAGGATTGGTGGCAAGGTAGGAGAAAAGTTTTGGAGGTAAGGATGGAGGAGAGTATTGGAAGTAAGGTAGAAGGAGAGTATTGGAGGTAAGGTAGGAGAAAAGTATTGGAAGTAAGGTGGGAAGAGAGCATTGGAGGTAAGGGAGGAGAGTATTGGAGGTAATGTAGGAGAAGAGTAATGGAGGTAAAGTAGGAAGAGAGTATTGGAGGTAAGGTGGGAAGAGAGTATTGGAGGTAAGGGAGGACACTATTGGAGCTGAGGTGGAAGGAGAGTTTTCGAGGTAAGGCGGGAAGAGAGCATTGGAGGTAAGGGAGGAGAGTATTGGAGCTAAGGTGGGAGGAGAGTATTGGAGGTAAGTTAGGAGAAGAGTATTGGAGGTAAGGTGGGAGAAGAGTATTGGAAGTAAGGTGGGAGAAGAGGATTGGTGGCAAGGTAGGAGAAAAGTTTTGGAGGTAAGGATGGAGGAGAGTATTGGAAGTAAGGTAGAAGGAGAGTATTGGAGGTAAGGTAGGAGAAGAGTATTGGAGGTAAGGTAGGAGAAGAGTATTGGAGGTAAGGTGGGAGCAGAGTATTGGAGGTAAGGTAGGAGAAGAGTATTGGAGGATTGGAGGCAGGGTGGGAAGAGAGCATTGGAGATAAGGGAAAAAAGTTTTGGAGCTAAGGTGGGAGTAGAGTATTGGAGGTAAGGTGGGAGGAGAGAAAAGGAGGTAACGTAAGAAGAGAGCATTGGAGACAAGTGAGGAGAGTATTGGAGGTAAGGTGAGAGGAGAGTATTGGAGGTAAGGTGGTAGGAGAGCAAAAGAAGGTAAGGTGAGAAGAGAGCATTGGAGATAAGGCAGGAGAGTATTGGAGGTAAGGTGGGAGGAGAGTATTGGAGGTAAGGTGGGAGAAGAGTATTGGAGGTAAGGTGGGAGGAGAGTATTGGAAGTAAGGTTGGAGTAGAGTATTGGAGGTAAGGTGGGAAGAGAGTATTGGAGGTAAGGCAGGAGAAGACTATGGGAGGTAAGGTGGGAGGAGAGCATTGGAGGTAAAGTAGGAGGACAGTATTGGAGGTAAGGTGGGAGGAGAGTATTGGAGGTAAGGCAGGCGAAGAGTATTGGAAGTAAGGCGGGAGAGGAGTATTGGTGGCAAGGTAGGAGAAAATTTATAGAGGTAAGGTGGGAGAAGAGTATTGGAAGTAAGGTGGGAGGAGAGTATTGGAGGTAAGGTAGGAGAAGAGTATTGGAGGTAAGGTGGGAGAAGAGTATTGGAAGTAAGGTGGGAGAAGAGGATTGGTGGCAAGGTAGGAGAAAAGTTTTGGAGGTAAGGATGGAGGAGAGTATTGGAAGTAAGGTAGAAGGAGAGTATTGGAGGTAAGGTAGGAGAAAAGTATTGGAAGTAAGGTGGGAAGAGAGCATTGGAGGTAAGGGAGGAGAGTATTGGAGGTAATGTAGGAGAAGAGTAATGGAGGTAAAGTAGGAAGAGAGTATTGGAGGTAAGGTGGGAAGAGAGTATTGGAGGTAAGGGAGGACACTATTGGAGCTGAGGTGGAAGGAGAGTTTTCGAGGTAAGGCGGGAAGAGAGCATTGGAGGTAAGGGAGGAGAGTATTGGAGCTAAGGTGGGAGGAGAGTATTGGAGGTAAGGTAGGAGAAAAGTATTGGAAGTAAGGTGGGAAGAGAGCATTGGAGGTAAGGGAGGAGAGTATTGGAGGTAATGTAGGAGAAGAGTAATGGAGGTAAAGTAGGAAGAGAGTATTGGAGGTAAGGTGGGAAGAGAGTATTGGAGGTAAGGGAGGACACTATTGGAGCTGAGGTGGAAGGAGAGTTTTCGAGGTAAGGCGGGAAGAGAGCATTGGAGGTAAGGGAGGAGAGTATTGGAGCTAAGGTGGGAGGAGAGTATTGGAGGTAAGTTAGGAGAAGAGTATTGGAGGTAAGGTGGGAGAAGAGTATTGGAAGTAAGGTGGGAGAAGAGGATTGGTGGCAAGGTAGGAGAAAAGTTTTGGAGGTAAGGATGGAGGAGAGTATTGGAAGTAAGGTAGAAGGAGAGTATTGGAGGTAAGGTAGGAGAAGAGTATTGGAGGTAAGGTAGGAGAAGAGTATTGGAGGTAAGGTGGGAGCAGAGTATTGGAGGTAAGGTAGGAGAAGAGTATTGGAGGATTGGAGGCAGGGTGGGAAGAGAGCATTGGAGATAAGGGAAAAAAGTTTTGGAGCTAAGGTGGGAGTAGAGTATTGGAGGTAAGGTGGGAGGAGAGAAAAGGAGGTAACGTAAGAAGAGAGCATTGGAGACAAGTGAGGAGAGTATTGGAGGTAAGGTGAGAGGAGAGTATTGGAGGTAAGGTGGTAGGAGAGCAAAAGAAGGTAAGGTGAGAAGAGAGCATTGGAGATAAGGCAGGAGAGTATTGGAGGTAAGGTGGGAGGAGAGTATTGGAGGTAAGGTGGGAGAAGAGTATTGGAGGTAAGGTGGGAGGAGAGTATTGGAAGTAAGGTTGGAGTAGAGTATTGGAGGTAAGGTGGGAAGAGAGTATTGGAGGTAAGGCAGGAGAAGACTATGGGAGGTAAGGTGGGAGGAGAGCATTGGAGGTAAAGTAGGAGGACAGTATTGGAGGTAAGGTGGGAGGAGAGTATTGGAGGTAAGGCAGGCGAAGAGTATTGGAAGTAAGGCGGGAGAGGAGTATTGGTGGCAAGGTAGGAGAAAATTTATAGAGGTAAGGTGGGAGAAGAGTATTGGAAGTAAGGTGGGAGGAGAGTATTGGAGGTAAGGTAGGAGAAGAGTATTGGAGGTAAGGTGGGAGAAGAGTATTGGAAGTAAGGTGGGAGAAGAGGATTGGTGGCAAGGTAGGAGAAAAGTTTTGGAGGTAAGGATGGAGGAGAGTATTGGAAGTAAGGTAGAAGGAGAGTATTGGAGGTAAGGTAGGAGAAAAGTATTGGAAGTAAGGTGGGAAGAGAGCATTGGAGGTAAGGGAGGAGAGTATTGGAGGTAATGTAGGAGAAGAGTAATGGAGGTAAAGTAGGAAGAGAGTATTGGAGGTAAGGTGGGAAGAGAGTATTGGAGGTAAGGGAGGACACTATTGGAGCTGAGGTGGAAGGAGAGTTTTCGAGGTAAGGCGGGAAGAGAGCATTGGAGGTAAGGGAGGAGAGTATTGGAGCTAAGGTGGGAGGAGAGTATTGGAGGTAAGGTAGGAGAAGAGTATTGGAGGTAAGTTGGGAGAAGAGTATTGGAAGTAAGGTGGGAGAAGAGGATTGGTGGTAAGGTAGGAGAAAAGTTTTGGAGGTAAGGATGGAGGAGAGTATTGGAAGTAAGGTAGAAGGAGAGTATTGGAGGTAAGGTAGGAGAAGAGTATTGGAGGTAAGGTAGGAGAAGAGTATTGGAGGTAAGGTGGGAGCAGAGTATTGGAGGTAAGGTAGGAGAAGAGTATTGGAGGATTGGAGGCAGGGTGAGAAGAGAGCATTGGAGATAAGGGAAAAAAGTTTTGGAGCTAAGGTGGGAGGAGAGTATTGGAGGTAAGGTGGGAGGAGAGAAAAGGAGGTAACGTAAGAAGAGAGCATTGGAGACAAGTGAGGAGAGTATTGGAGGTAAGGTGAGAGGAGAGTATTGGAGGTAAGGTGGTAGGAGAGCAAAAGAAGGTAAGGTGAGAAGAGAGCATTGGAGATAAGGCAGGAGAGTATTGGAGGTAAGGTGGGAGGAGAGTATTGGAGGTAAGGTGGGAGAAGAGTATTGGAGGTAAGGTGGGAGGAGAGTATTGGAAGTAAGGTTGGAGTAAAATATTGGAGGTAAGGTGGGAAGAGAGTATTGGAGGTAAGGCAGGAGAAGACTATGGGAGGTAAGGTGGGAGGAGAGCATTGGAGGTAAAGTAGGAGGACAGTATTGGAGGTAAGGTGGGAGGAGAGTATTGGAGGTAAGGCAGGCGAAGAGTATTGGAAGTAAGGCGGGAGAGGAGTATTGGTGGCAAGGTAGGAGAAAATTTATAGAGGTAAGGTGGGAGAAGAGTATTGGAAGTAAGGTGGGAGGAGAGTATTGGAGGTAAGGTAGGAGAAGAGTATTGGAGGTAAGGTAGGAGAAAAGTATTGGAAGTAAGGTGGGAAGAGAGCATTGGAGGTAAGGGAGGAGTGTATTGGAGGTAATGTAGGAGAAGTGTATTGGAGGTAAGGTGGGAAGAGAGTATTGGAGGTAAGGGAGGAGAGTTTTGGAGCTGAGGTGGGAGGAGGGTATTGGAGGTAAGGTGGGAAGAGAGCATTGGAGGTAAGGTAGGAGAAGACTATTGGAGGAGGAGATTATTGGAGGTAAGGCGGGTAGAGAGCATTGGAGGTAAGGGGGGAGAGTTTTGAAGGTAAGGTGGGTTGAGAGTATTGGAGGTAAGGTAGGAGAAGAGTATTGGAGGTAAGGTAGGAGAAGTGTATTGGAGGTATGGTGGTTTGAGAGCATTGGAAGTAAGGGAGGAGAGTATTGGAGGTTAGGTAGGAGAAGAGTATTGGAGATGCATGTGAGGTAAGAGAAGAGTATTGGAGCTAAGGCAAGAAGAGAGCATTGGAGGTTAGGTAGGCGAAGAGTATTGGAGGTAAGGTGGTAGGAGAGTATTGGAGTTAATGTGGGCGGAGAGTATTGGAGGTAAGGTGGGAGAAGAGCATTGGAAGCAAGGATGAAGAAGACTATTGGAGGTAAGGTAGGAGAAGAGTATTGGAAGTAAGGTGGGGAAGAGTATTGGAAGTAAGGTGGGAGAAGAGTATTGGTGGCAAGGTAGGAAAAAAGTTTTGGAGGTAAGTTGAGAGGAGAGTATTGGAAGTAAGGTGGGAGGAGAGTATTGGAGGTAAGGTAGTAGAAGAATATTGGAGGTAAGGTAGGAGAAGGGTATTGGAGGTAAAGTGGGAAGTGAGCATCGGAGGTAAAGTGGGAGAAGAGTATTGGAGGCAAGGTGGTAGGAGAGCATTGGAGCTAAGGTGAGAAGAGAGCATTGGAGGTAAGGGAGGAGAGTATTGGAGGTAAGGTAGGAGGAGAGTATTGGAGGTAAGGTGGGAGGACGGTATTGGAAGTAAGGTTGGAGAAGAGTATTGGAGGTAAGGGAGGAGAGTATTGTAGCTCAGGTGGAATGAGAGTATTGGAGGTAAGGTGGGAAGAGAGCATTGGGGGTAAGGGAGGAGAGTATTGGAGCTAAGGTGGGAGGAGAGTATTGGAGGTAAGGTAGGAGAGGGGTATTGGAGGTTGTGTAGGAAGAGAGCATTGGAGGTAAGGGAGGAGAGTTTTGGAGGTAAGGTAGGAGAAGAGTGTTGGAGGTAAGGTGGGAGGAGTGTATTGGAGGTTAGGTAGGAGAAGAGTATTGGAGGAAAGTGGTAGGAGAGTATTGGAGCTAAGGTGGGAGGAGAGTATTGGAGGTAAGGTGGCAGGAGAGTATTGAAGCTAAAATGGGAGGAGAGTATTGGAGGTAAGGTAGGAGGAGAGTATTGGAGGTAAGGTGGGAAGAGAGCATTGGAGGTTAGGTGGTAGGAGAGTATTGGAGCTCAGGTGGGAGGAGAGCATTGGAGGTAAGGTGCGAGGAGGGTATAGGAGGTAAGGTGAGAAGAGATCATTGGAGGTAAGGGAGGAGAGTATTGGAGGTAAGGTGGGTTGAGAGTATTGGAGGCAAGGTGGGAGGAGAGTATTGGAAGTAAGGTAGGAGGAGAGTATTGGAGAAAATTAAGGTATGAGAGTATTGGAGGTAATTAAGCTAGAAGAGTATAGGAGGTAAGGTGGTAGGAGAGTATTGGAGGTAAGGGAGGAGAGTATTGGAGGTAAGGTGGGACGAGAATATTGGAGGTAAGGTGGGATGAGAGTATGGGAGGTAAGTTGGGAGGAGAGTTTTGGAAGTAAGGTAGGAGGAGAGTTTTGGAGGTAAGGTAGGAAAAGAGTATTGGAGGTATGGTAGGAGAAGAGTATTGGAAGTAAGGTAGGAGGAGAGTATTGGAGGTAAGGTAGGAGAAGAGTATTGAAGGTAAGGCGGGAGGAGAGCATTGGAGGTACGGAAGGAGAGTATTGGAGCTAAGGTGGGTGGAGAGTATTGGAGCTAAAGTGGGAAGAGAGCATTGGAGGTAAGGGAGGAGAGTATTGGAGCTAAGGTGGGTGGAGAGTATTGAAGGTAAGGTGGGAGAAGTGTATTAGGGGTAAGGTAGGAGAAGAGTATTCGAGGTAGGGTGGGGAGAGGGGCATTGGAGGTAAGGGAGGGGAGAATTGGAGGTGAGGTAGGAGAAGTGTATTGGAGGTAAGGTGGGAAGAGAGCATTGGAGGTAAGGAGGAGAGTATTGGTGCTGAGGTGGAAGGAGAGTATTGGAGGTAAGGTGGGAGGAGAGTATTGGAGGTAAGGTGGGAAGAGAGCACTGGAGGTAAGATAGGTGAGTATTGGAGGTAAGGTGGGAGGAGAGTATTGGAGGTAAGGTAGCAGAAGAGTATTGGAGGTAAGGTGGGAGGAGTGTATTGGAGTTAAGATGAGAAGAGAGTATTGGAGGTAAGGGAGGAGAATATTGGAGGTTAGGTGGGAGGTGAGTATTGGAGGCTAGGTGGGAGAAGAGTTTTGGAGGTAAGGTGGGAGGAGAGTATTGGAGGTAAGGTGGGAGAGGAGTATTGGAGGTTGTGTCGGAAGAGAGCATTGGAGGTAAGGGAGGAGAGTTTAGGATGGTAAGGTAGGAGGAGAGTATTGGAGAAAATTAAGGTATGAGAGTATAGGAGGTAAGGTGGTAGGAGAGTATTGGAGGTAAGGGATGAGAGTATTGGAGGCAAGGTGGGAGGAAAGTATTGGAAGTAAGGTAGGAGGAGAGTATTGGAGGTAAGGTGGGAAGAGAGTATTGGAGCTCAGGTGGGAGGAGAGTATTGGAGGTAAGGTGCGAGTAGGGTATAGGAGGTAAGGTGAGAAGAGATCATTGGAGGTAAGAGAGGAGAGTATTGGAGGTAAGTTGGGAGGAGAGTATTGGGGGTAAGGTGGGAGGAGAGTATTGGAGGTAAGGTAGGAGGAGAGTATTGGAGGTAAGGTAGCAGAAGAGTATTGGAGGTAAGGTGGGAGGAGAGTATTGGAGTTAAGATGAGAAGAGAGTATTGGAGGTAAGGGAGGAGAATATTGGAGGTTAGGTGGGAGGTGAGTATTGGAGGCTAGGTGGGAGAAGAGTTTTGGAGGTAAGGTGGGAGGAGAGTATTGGAGGTAAGGTGGGAGAGGAGTATTGGAGGTTGTGTAGGAAGAGAGCATTGGAGGTAAGGGAGGAGAGTTTTGGAGGTAAGGTAGGAGGAGAGTATTGGAGAAAATTAAGGTATGAGAGTATAGGAGGTAATTAAGGTAGAAGAGTATAGGAGGTAAGGTGGTAGGAGAGTATTGGAGGTAAGGGAGGAGAGTATTGGAGGTAAGGTGGGACGAGAATATTGGAGATAAGGTGGGATGAGAGTATGGGAGGTAAGTTGGGAGGAGAGTTTTGGAAGTAAGGTAGGAGGAGAGTTTTGGAGGTAAGGTAGGAAAAGAGTATTGGAGGTATGGTAGGAGAAGAGTATTGGAAGTAAGGTAGGAGGAGAGTATTGGAGGTAAGGTAGGAGAAGAGTATTGAAGGTAAGGCGGGAGGAGAGTATTGGAGGTAATGTGGGAAGAAAGCTTTGGAGGTAAGGGAGGAGAGCACTGGAGGTAAGGTGGGAGGAGAGTATTGGAGCTAAGTTGTGAGTAGAGTATTGGAGGTAAGGTGAGAGGAGAGTATTGGAAGTAAGGTTGGAGAAGAGTATTGCAGGTAAGGTAGGACAATAGTATTGGAGGTAAGGTGGGAGGAGAGTATTGGAGGTAAGGTGGGAAGAGAGCATTGGAGGTAAGGTGGGAGAAGGGCATTGGAAGTAAGGTTGGAGAAGAGTATTGGAGGTAAGGTACGAGAAGAGTATTGGAAGTAGGGTGGGAGAAGAGTATTGGAAGTAAGGCGGGAGAAGAGTATTAGTGGCAAGGTAGGAGAAAAGTTTTGGAGGTAAGGTGGGAGGAGAGTATTGGAAGTAAGGTGGGAGGAGAGTATTGGAGGTAAGGTACGAGAGGAGTATTGGAGGTTGTGTAGGAAGAGAGCATTGGAGGTAAGGGAGGAGAAGAGTGTTGGATGTAAGGTGGCAGGAGTGTATTGGAGCTAAGGTGGGAGGGGAGTATTGGAGGTAAGGGAGGAGAGTATTGGAGGTAAGGTGGCAGGAGAGTATTGAAGCTAAAATAAGAGGAGAGTATTGGAGGTAAGGTAGGAGGAGAGTATTGGAGGTAAGGTGGGAAGAGAGCATTGGGGGTTAGGTGGGAGGAGAGTATTGAAGGTAAAGAAGGAGAGTATTGGAGATGAGGTGGGATGAGATTATTGAAGGTAATGGAGGAGAGAATTGGAGTTAAAGTAGGAGAAGAGTATTGGAGATACATGTAAGGTAGGGGAAGAGTATTGGAGGTAAGGTGGGAAGAGAGCATTGGAGGTTAGGTGGTAGGAGAGTATTGTAGCTCAGGTGGGAGGAGAGCATTGGAGGTAAGGTGCGAGGTGGGTATCGGAGGTGAGGTGAGGAGAGATCATTGGAGGCAAGGGAGGAGAGTATTGGAGGTAAGGTGGGATGAGAGTATTGGAGGCAAGGTGGGAGGAGAGTATTGGAAGTAAGGTAGGAGGAGAGTATTGGAGAAAATTAAGGTATGAGAGTATAGGAGGTAATTAAGGTAGAAGAGTATAGGAGGTAACGTGGTAGGAGAGTATTGGAGGGAAGGGAGGAAGAGAGCATTGGAGGTTAGGTGGTAGGAGAGTATTGGAGCTCAGGTGGGAGGAGAGTATTGGAGGTAAGGTGCGAGGAGGGTATCGGAGGTAAGGTGAGAAGAGATCATTGGAGGTAAGGGAGGAGAGTATTGGAGGTAAGGTGGGATGAGAGTATTGGAGGCAAGGTGGGAGGAGAGTATTGGAAGTAAGGTAGGAGGAGAGTATTGGAGAAAATTAAGGTATGAGAGTATAGGAGGTAATTAAGGTAGGAGAGTATTGAAGGTAAGGTGGGAGGAGAGTATTGGAGGTAATGTGGGAACAAAGCATTGGAGGTAAGGGAGGAGAGTACTGGAGGTAAGGTGAGAGGAGAGTATTGGAGCTAAGTTGGGAGTAGAGTATTGGAGGTAAGGTGAGAGGAGAGTATTGGAAGTAAGGTTGAAGAAGAGTATTGCAGGTAAGGTAGGACAATAGTATTGGAGGTAAGGTAGGAGGAGAGTATTGGAGGAAAGGTGGGAGGAGGGTATTGGAGGTAAGGTGGGAAGAGAGCATTGGAGGTAGGGAAGGAGAGTATTGGAGCTAAGGTGGGTGGAGAGTATTGGAGGTAAGGTGGGTAGAGAGCATTGGAGGTAAGGGAGGAGAGTATTGGAGCTAAGGTGGGTGGAGAGTATTGGAGGTAAAGTGGGTAGAGAGCATTGGAGGTAAGAAAGGAGAGTATTGGAGATGAGGTAGGATGAGAGTATTGAAGGTAATGGAGGAGAGTATTGGAGGTAAAGTAGGAGAAGAATATTGGAGATACATGTAAGGTAGGGGAAGAGTATTGGAGGTAAGGTGGGAAGAGAGCATTGGAGGTTAGGTGGTAGGAGAGTATTGGAGCTCAGGTGGGAGGAGAGTATTGGAGGTAAGGTGCGAGGTGGGTATCGGAGGTGAGGTGAGAAGAGATCATTGGAGGTAAGGGAGGAGAGTATTGGAGGTAAGGTGGGATGAGAGTATTGGAGGCAAGGTGGGAGGAGAGTATTGGAAGTAAGGTAGGAGGAGAGTATTGGAGAAAATTAAGGTATGAGAGTATAGGAGGTAATTAAGGTAGAAGAGTATAGGAGGTAAGGTGGTAGGAGAGTATTGGAGGGAAGGGAGGAAGAGAGCATTGGAGGTTAGGTGGTAGGAGAGTATTGGAGCTCAGGTGGGAGGAGAGTATTGGAGGTAAGGTGCGAGGAGGGTATCGGAGGTAAGGTGAGAAGAGATCATTGGAGGTAAGGGAGGAGAGTATTGGAGGTAAGGTGGGATGAGAGTATTGAAGGTAATGGAGGAGAGTATTGGAGGTAAAGTAGGAGAAGAATATTGGAGATACATGTAAGGTAGGGGAAGAGTATTGGAGGTAAGGTGGGAAGAGAGCATTGGAATTTAGGTGGTAGGAGAGTATTGGAGCTCAGGTGGGAGGAGAGTATTGGAGGTAAGGTGCGAGGAGGGTATCGGAGGTGAGGTGAGAAGAGATCATTGGAGGTAAGGGAGGAGAGTATTGGAGGTAAGGTGGGATGAGAGTATTGGAGGCAAGGTGGGTGGAGAGTATTGGAAGTAAGGTAGGAGGAGAGTATTGGAGAAAATTAAGGCATGAGAGTATAGGAGGTAATTAAGGTAGGAGAGTATTGAAGGTAAGGTGGGAGGAGAGTATTGGAGGTAATGTGGGAAGAAAGCATTGGAGGTAAGGGAGGAGAGTACTGGAGGTAAGGTGGGAGGAGAGTATTGGAGCTAAGTTGGGAGTAGAGTATTGGAGGTAAGGTGAGAGGAGAGTTTTGGAAGTAAGGTTGGAGAAGAGTATTGCAGGTAAGGTAGGACAATAGTATTGGAGGTAAGGTAGGAGGAGAGTATTGGAGGAAAGGTGGGAGGAGGGTATTGGAGTTAAGGTGGGAAGAGAGCATTGGAGGTAGGGAAGGAGAGTATTGGAGCTAAGGTGGGTGGAGAGTATTGGAGGTAAAGTGGGTAGAGAGCATTGGAGGTAAGGGAGGAGAGTATTGGAGCTAAGGTGGGTGGAGAGTATTGAAGGTAAGGTGGGAGAAGTGTATTCGAGGTAGGGTGGGGAGAGGGGCATTGAAGGTAAGGGAGGAGAGAATTGGAGGTAAGGTAGGAGAAGTGTATTGGAGGTAAGGTGGGAAGATAGTATTGGAGGTATGGAGGAGAGTATTGGAGCTGAGATGGAAGGAGAGTATTGGAGGTAAGGTGGGAGGAGAGTATTGAAGGTAAGGTGGGAAGAGATCATTGGAGGTAAGATAGGTGAGTATTGGAGGTAGGGTGGGAGGAGAATATTGGAGCTAAGGTGGGAGGATAGTATTGAAGGTAAGGTGGGAGGAGTGCATTGGAAGTAAGGTTGGAGAAGAGTATTGGAGGTAAGGGAGGAGAGTATTGGAGGTAAAGTAGGAGAAGAGTATTGGAGATACATGTAAGGTAGGGGAAGAGTATTGGAGGTAAGGTGGGAAGAGAGCATTGGAGTTTAGGTGGTAGGAGAGTATTGGAGCTCAGGTGGGAGGAGAGTATTGGAGGTTAGGTGCGAGGAGGGTATAGGAGGTATGGTGAGAAGAGATCATTGGAGGTAAGGGAGGAGAGTATTGGAGGTAAGGTGGGATGAGAGTATTGGAGGCAAGGTGGGAGGAGAGTTTTGGAGGTAAGGTAGGAGGAGAGTATTGGAGGTAAGGTGGGAGGAGAGTATTGTAGGTAAGGTAGGAAGAGAGTATTGGAGGGAAGGTGGGAGGAGAGTATTGTAGGTAAGGTAGGAGGAGAGTATTGGCGGGAATGTGGGAGGAGAGTATTGGAGTTAAGGGTGGATGTCGATTGTTGATAGTAGAAAGTATTGATTTATTTGTTGTGTTACAGATTTCACAGCGAATACCCCGCGAATTCTGTGTTTTCGGCCGCGATTTGGACTCGAATTTTACCAGTTTAGAACCGCGAAAAATGAACATCTGTAGTTAATAACACATTGCCACCTACTTTACTGCTAACCTGATTTGTAAACTAGTTTCTCCGAGTCGGCGTTTCTTTTTATTTTCACTCAATCGATTGATGCGAACTTTGCCATCTGCGTCGAGTCTCCTGAGGAAATATGACACAGAGACAACCGGAAGGTTCATATTTAATTAATGCACGCATGCTTCCTTACACGTGCGTAAAATATAAATCAATTCATTGTTTCATTCATTGGTACTTTTAGCCAATTAAACATCTGTCCAATCGTCGTTTCGTTCATTCACGCATCATCCATCCAAACAATAGGCATATTCCATTATTATTCACCATGCGCACATGTAGGCTATACATTTCCCTACTGTCATTGATACCTACATATACGTGCATACTGCTTGCTTACATACGCATAGGCCTACATGCATAGATCCACGCTTCTCCTTCGCTTTCACTATGGTAATATATAACCCTACTCAGTGGTTAAACCCACGTTGCAGCATTTCCTAGAGTTTTTTCCCACAAATTATTACTAGTTGCTGTTCAAAGATCCAATGAAGCATCACAAATCTTTGTGCGTGGTTGTAATTTTCGAAGAATGGACACCAGAAGAGAATTCGTATATGGGCAGTTATCATGTATGGAGGTCGTTTTGCCAGAAATCATAAGATTCCATGGGTCGTTTGGGTGGAAGAAATTTTTTAATCTGATGATCACCATTGGCCACCGTCATAGCAGAACAAAAGAGCAAAGTCAGTAAGTCCTTTCCTGACGTTATCAACTTCTTCCCCGCTAAAAGATCATACTGTTCGATCGTAGTTGCACTGCGTTAATCAAATAAAATGGTGCATAGAGCTCAGATGAATCTGTCTCAGGTGGCGCTTTATAACTTTGCAATTGCAACTAGCCTAAAATTACACGTAGGCTAAGTACATGTAGCTTGAGGCTCTAATTTGCAACACACTGTTGGCCGATGCAACGACTGAATTACATAGCCTAATACAAAGACGGGGACAGAATAGTATAGAAAGACCAATGCGCATAATTAAACATAAGAGAAGATACACCGCCAACGAAACTCTTTTAAAACATGTTAAAAAGTTATGGATTCTATGACGGGAATAGAGTAGGGTACACTTGTTCTTACCAAGAGGTAGCAGTTATAGATCTTCCACTCTAATATTCTCAACGCTTAATCCGTCATCATTTCACTAAAAGTTTCAAATCCTTCCATAGCCTATCAGAAACCAATTAGCGTCAGAATTACGACAACAAGCATAGCCCTATATTATCCACCTTAGAAGCCACACCTCTAGCCATCTCTTGGCGGCCAGTGAAAGGGCTCGACGGTGGGGCTTCGTGAGGGAGAGGGATGCACGTGTCGTCTGGAAATGATTCCTGCCCGAATTACGACAAGTAGCTTGAGATCATCAGACACATCACCAAACCACACCTCTAGCTATCCATCGGCGGTCATATATGTTCATTGCTCATCCCGGCTCTACTCGTGTTATTTTCATTACCTCATTATTGCCTACCTGCGTGTGGATTCGATATGAACGTCGAAAATTAACACTTTCTTTACTAATTTATATAGGCCTATCTTTAGGCCTAAAACTTTTATATGAATAGTATGTTTTTCTTTTTTGTCACTCATGCATGTAAGCTTTCTGCGTTGTCAGAATGTGTTATTTCTAATTCTAAATGGGCCCCTAAACGATCAGCAGCAGCAGCAGCAGCAGCAGCAGGCCATTTATTTTTGTTAAGCATCATATTTAACAAAGCTCTTAAATTTGTAAACAGTTAGGCCTATGAAGAATTAAAACAATAACAACACTTGCATATGAAACCGTTTTAATGGTAGGCCTACATAAAATTGATTAAGCAGAAATATAGTCTGTGATTAGGCTTACAGTTCTGATTTTCATATTCTGTATTGTGAACGTCATAATAATAGACAATTACATTTGCGTATGTACATATTTTCGGGACCCCCTCCCCCACCATACGCACCCATACGCAAAATGAACGAAATTTGAAAACCCCTCCCTTCGCTGCGTACGTAATATGTGGACGACCCCCTAGCTCGTGAAACCGTTGTCAATATAACCTAAGATGCTTTAGGCCTGCTGCCAAAACTGTTAATTATCCGTTTAATAAACAATTCCCACCACAGTGCGGTTAGCAATTGGATTTTCAATAAAGGATATATCACTTTCTTACTCAGTTACCTACTTACATATGTAGCCTACTTAGACTCTAAGGAGGCCGTAAAGTAATGGATAACACACCGGGGTGGAGAGCAAAGGAATCGAGTTCGAACCCTTAGGGTGGGTTGACTATTCTTTCATTCGCGAGGCGGCGTTGGTTAAATTACCTGAATAACGTCATGAACGACACTTAATCTCGACATTTAATCTCACGACACTTAATTTCAAGATTGTTAATCTCGCGACATATAATCGTACACTTAATCGCGCTTAATAAAACTTGGTTCAACTGAGCTTCATTCACTTATGCACATTTATTCTAGGAATTCAGCACGTCAACTGATTGCAATGCACTATCATTATCACCATTATTCGAGTATTCCAGCTTCCATTGAAACCGCATTCTCATCATTAATACGGCTTCTAAGTAAACATATTTATTTGTCACCACATAAATTAATATTGGTGCAACCTATTTGTAATTTTAGATTAAGTGTCGCGACATTAGGTGTCCTCGAGGTTAAGTGTCGCTAGATTAAGTGTCGCGTAATTACATATCATGTAACCAAATTCGACTCCTGTAATAACTTGTTATCATTCGCTAATAGACCTACTCTGTTTTTAATCATCGTAGTTTGTCAGATTGAAATTAAACGAAAAATAATTAGTCTACTATTACTAGCATTGATTGAGTGCCTGTAACTTAACTGAGAAAGTTTCAACGAATTCTGCCTCTTTTCCCCTATCTTTTCTTTTCATTTTCTATGAGCCATGAAACCATTCAACAACGCTCATACATGCAAGCATTATTTACCTAAATGTACCACTGATTAAGATTAAGCATTCTTACAATAGGCCTATCTGCATTAGACCTACTGTTAGGGCTTACTATTCGTGAAGCTAGTCCACCCTCACTACATTTTCAGCAGTTGTCGTATAATAATATACATACATATGTAGATCTATGTAAAGTCATGGCTTACTAGCGCAGTGGTTCTCAACCTTTTTGACGTGGGACCCACTTTGCAGCATTTAGATCCTAACGAGACCCACCGCTCCAAAATCTGGCAGCAAGTCACGCGTCAATGCATTCTACGACTAACCATGATATTGAAAGCGTTTAACTAAACTAAAATTAACTCATAAAAAAATAACATAATTTCAGAGAAAAATATCTCTAAAAAACCTTTATTGATAAAGTGGCATCCAAGATAGCAAAAAACGTGGGCATGAGGGCATCCTATCACGCATCACTCACCTGCTACCACTCAGTTTGAGAATCAATTTATACTACTCTCTGGTCCATCCTTACTTGACCTACTGCAATATGGCAGATGCCCACTCGCCTCAAACAACTACAGCTTCTTCAAAATGGAGCCTTTAAAATCATCCATCGTTACTGGGTCCGTCCTACTTCCCTCAGCATCGGCTCCTACCTGCATATACCTAATATTATGCAAAAAAACTCTACTCAAATTAGATGAATTCATGTATAAACACCTAAACCATCTACTCCCACAATGCTTTGATACTTACTTTAAAACTGTTTTTCAATTAGACTCATATAGCCCCAGAATTACCAGAAACTATAAACCCAAATATTCCCCAACTAACACCCGCCAATTATCTATTAACTTCCCTGGCCCAGTAGCCTGGAACCAATTACCTAATTTATCTTTATTCAAAATAAAACTTCGAAGTTTAGCGCTGACCACCCCCCATCAACATAATTATTAGTTGACACTTACTAGTTTCTAATCAAGTTAACACATAACTTTCTCGTGGACTATGTAGCTAAGTTAGTTAATTTTAAAAAAATTTAATCTAATCTACTCTCACCTCCATCGCCGTCACTTATCTTTGTTAAGGATACCCCTACTAGCGGGATCTAGGTCTGTTAGGGGTTTACCTTCCCTATTGCTCATTACCATTCTCTTTCATCATCCGGTTATTATTGTATTACACGATTTGTTTGTTTGATTGATTGACTGTGTTCTAATCAATAAAAAATCATTGATCCTGATCCTTTATTATTTGACTCACTTTGAGATCTAAAAACAGTTAATGTGACAGTTCTGGTCAGAAGCAGGCCTAAGTAAATATGTGGTCTGATGTTGGTTAGATTCAATCGTAAGTCATTATTCACACAGAGCCTATTCCTATAATATTTAGTCTTGATTGTAATCATAGCTGAACAGAGGTAGGTAGTTTAAAAGGGTGCGTAGCGAATCGCCGAATCCCCGAAACTGATTTCCGCCGTATCCCCGAAAATGAAACTAGATTGACGAAAAGGATTCTGCTTAAATGGAAGCTGGATCGATGAAAAGAATTCTTGCAGAAGCTTGATTTATGAATGAATAGCACTGTTTTGAGACAGTTCGGCGTTTTTCGTTAGTACATTGCTGTTTTCGGGAATCAGGCTTTTTGGCCTTTTCAGCGTTTTCGGGGATTCGGGTTTCGATGATTCGGGTTGATCCCGTTTAAAATGGCAGCACCACTAACAGGGTCTCGATTTATAAAAGATATAGCACATTAGGCCATTCACGTGACTATTTTTCAGTGGAAAAAATGCGATTTTCGAGAAAAGTTGGCTACCCACTTGGATATCCTTTGCGACCCACTTACGGGTCGCGACCCACATGTTGAGAATCACTGCGCTAGCGGACACCACCCTGCTGATAATGTGCAGAGCAAGTAAAGGCAAGGCCAGTGGAATCGCCAAAACTTCGAGGCTGATTGGAAAGGGACACCTATTTTATGACTAAAGGCATGGGAGAGTGTCGTAAGCTCTCCTAGCGGGGTCTGGGGCGGAACCCCATGAGCCTGCAGAATTTGAAGCATATGATGCCAACAGTGTGGACTGGGGTGTTCGAGTGGCCCGGGTAAAGAAATAAAAAGCGGCCCTATCTTACTTTTATTTTCCTGTTGTCAGTTAACTTAGTTTCTTTAATGTCAGGTGGGAATGATTAAGTTTGCTGGCAATACTAAATGCTGACTATAACTGTTGTCATCATCTTGTTGTCATCCATCCAAGCCTGAGGTCTCCAAAGTCACGGGTCACTTTACAAAGTACAACATTAATAACAAAAATCATGTATACAGCGCAAATATAATTTGCAATTAGATATAAAATATCAGGAATGTATTTCAGGTTATAAATCGATTTGTAAGGTAGGTCTAGTCACTATAATGATGGTATACGCAACTTCTTTAAGTATTTTCATTTCGGCCACAAAATGACATCTTTAACCAGAGTTTTTACAATACAATACAATAAGGCATTTATGGCGCGCTTTGACAAGACAAGTCTTGCACAAAAGCGCACTGTGCTGTATTCTTACTCATAGATCAGGGAGAATACGTAGGTCTTCAGTTTTGTCTTGAATAATGTAACATATGTGGGTGGCTTGACGGACTGTAATTGGGAGACTATTCCATTCTGTTGGTCCTGCGACTGAGAATGCACGGTTCCCAAACTTCTTGTTGGCGCGAGGTATGATAAAGTACCCTCGCGTAGTTTCTTATCTCTTACTCTTTCCGCACCACCTATACATTTACGTTTCAAATTTATACCACTCACAACCGTACATCATTTTATTAATTTAATATTAATTATTACTGACCAACAATAATAAAGAATCTTTATCAACGCAGACGAGCCGCAGCGGAAGTAGAGAGCTAAGGTATAGAGCCTAAGAGACTAGAGAGGAAATGCTAACATGGCAGCCGTTGACTTCGCGACTGCCATGTTACTCCCTAGATACTAAAATTGACTGGAAAAAAAATTGTTGTGGACAGTTATCCGATAGCCAGCCGCTGGCTGTAACGCTGCTGTTAGTATGAACAATATTACCCGCCGACTTCGTTTGGTAGTGCTTCTCTAATTGATATTAGAGAAGCACTACCAGCACTGATCCTGGTGACCCACCGGGATTCATCCTGGCGGCCCACCGGGAATTTTCCCGGTGTTCCGGCGGCCCAGTCCACCCCTGGATGCCAAACAGAGTAAATTTTGGGTTTTTGTGTAACTACATGTGTCAGCCATGATTTACAAATAAAAGTACTCAAATCATCAAATGTACCTATGTGCAAGGGAGTGTCTTTCTAGGGCTCAGCTGAGAGCCATAAGATTCTTATATATATATTTATATATATATATACATATATATATATATATATATATATATATATATATATATATATATATATATATATATATATATATCCTTGCACTCTTCGATGTACAATCAGCTTTTGATATGGATGCTCACTAGCTGCAGCGACTACATCTATCATTTGGATTATGTGGCACACTCTTTCAATGGTTTTAAATCGTATTTAACTTATCGCTCTCAAATGGTGGTCCTGTGTATGACTAGAACATTTTCGCTTAGTAAAAAGGTTGACTTTGGTGTCCTGTAAGAGTCGGCTCCAGGACTTATCTTAAACATTCTTCCAACTTTGGATATCCCCTCTATTCTGGCTAAACATCAAGCCAGAGGATATCTGTGTGCTAATGATGAAAAAGTCCTTGTTCATGGCACACCTTCTTAGCAACTCCATCTAGTGGAAACGATTAGCTTGCTATCATAAGATCTCCATTGCTGGAAGATGGCAAACAGACTTGGCCTAAATCCCTTCAAGACTCAACTGATTTGTTTGGAACCAACAACAGCTGATAGAGCTTGATCATCAATTGGATAGTCTCATCTTCCCAGACAGCTTGATCATCAATTGGATAGTCTCATCTTCCCAGACATTATTTTTCCTCCAGTGTCCGTAATCTGGATCACATTTTACAGTACTTTGGTATTTATTGAATATCTACCTCTGCTGACCCGTTCCTTTACTAGTAACTGAAGCGTCTGACGATTGTTGGTTGTCTTCTTCCAGGCTATGGTGGTAGCAGTGCTACAAGCAGGTGGCTTTACTCTTTGGGGACTTAAACCTGTCCCTAAGCATGTGGTGCTCGTGTAAATTTCAGAGATACGAAAACTTCGTTGATGTTTTATTGAATACATTAAAACGCTACAGATCGTATTTACAGCAACTGATATTCTATAATGTTAAAAGCATCTTTAATGATTCGACCTCAGCCAAAAACTTTCGCTTAAGGCACACATGATATAAGATCTGCTCAGGTTTCTGTCGCTAGCTCTAGCCTTTCCCGCATTCCTTGTTTTGACTGGTCTTTGGAGCGAATGCCTCCATTAGGCCTCGCGTTCCTTAAAACACTTCAACTATCTACCTCCAAGAAAAACAGCAGCAAAGAGGTTCCCGTCCACCTTTCTCCATTATTGCTAGAAGGCATTGTTGTCCTCTGTAAGATAATGCAATCATATCAAACGGTCCATCACGGACTTCAGCCTACGATGCTTCTGCTGCTCCATTAAGTCCCACCATGCCGGGGTCACGCATAACATTTTGCGTGTCACAGTGGCCATTCTTATCATACCATGCCATGACTTGGTCCATCGAAGTAGTGAGTAGTCATGATTTCCAGGGCATATAATGAATGTCTCCCATATGTGCTTTAGCTTCAAAACCTAAGTTTTCAGTCATGACAAGTTAACAACCCCTGAATCATCACGCTCTGAATCCGCAGAAGACTTGGCACCGCATCCCACCATCTCCTGATATGAGCCTTTCTTTGACTAAGACCTAGACTGCATCACTTAGCCCACTCCGTTACTGACCCATGCCATGACAAATTGCTGCAACAAGTATTTCACAAATTTATTTAATTTGTACATCTAATAAAATGGACATTCAAGCATTTAAGTTTTTTGATGACCACATTTGTAAAACCATTAAGAGTGTAAAATCACAGAGACGTAAAAATTAATCGACAAAAGCGTTCAAATTAAATTATACCAGTCCAAATTAAATGGTAAAAGAGTTTAAGGGGTTGTCTACAGGTAACCTGGTCAAGCCTCGACTTCATTTAGGGATACAAAATTTCAAAAGTAAAAAAATTACCCAGAAAAAACATGAAAAACACAAAAGGTGGTAAAAAACAAAAAATCAGGACACGGTCGTGAAATTGCATGCAACTGAAAAGGTCCCAAGCAAGAGCCAGAGAAATATAGAATTCAAAGACTATATAGCAGTGCTTGAATCAGGCTTACTGGGAAAAAATAGTTTCATTGGCAAATACCCCTTGCAAGCCTTTCTGTGTCAACATGCCCATAAAGATTTGTTGGGACCCACATAGGCTAGCAAGGATTTCCGGAATCAACAGTGTTCTAAGCAGTTACAATTCGAAAAGCACGTAAATTTCTATTACAAATCTAAATATTGGAAGCCAAAAGTCACAGAGACCATACACGATTTAAATATGCCTCTAAAAGTGCTAGTCTTAAGACTAGTATTCTACGGTTCTGACAAATAAGTGCAGTATAGTTGTGAATGTGAACCATTCGTGGCTGACTTTTGGCGTGCATAAACCTTGGCAATTAGTACACACAACTTCCAAGTTCAAGAGACACCTAACACTTTGCTGCTCTCTGGTCCAAGCAGAGAGTGCTGCTGATCTAGAGTAGCACAATATAACTGCTCATTTACATTACAGTACAGATACTGCAATAATTGAAAACTATTGAAAGTCTATAGGCGAATCAGGATTACCGCAGTGCCTAAAATATTCAGAAATGTCAACTGCACTCTCTTCCTCAAGCTGTCCAACTATACCTGAACTGGTTAAGTAAAATTTAAAGCAAAGTATGAAATTGAATATAGACTTCGACTTCAGCAAATCTCTCAAACAAATTCCCACTACATTCACTTTCATACTGCACACTACAGACAAGTAAACTGTGAACTAAATAATGTCAACTGCACACCCTATTTTAGAAAACACTGTTTCAGAAACCAAATAAAATTAAAGGCCTCAATACAGAAAGATATTCCAGCATACAAAAGCTTTGTATGCTCTAAAATCATTCAATTCAGAATATAATCAATAAAACTGTAAATAAAACAACAAAAACAATTTACCATGAATTTTCGAAAAATTAAATATACAAAATCACTAAAGGTAGAATACAATCTAAAACTAATTACCAATAAGACTAAAATCAAACATGACTATTGAATAGATATAATCTATAAACTTTGCATATAAATCACTAGTATCAATATAAAGTATCATTCTGTTAATAGATGTTTGCCCCTTCTAGGACAGTGAGGTTTAGTTCCTTGAGCTCCCCTTCTAATTCCACTTTCCTTCCTCTTCCCCTCCTCTTCCCATCCCTCCAGTCATCATTTGATTCCCTTTCCCTTTCCACTTTGACTCCCCTTTTTTCTACACCTTCCCATTTCCTCTTCCTCTTTTTCCACCTCCTTTTTCATGGAGTCATTCAACTTCACCTCCCCACCTCAATCCCCTTCCTCACGATTCCCCTCATCACCCCACCCTCCCACTTTGCCTTCCCTTTCTCCCCTCCAACTCCTGCCTCAAAATCCTGCTTCAAGTACTTCTCCATCTGATTTCTTACTGCATCATTTGTTAGATGTCGCCATGGCATCTGTTGTGGTCAAATTAAAGTAATCGTGAGCAAAACTACTATTTATGTATTCACAGACTAACCAATTAACAATTATCCTCATATTACATTATTCATACCGTAAATACTACAAAATCCAATTCAGAAAATATTTGGATGAAAATGACATTCTAAATGAAATCAAAATGTCACCTGTTAAATATGATTGCCACGTCTGTCTTTGTGTCAACAATAATAATCACTAAAGAATCCCTTAGGAGTACATTAAGTTTCTTAGATTAACTGTAAAAAATTCATAAAACACAGCATTGGAAAATTTTTCATTACACCAGTGGAACAGTATGAACTGAACCAAATACCAGGACACAATAGTAAAAGTATACACAACCATAATACACAAAACAGCGGATAAAAGATTACACAACATGAGAAATAAGATAGTAAGATGGAAACAAAAAGTAAAAATATACATGTATACACAGTATATATGTAACGCAGCAGCAGAGTTGATAAAACTATTCTAAGAGATGATAAAACTACTTCAAAATATCTCAGTTAAAATTATTTTTAAAATATATAACAGTGAAGACATCCGTTATCTATCACTGATTTAAAAACATCTTAAAATGAACCAAACATAAGATAAATATATGTTTTAATTTTAATAACAACAGGTTTACATAACCCCTTGGTGCTAAAGCAGAGGAAGGCTATGAGCCATGTTTTCTGGTATAAAAGAATCAACCCAATTTTAATCTGTAGGGAAGAATTGTAACCGTGAAGTCAATTTAAAACATTATTCTGTACCTTAGGCAACACTTGATTTTGCATTTCGGCTATAAAAGAGTTACATGTGTAATTTTGCAATCGAGTTTGACCCCCTCGCATCACAGAATACCCACATAAGCCACATGATATAGTTCAACTACACTCAAAAAGAATCCAAGACATACGAGTATTGAGAACAGACTCTTAGCCGGCCAATGGTCCACCCATTCAAAGGACAGGTGGAAATTAGTTTAGACATGTATAAATATTGCATGGATGTGATTGGATAGGTTGCTGAAGGAAATACAAATCACCATTATTGAAAGAATAGTTGTGCTAAATGTGTTAAAACGTATCATCCATTCCTCCCATCACCTGTAGTCAACAGATTTGTTGTCTGTATCATTGTATGTAAAATAAAACTATAATTAATATAATAATAAATATTCGTTTATTGATATACATGGGATGTCACCCCACAAACCATTACAATATGTTAGTTGCTTAGTACCATAGTCTGATTCAATCGAGTTTTAGATAATATTATAATAAATTATAATAAACGCCAGAATTCGTTGGAGGTTCTACATAAACTCATAGGGTATTGCCAGTGGACTCGAACGGCCATAGTTTCGGTTGTCTGTGACTTCATTGGCCCACGGCGTTGAGTGGATATGACTTCAAAATGTGATTGCTTTTCAATGCTCTACTCTTTACTTCCGGCTAAGGGACTGATTGACAGATATGATAGATGCTCGGTAAAGCTTTAAGCAAGGACAGAAAATTACTTTCATGCATCGAAACATGTGTTTTGTAAATGAACATATATATAGAGCCTCATAAAGTTGAGGCATTGTTTAAATACTTCTAATGACAACATAGCTCAGAGATACTCAAAGATCTTAATGATAATAAAGCACAAGACAGCACATATATACTATATATATATATATATATACACATGCATAAAGCAAAAACAATGTCTCACTCAGGTTAAACTACTTGGCACTATTACATTCACACAATATGCTTTTCAATGCAAAGGCCTGTAAGAGATATTGATAAGTAATTTTATATCAATTAGTCACCCAACTTTTATCCTACAGTTATCATATTGCCTCAACCCTGCTAATTTCTCAGATCAGAGATACTCAAAGATCTTAATGATAATAAAGCACAATCATTGCCTGTTTCAATGGTGTCATTCACAGACTTTGCCACCAATCCCACCAAACATAACAAAGGTCGTAGTTCCCTCCGCTCCTTGGATAGAGCTGTACTGATATCACTTTTTGCCGATTATGCCAATTATTCATTTGCCGATACTCGATTACTTAGCCGATTATTTCACAGATTATTTTGTCGATTATTTCATTGTGTTTCCCAAGATGACCGGTTCCAAAAGATAGACCTACCGCTACTGCCTATTGTTGTGATACAAGCAAACACTTGCTCCGTAGGAGACGTATGCATGTAGTTGGGGACTAATCCTAGCCAGGCAATAAAGATTAGACACATTGCCCACCGTCGAACTGTGTCCAGGGTAATTAAAGGCCAAGGAATGGCTGGCCAATTCACAACCACCCATCTAGTCTCAGCCTCTCAGGCGATTGGCAGCTAGCATGTATTCATTAGGCATGCCTCCACGATGTACATTCATCAGTTTCTCAGTTGAATTGGCCAGCCGTTCCTTGGCTTGAATTGGCACAGCCATTCCTTGGCCCATAAGCAGGCACTATGACTCACTCTGCACAAGGCCTATGTTGAGAAATTCCCACGGTCTATACTAGCACAGTGGGTGGTCTCACCAATGGTCTGAAGAAGCCATTGGCTCGACGACACGGTATGGGAACAGAACGAAATGCCGTCATTCACAGACCCAGTGATGTTGCTGTCGTCATTTTGCTTTTATAGACTGAAAATAATATCATAAAATATAAAAAAATCCGATATTGATGATATCTCTATAATCGGCCTGAATAATTGGCTGGCTGATTAATTGGTACAGCTCTATCCTTCGAGTGAACTCCACTCATTGTCCCTCCCCCACTAGTTCTACATGCCAAGAGCATGCATTTTTGGTATGGAATGGGCTCCCATTGGCATTGTTCTTGCACTCCAGGATCCATTCTGACACACTCTATTCAAGCCTTGAAACTGTTCTTTTTAGCCATGCTGGGATCGGGAGCACCTCAGAGACTCTGATAAACCCTAAAGAGGTGCTATATAAATCTAAGTAATAAATACATGCACAGACCTTGCTAGCCCATTGATGCCTGCAACCAGCTTGGCAAAAACTGTAAACACTAGAATGCATAGAGTCATCACACTAAACCTAACTCCACATCAAACAACCAATATAAAGTGGTTGCAGAGCTTTACAATGCATACCATCTGCATTGACTGTTACAGCCGTTGTGATGTAGAAGCCATAAAGTAACCAACTACACAGCTTACCCCAACTACATTAACAAGCATATATGCAAAACGGATATACTTCACAATACAACTACGCAAAAGGCTGGACTTCAATAAGTCAATTGAAATCAAGCTGAAGCAAATACATGGAAACATTTTAAATCCAGATATTTATCTCTTCACACTTGAGAAATATGAAAATTACAGCACAGGAAGACATAAACTGATAGATATCTTAATTCAGCTTGTGACCACGCTTCTTACCTATGCGCTCGTACTTTCCCTCCTTCAGAGCTGATCGGTACTTCTCAGTCATGGCATGCTCCGGACCAAACACTCGCATCGCAGTGTCGTACGCATTGCGAAAAAACGTATATGCCTGATCAAACTCCTTTGCATCTTCGTAGACAATCGCTGTGTTGAAGCAGAGGCGACACATGAGATGGTGGTCCTCTCCAAAGATCTGGCAGCAACGATCACGAATGCTCTTGTAGATCTGAAATTAGATGCCACTCATGTGAACACATCTCAAGTGAATTTGTGAAGCTCTTAAGCTGCATATATAAAAATCTTGATACATTTTTATAAGATTTTTTTGTCATTAGCAGAATTTTAGGCATGGCCTTGACTTTTCACGGTCTTCTAGAAAAAGGTGCTACACAATTCCCACAAATGAGCCATGTAGTTGCAGTTTCCAGAAAGTGGCAAGACTAATGATCAATGTGGCCATGCACAAAAAAAAATCTCTATACAAAAAGAATATGAATTCCCTCTGCCACTGTAAATAAATAATAATAAAGTAAAAAATTAAATAAATTTTAATACACACTATAATACACATTATTGCTCATGTCGTAATTCAATTACACTCAAAGAGAATCCAAGCCATAAAGTATTGACAGCAGACCCTTAGCCACCCACCCATCCATTCAAAGGATAGGTGGAAATTATCATAGAGGGCCATAAAATGTGCATGGACGTGATTGGACAGGTTGCTGAAACAAACACAATTCATAAATATATATATATGTGTGCAAAAATTTTGCAAAAGCAGTCGCATGTCGCTGGTTACAATCAGGCTTAAAATGACCAAAAATGACACGAAACCTCAAACCGGTCGTAATTGATATTAATGCAGAAACGATTACAAAAATATATATTTAATACAAATAATATCTAAAACTTTTGTTTGGACTTTCATAAAGGCTTCAAAAAAGATTTTTACCAACAGCCCTATAATGTTACGAGACGGAAAATCATAATTTCGGTTCAAATTTCGCTACTTTTGTTGTCATATTTAATTAGGTTATGGTTCGAGATTTCCCGCCTTCATGGTCTCGTTTTGAAGCAGAATATCTCCTTTTCCTGTTCTATTATTAACATATGACCTTAGCCTATCTATTACGCACACAGCTTGCCCAGGAGGTCGACGTATGTAAACAATATCCGATACATTGTTAGCAACCGAAGCGCGTGATTTGATCACGTGATACAATCTTGAACTGCGGTTGGCTGATGATTTTAAGGTCAGCTATGCGCATGCGCACTGGGTATGACCCGGTCTCTTTAAATGTCACGCACACACGGTATGCAATCTAGTTTGTTGATTTAGAAATACTTAATTCTCGAAAATGGAAGAGATTATCGCGAATTTGATTAATGCTAAAGGGTCGGATCGAGCAAAAGTGCATGAATTGTTGCAAGAGTATTTGATGACGATCGCGATGAAAGCGAGGTTTTCAGTGATGATGATTTTCGGACAGAATCTGATGCCAACAACGATTCAGATGACCAAGAAGAAAATGAAATGAATGTTTCGGATTTCGAAGAGGTCATGACGCACGCTAAAACATCTAGCGAGTTCGTAACTGATGACAATGCCGTTGAATATCAGAAAGCGGTTGAATTCAGGTAAGCCCTGATTATTTTTTAAATACTGTGCACCACAGGATCCTTGTTTATAGACATTCACGTACTGCTTCTGATTCACTGCAACTCCTATACGAAAATCACTGTTTAAACTAAGCTCTAACTGCACCACAGGATCCTTGTTTATAGGCAATCCCATACTGTTTCTGATTCACTGCGACTCCTATACGAAAATCAGTTTAAACTAAGCTCTAATTATTGAGCTAATTATTATTATAAGTCTCAGGCATAACTGTAAAGATTAGCCTGTTCTAGTTGAGCTTGTATTTATAAATATTCAGGCACAACTACTAGGTTTTGACCCTCTTCTCACTGTACTCGTTTTTATAAGACCTTAGGCATAACAGTTAGGTTTACAACCTGTATTATTGAGCTTGTTTTAAGTATTCAGTTATAAATGCAAAAGTTGTGTCATTTCCTCTCTCGCACTACTTCATCTTTTACACTCCTTATTGTGCAATGTACAAGTTTATCATTAATTGATTAAGTTAATGATAGGAAATAATAATTAGAATTTCAATTGCATTTTATTTTTTATCAGGATTCTTCTCGATAATCAATAATTGCAGTCTACCGGTTGATAAATCTTGTAAATTGCTGTTTGTTTTGAATGAAGGCTTTTAGCATTGACTTTGCTTTTTTGTTGCATGGCTTTTATAAAAGCAAACTGAAATGAATTTGATAAATAAATTAAAAAAATTTTATATGGGTTGTTTATTATTTTGTAGATGTCAATGTAAACTTAATAATGGACTCCCATGCAGTAGCCAGTATGTTCCGGAGGACATGGTCAGGCGTAAAATGGAAATGGCTGCACTTGTCCCACGGGATCAAATGTTGGTGCTACTCGGCAAAATTTCTTGTGCAATAAACATGTCCGATGAGACTTGTCGCAGCAGGAAATCCAGTCAAGCGGTGCGTCAACACCAGCGAACATCATATTATTTGGAAAGCCGTCAGATCTGCCGTACAACCTTTAAGTTCATCCACGGGATTAGCCAGGACAGACTGACGGGGATTCTCAAGTGGTATAAAACAGAAGGTTTAACACCAAAAGAAAAACAAAGCGGTGGACGTAAGAGCAACACCCACTGCTTTCAGTTTAGCGAAATTGAAGATATCATTCGCTTCCTGACAAATTATGCCAGTGAGCATGCGATGATGCTTCCTGGAAGGGTTCCTGGATTTAAGCGGGATGATATCATGTTGCTGCCATCGAGCCACACCAAGACCAAAGTGTACGGCATATACAAAACGTGCATGGAACAACATGGAAAACGAGTCGCTGGATTTTCGACCTTCAAACAGTACTGGCTTCAACTCGTTCCATTCATCATGACGTGCAAGCCAATGACTGATTTGTGTTGGACTTGCCAAAACAACAACACGTTGATCTACCATAGTGCCAATATCGAGGATCATGAAAAAGGTTTGATTTGAACTGCATAGTTTTCTATGATTTTATAGAGAAAGCAAGAAAGTAAGTTGTTTGGGAAATTTGAAATGCTGTTGTAGTGTTTTGTTGTTATTTGGAGCACCAAGCTTTGTCTGCATACGAGATTACAATTTGCACTTAACTAAATGGTTACAGGTTGACTAGAGCTTTTGACCTGTAACATGGTTTCAAACCTTTTTCAAACCTTGTCCAAGGAAGTTACTGCTTACTGACCTTGAGCAAGTCCATCATGCTCAATTGCACTGCAGTTGTATTGTATCGTATGACATAACATGGGTTTAAATGACTCAGACGTTAGAAGCACTGCAAGTTAACCTGTGTCTATCTCTCCTATCTTCCTCTTCCATCATCCAAATCATTCCAGAACCGTTGAACTGAAGAATTTCTGCCCTATTGCTCCTTGGAGTGTCTTAAACATAAATTTTATAATGATGTCCAGAATTGCCTTGTTTGTTGCTAATTAAAAATCCTGTAGCTGCACTGCCTTCTTTCAAATTATAATCTTGTAGGTTTCGAGAATTGCCTTGTTTGTTGCTAATTAAAAATCCTGTAGCTGCACTGCCTTCTTTCAAATTATAATCTTGTAGGTTTCGATTAGTTCACTGCTGCCCCTCGTTGAAATGAAAATCTCAATCTTTACAGATTCAATGTTATAAATATAAGACCAATGATGTTCTCTCGATAAATTATTAGTTTTTAAATTAATTATAATACATATTTTTCACAGGGTACAAGCTTCGTCAACAAGAACAGCATTTGAATGATGTCCAGATTGAACGATCACTCTACAAATCCATGGTTGACGAGGCAAAATCAACATGCCTGGAATTCGGTCTCTCTGATTTGCAAGCAAGTGCTCCGTGTAGCTGCAGCATGTCCATGCACTACAGTTTTGACTATGCACAGCAAGTACATTTGCCGAGTGATCCTTTACAGCCAGGACCAATATACTTCCTTGTTCCACGCAAGTTAGGCATATTTGGTGTCTGCTGTGAAGGGGTTCCTCGACAAGTGAACTTTCTGATTGACGAAGCCCATCTCATCAGTAACGGTTCGAATGCTGTTGTGTCCTATTTGCATTGTTTCTTTCAGCATTATGGATTTGGTGAGACTGATGTCAAGCTTTATTGTGATAACTGTTCAGGCCAAAACAAGAGACGTTTCATGCTTTGGTACTGTGCATGGAGGGTTGCCATTGGTCTTCACAAGTCTATAGTGTTGAATTTTTTAGTCGTAGGACACACAAAGTTTGCCCCAGATTGGTGTTTTGGGCTTCTGAAACAGGCATTCAGACGCCATGCAGTGTCATCTCTTGTCTTCCTCACAGACAATTATAGGTGAGTAACTTGTTCAAGGTTTTTATGCAGTGAGTTTAGGTGGGTTCGAACCGAACAATCCGTTGTTTGGGAGCCATAGCAAAGTTGCATGTTAAACGGGTTTGCACATAAATGGGCAAGCCCAAATAAGTTTCCATTGTACTGATAAACATTGCATTTCAGCTAGTTATGTGATAATCAGGACTGCATATTGTCAATGAAAGTGATTTAACTGACTTCAAGCTGTTTTTCCTTGTCTCCTCTGTTCAACGTAGCCATTGTCAGCTGAGCCTCCAATTCATGACCAAAGTCTTTTATCTAAAAAAACCCAGCATACAACACTCTACAATATGCATTTCGATAATTATTATTCGTTAAACCATTGTGATGTTTAAATTCAACTCAAATTATAAAAATTATTACAAGCATTAAAAATAAACCTTTACTTGCTTGGTCAAAAGGTTACGTTGACTCCAAACAATGTATTACAATAGATTGTTTGGATTCAAATAAACAATTACTACAATCTGTAGCATGCAGATTCCCATCATGCAATTCGTTCTTGAAATCAAGATGGCTGAGTTGCAAACAACCTGTAAGCATCAAGTATTCACCAACCTCTCGGTATATTCTGATGGCTTCATCAACTTCCTTTAGTCCTTGTTCTGTCATTTCCTTCTTCGTCGCCTTTCTGCTGAAAATTTTGGTAAATCCGGTCAGGGACGTTGGAAACGATTCAGAACGACTTGCTATTCCACCGCGAGCATACGCCTTCTTGATCAGCTGGAGAGCAAGGTATTTCTAAAACATTCAATGGAATGGTCAGTGGGTCACCCTTCAATCATCGTTTGTTGTGTGTCGTTAAACAGGTCTAAAGCTGGGACTTGCAACTGCATTTCAGCAAAGTCGTGCAACACGGTGGCTGATCGGTCAGAGCGGTCGGCCCTTAACATTCAGTGTGCGCTGAGTGAGCGGGTTCAACCCTCGTCCGAGGCGTCAGTCACTGTGTAGGGACCTTGAGAACTTCTGAGCAAAAGATGTTGGAAGAAGGGCAATATCAAATTTCAAGAATTTCAATTTCATTAATGTGTCTCAATGGGGTTCTTCTGTAAAGACGCTGGTCAGCTATGAAGATGTTCAATCATTCCAAGGAGATGCTTCCAAATGTCTTTCACCAGATTGGGGTATGATGAACCTACTTCTACCAATGTTTTCCATTTAATACATAGACAACAGTTTTTAATTGTCTTCAGTGGGATGTCTCACTGACATCATCTGTATTTTCCCCCCAAATCCACCAGCACATACTGAAAGCCAAGCTGTGACACAGTAATTGGCTTCACAAAGCTCAAACCACAAATTGAGGTTAGATCATACAAGCATAATTGAATCAAGACTTAGATAGACAGTCAAGTAGTCTACAGTGTACTAAGCCATCTGAAGCACCTCCAAAACAGTGCTTACACAGCCATCTAACCAACAGTTGCAACTTAAAACTCATGGCTCCTTAAAAAAACCTGCATTTGGTGAAAACCACATTCAGCTGGATAACTATCCAGATAGTATTAACATTTTAAGATTGTTCACAATCTATCTCATATAAAAAAAATTGAAGTCACCTTGAACTTCTTATCTTTCTGTTCCAAGTCGTTATCTTTGATGATTCGGATGGCATCCTCATGCAACTGGATGATCTCCTCTAGCTCCGGAATGTCATTTGCACTCTGAGTATGAGGCAACAACTAAACGTAATGTCAAAGCGAACAGTGCATTTATATATTACATTAATATAAGAGCTTCTGTTTCTGAAGAATCATTCAATCAAAACAACCACACACTACTACAATCACCAAGCAGTTCAGGTCAGCATTTATTTTTAGGTTTTCGACAGCGCACCATATAACCATAAACACACATATACATGACATACATTCCTGCTAGAGAACGACCACAGAATGTACTGCTTGTATGCTTAGAGTATAGAAAGACCTTGGCCTAGAGTGTGCCATGAAAATGTGAGTGCAAAAACAAATGACATCAAACTTAAATACTGATCTATGGACAGAGACCATAGGTAGATTTGTGACATTTGTGCCAAAATAAAAATACTGATTCAGTATTCTTACACTAAATCAAATAACGCAACATATGTTAATACTCACGGCAGAAATAAGTTATGACAACCAACACATACAATCACGAGTTTAACGTACAATACCATTACCATCTTGACATGGCAGCATAGCTAGCAAAGCATGTAGTAAATATTTAGAACAGCCATTTATAATATATTTTAAAACCCATGAAATTAAAAAATACAAATAAACACAGATATATCGCTTTCCATTTTCGACAACAAAAGCGACCTGGGTCACATTTAATTGACGAGACATTCAGGAAGCTTACCATAATCATATGCATGCTTACCAGAGATCTTATGTGTGCAATGTGTCCATAGACAAACATCAACTTTTCCTGCTTAGGAAGACCATCATTCAGCTTTTTCAACAGATTCACACACTCATCGGCCAGTTTCCGAGCTTCATTGTACTTTCCAGCCTGTGCCCTGAAAAACAATAAGAGCTGATAAGACATGTGTTACAGATATTAAACGCTACTTAAATAGTAATATCCAATGTCTAATTCGCAAGGCATCAACCTATTTCACACCAAAAAGCAAGTGGAAATCAGGCTAATATCCAGGAAATTAGACCATAAAACAGACTGATAGCATATGGCAATTTGGAAAACTGAATAATGCAAGTCTTAAGATTTAAATGACATCAGCAATAGAGAACAACAAACAGATACAGGAAGAGAATTCAAAAATATAGGTCCAACAACTGATAAAACACGATCACTTTGATTGGCCAGTTTTATTGTTCGGATTGACCAAAGACAGAAAACCAAATGACCTAGATGAGCAATGATAAATCTGGATAATTACTGATTGCAAATACAGTGGCTATCCATCATTCAATGTTTTTTTCAAAAAATAAGCCCAATTTGAAACATATTACTTGATTCATTTACCAAAACCTGAATATTTAAACTCACAAAAGACGGCTAAAGTCTTCACACTTTTCGGCTCGCTTTTCTATTGTAATAGCTGTATCATTTTTCATTTCCTCCAACGCCTTCAAGTAACCTAGAGTCATCTTGTCGTAGCTTTCATCACCGCTCTGCAAAACAGTAAAAAGCATCAACTACTCTGATGCTCACTTAAAATATGAATCAAATCTAATTCAAGCAAAAATGTATACAGATTCCTTCGCTTGCAAAGTGGGCCATTTTATCTGTAATATTATGCAAGCACAGACTAAACAGTTAATTTGAGATAGACCGTAATTTAATAATGATACCACCAAGAACTATTAACAAAGTACTGAATGGTGAAATAACAAATCAGCATAACATGTATTCACCTCTGCCTTGGAGTTTAAATGGTGCAAAAACCAACACTGGTTCTGTATGTATGTATGACTGCATTATATTATACATGTATGGCATGCACATATAATGAACCTGTACCAAAGTACTTGATATAGCTCAAAAGCGCTATACACATGACAACTCTGACCAGTATTTCAGCTTGGATAAATTTAAGCCCAGTAATCTCGCAGGAAAAGGTTTCCCTGGTTATATTGTTGTTCACACTTGAGTCAAATTACTTCTCAAAGCCACACTGCCAATGCCTATAAAAATTGTACCTGCCAATAAGAAATTTGTATGGCAAAATTTCACAAGAAACCATTCAAGGCATTTTGAATCCTAACCGACATGAAACTGATCTTGTTTTAAACATAACTAAGAGCAGAAAGGTCATCCGTTTGTAACCAATGGTAAGAATAGCAAGAATGGTCATACAAGGTGGGCAACCACATTCAAAGCAGAGCACAACCTATGGATTTAAATCTACAGTTGACAGCTGAAACCACATTATTTTTAATTATTCATTTACTTAGCACCAACATATAACAACCAAATGGATGGCACTGCAACAATTGTGAGCACTCTAAACAATAATCAGCAACGTGCCTGACATTCAGGATTCCTGGACCAGACTGCATTGTGAATATCGAACGACAATTGACACGAAATTACAATAGACTCCCTTACCCAAGTTCAAATGATGATAACAACAACTCACTTCTCTCCAGTATTGGAGCAATGCTCCACTGAATTCGTGATCATAAAGTCGTTTAAAGGCTTCCATGTCCAGAAGGAAATCCTCCATCTGCTTAGAGTAGCGCCCTTTCTCGACGTCATCCAACGCAAACTGCTTCAGTTTAATCAAATGGTATGGATACTCCTACAAATGAACAAACATGCTCAATTCATGCAAAGAAAACATATATTCAGGCTGCCATGTTATATCATGCAACTAAGGTTGCAAGAAATGTTATACATGAGATAAAAAGTGGCAGAAACATCAATCCCTGGTTGCAAGGAATATCTGTCTAGAGCACAAATAACGAAGACAGAGCATAAATATCTGTCCTTGCAAAACTTTATTTCACCATTGAATGAAAAATTGTTGTTTCTCTGGCAAAATGCAGTGACCTCCATTCATAACAAGAAATTAAGAACAGTCTTAAAGCGAGTGAATACAAGTACAGTATGAACAAATGATGACCAGTTATTACAGGAGTAAAATTTAACTGCACAGTAGCCATGCATAACACCTCTTTAACACAACGAATCAAAATTAATCACAACCCGACATCAAAAGACCATGATCAAATAGATCAAACTTAAATTGACAGTAAACTAGAGGTAGAGAAAGGACAAGAAGGTCAGATGGTAGCCTTGATAGGCTACATGGCAGTCTGTACCAGAGTGGAGGGATAACTAAGCAACAATGGCACACTTACCTCTACTTTGCGATCATATGTTCCAGACCGGCTGTAGAAATCTGCAAGTTTCTTATGCCACCACCAGAGCCGATCTTTTCTGTCAGCATCTGACATGCCAGTCAAATATCTGCGTTTACAGCCATCATTGAGTAAGTAAAGATGACCAAAGGGAGACAGATGAGCTCAAATGAATTAGTGAAATAAGTTAGGTGCCATTGCACAAAGTTTAGCAATTGTAATGAACTAAATTAAACATGCTGAGCTTACTTAAATTTTTTTAAATTAATAGTAAGTGAATAGGAAGAACTGGTTACCTTGAGCAATATGCTACCCAAGTTTGTATAAGTTCAGGTAAAGCATCTATGACCGAAATATTACTGAGCCATGAAAAACAGATATACAGCGAAGTAAAAATCCTGCAATGAAAACTTATTTAAAAAATACCCCAAATTATCAAATTAATGAATAGGCTAAATTGCCAAAATTTTGCATTGCCTAATGAATATCGAAAATACAGGAACAGGATAAACTGCCAAATTCTTGAATGAATATCCAAAGATATAGGAATTGTCAAAATCTCTCAAAATCTCTCAATACTGAATAGCCATCACTATTACACCATATCTGTACATCAAAATGCGAATAGCAATTGGTCAGTTAATGAATATTCTTATCTCATAGAAATGTGCTTACTTTTTTCGGACAACCTCGCTAAGCATACGATGATAGAAGTCCAGGCGACCTTCCCTGGGATTTCCAAAAGGACGCAAGAAGAAGCGAAGGTTGCGGTAGACAGCAGCCCATTCCATCGCTGGAAGGTGTCGTCCTTTCTCTTTCATCCTTGACTCGGCCTTGTCTTCTACAAGTATTACTTAGTTGCTTCAAAAGAAGCTCCAGGGAAGAACAGTTGAACATTTTACTTGTACATTGCAGAGTAACCAGTCAAAACTCAGGAGAATAAAGGCAATATAATAAACACTTTCAATTTACAAAGAAAACATCTGAAACAGTGATAGCACGACTATTCATGAAATTTCAAAGTAGCCAGTCAAACTTCAGAACAATATCACACAGACACTTCAAAGATTCCAGACAATTAACAAGACAATATACGACCATTAAAAAGTCGTACATTGGCAGTCAAAATTCAGGAAAATACAGCATAGAAACGGACTCATTTATCGACTTGAAATCACATCAGCAGCAACATACCAGTGAAACATACTCTATGACAAACATAATATAATTGTAAATAGATCAGGTTATCACAGGCCTCTATAGTACTACTCCCGTCACACTAGAGCTGTACCGATATCACTTTTTGCCGATTATGCCGATACCGATTATTTCCGATTATTCATTTGTCGATATCCGATTACTTAGCCGATTATTTAACCAATTATTTTGCCGATTATTTCATTGTGTTTCCCAAGATGACCAGTTCCAAAAGTTAGACCTACTGCTACTGCCTATTGTTGTGATACAAGCAAACACTAGCTCCGTAGGAGACGTATGCATGTAGTTGGGGACTAATCCTAGGCAGGCAATAAAGATTATACACACCGCCCGCCGTCGGACTGTGCCCAGGGTAATTAAAGGTCAAGGAACGGCTGGCAAATTCACAACCACCCATCTAGTCTCAGCCTCTCAGACGACTGAAATGTTTTCGGGGAGATCTGATTGGCAGCTAGCATGTATTCATTAGGCAAGCCTTCACGATGTATATTCATTGGTTTCTCGGTTGAATTGGCCAGCCGTTCCTTGGCTTGAATTGGCCAGCCATTCCTTGGCCCACAGACACTATGACTCACTCTGCACAAGACCTATGTTGACACGCTCCCACAGTTTATACTAGCACACTGGTTGGTCTCACCACTGGTCTGAAGAAGCCATTGGCTCGGCAACGCGATATGGTAACGGAACGAAATGCCGTCCTTCACAGACCCAGTGATGCTGCTGTCGTCATTTTGCTTTTATAAACTGAAAATAATATTATAAAATAAAAATAAATTTTTTTTTTATATCGGCGCCGATTATCTTGCCGATATCCGATATTGCCGATATATCTATTATCGGCCCGATTAATCGGCCGGCCGATTAATCGGTACAGCTATAAGTCACACTCGGCCAACAAAGGTCGTATAGACCTGTTAAAGTCTCAGCTAGCAATTTCAACAGTTTAACTTATCAGTACATAGTTAATACATTTATGAAGCTGATGCAGGACATAAAGAAACACTGAGTTGTCAGTATAGGTAATAGAAGATTATAGAACAGATCATGAATAATAGCAATAATAAAGATAACAATATGTGATCAATTCATCACACAAAGTTGGGGAGCAGGCATGCTCATTAAGCCATCCCGCTGATAGCCTACAATACATATAGGTGAAAAAAGTTCTTCAATCTGAGTTTGTTTATTTATTTTGAAATTTGATATCGCTCTTCTTACAACTTAGCTCAGAAGTGCACATATGCCTCGACAGCGCAATTGCAGTTTAACTGTAGAGCAATTGTGCGCGAAGGACTTGCTCAAGGTCTTGCACAGTGACACCTTGGACGAGACCACACACTCAGCACACATTGAGTGTTACGGGCCAACAGCTCTAACCACTCGGCCACTGTTGAACTTGCCTGATGGTTACAGTATATCTTAAATCCCCAGGAAGTATCCACTCAAGTATCAGGACACATCAAAGTAGGGTCATGGTGGAATAGCGGCATGCTCTGCGCCTTACCACCTCGATTGTCGCAGGTTCGAATATAGTTCAAGGAACAATGTAGCGACTTTGGACATGTCATCCGTAATTGTCTGTGAGGAAGGCAATGAGACACCACCTCACTCATCTCATCCCTAGGTGGCATAAAAGCCATAGACCTGTCCAAGTACATAGTTACAGGACTGCTGTAACATCATGTGTGAAAAGATCAATAACTAGCATCTGTATCACTCTCTCAAAATATAAATGTTAACATCACTGCAAACACCAACCTCTGTTGCCCTTCCTGTATTCCAAGTGTTCCTTGTCTGCCAGAATTTCAAGCAACTCAATTTCCAAAAGACCGAATCTGGACACTTCGAGAAGACACAGAGTCGATATCAACAGCGTCTTATCCGTCTCTTTCTCAAAACGTTCCAGAATCTGTTTCAACAGGCTACAGATCACAAGAAATTTACAATCAAATATTATCAGCTAAGAAAACTATTCACAACACAGAAGTCGTAAATTTAATTCAGTTGGATATCGGTTACAACAAATGAAGTTTGTATTACTATTGTGACAGTCAATTTATAAAAAAAACTTTACATTATGAATGACATGAATTGTAAGAAAGTTCTGGTGCACTTATGTCACCATGCTCTAAAAGCCACTACACCAAATTAAAAAATCTTTGAACGTGCCTTGGGAGATCGCCTTCCAATGTTTCCATGAACTTTGTAATTGTGTTAAAGTCTCCATAAATTCTCAACTCCTCACAAGCAATTCGGAGCCAAAGGGGATTGTTGGACGATTGCTTAACCATAAGAATGACCAACTGCTCTGCCTCCAATTTCTTGTTGAACAGGCCGAGAAAATTGTTGACAATTTCCTGAAATAAAACAACTTGGAATTGAAACCATGCACCATAAACAAAAATAACTAACATTCTTGCTTGGGTTAATATTGTGACCTATCAACACTGCATTTAAGAATTTAATTGTAATTGTTTTAATCTTAAGAATATAACAATCTTTCCTGAAATAAAACAACTTGGAATTGAAACCATGCACCATAAACAAGTAAAATACGATCGGTGTATGACACTTTCAATCAACAAGTATAATCCATGGAAACCTGAAAATGATTTGAAAATAACTAACATTCTTGCTTGCGTTAATATTGTGACCTATCAACACTGCATTTAAGAATTTAATTGTAATTGTTTTAATCTTAAGAATATAACAATCTTTGACAGTGCCCAAGAAAATCTTTGAACACTCAGAAAAATCTGAAAAAATCAGTCTGGATATTGCATTAGATTGGTCCGCTTTGTGCGAAATGTTTTGGTAAAGGCACAATGTTATCACAATATTAAACAGTTACAACTATACACATTTGCTTGCAAAGAGTTAAATAAATCATCACCCAAAATTTTCATGTCTGGTATTATTGAGATTTACTCTAATAGCTATCCTTTACCAAACTTCAAGCCCCATTGAAAATTTGATAAAAGAGGACCTTACCATTAGAGCTGTACCGATACATCAGCAGCACTCATAGTAGGGGCCAATTATAGAGATATCGGCGGTATAGGATATCGATAAGATAATAGGTGCCGATACTAAAATAATTTTTTTCATTTAATAATAATATTTTCTGTCTTTAAGAGCAAAATGATGACAACAACAACTTCATTGGGTCTGTGAAGGACAGCACTCCGTTCCGTTCTCATAGCAAGGCTACTTCAGACCAACCAGTAGACATTGTGCTAGTATAAACCATGGGAAAGTGTCAACAGCTGTTGTGCAGACCTTAATTACCCTGGCCCGTATTTTAGGCCAAAGTGGCAGGTCATAAAAGTGGCTTGTCTGGGGAGCAAATGGCATCATTTGGCATGTTTGTTAGAAGAAGGCATCCAGTAACATAAATATCTCTTTTCTCTCCTTCGTCATGCAATGTCGAAGGCAGGGGGTGTGCCTAATCTGTATCGCCTGCCTAGGATTAGTCCCCAACTACATGTATACGTCTATTATGGAACAAGTGTTTTGCTACTATCACAACAATAGGCAATACCAGTAGTCTATCTTTTGGAACCGGACATCTTGGGGTACACAATGAAATAATCGGTGAAATAGTTGGTGAAATAATCGGTGAAATAATTGGCTACATATAATCGGTATCGGATCATGAAATAATCAGCAATAATCGGTATCGGCATAATCGGCACAAAGTAATATCTACTTACCATTCTGGTCCTCGCTTGTAGGTCTGGAACAGCAATTTCAGCTTCCGATGGAAGATTGCGCCTGTGGAGTGCTCCATGTGCTTGTGAACCAGATTTCAACGATATGACACATCGCACATTGTGAGACAGCTTCTCAGGTAACCAGAACATCGGTTCCACACCAATATCTGCGTCAATCTATCAGAAAAACAAAACCAACCTCATGATAGACATCACTGTAGCCCGAATTCTGATATAATAGTTGGAAATAAGGCTCTAATCCAATCTAAGCTAAAGGCTTTATAACACCATTGTAAATATGCATAGAACAATGAATGATTGTTCAAAAGAAACTCATAATCCACATAATGCTGAAACCCAAATGGGCAGAGTGATGAATAGCTATCTTCAACACAAATTTGTCCTTACTTGCATAAAAAAGCTTTAAATAAACTAAATTATTGTTTACGACATAACATCACTCAAGAGGCAGAAGAAATCACAAATCGAGCAGAAAATAAACATGAGAAAACCCAGCAGAACAACTAAAAAAGTGGAGCTACAGCATTTTCGGAAAAGCAAATGAAGGACCTGGTTAAGAGCATCAATGAAAATTAAAATTGGCTTCTGAAAATCTCTTGACAGCTCGCACTTTACAACTTCCATGGTTTCCTCCAGAGTTTCAGGAACTTCCTAAAAACAAATACATTTACTCTTTATTACATGCTGTCTCCGTGTAGCCATGTGTTGTGTCGTGAGCGCCTCTGATATCGAGTGGCGCTATATAAGTTTTCCATTACATTCATCGATTTTTATTATCCAATCAAGGCAGAGCATATAACTGATTACAAACAATATTCTACTCTAAAATATTGAAATAAAAAAGATAAACTCAGCAAATTTCTTAAATAGAGCCACATTATTCCAATGATGTAGTTAGAGAACTTTCTGTATACAAAACATTATTTCTTTATATCCCCACAGGTCTTTCATTAAAACCTGAAAACACTGCTTTTTCGCCAATTTAATACTATCCCGAATCTTCCTCTTCCCCTACTTTCCTCAATACTTCAACCCAAAACACTTCCATTCGGTACTACATTACAATAAAGTATAACAATTGTAATGTTGCATTCTCTTATGATACTTAGTCTTGCATTTTTCTGTGCAATAAATTGAAAGTGACTATAATTGTCAATATGTCCAAAATACTTTAAACTTCTGTCAAAACTTGAGCTCTCGTTACACGTAGCTGTCCATCATGACAAAAAGTGTTCTCTTGCTAATCTCACGCCTTTGATCAACAGACAATGTCTGTCACAATAAGAAAAAAGCAATTGCACAATATATGTCAAATGAATATTAGCATAAAGTCTTGGTATCTATGAAGAGACATCAGCATGAAAACATGTATGTACTTGGTCTGGTTGAAGCTCATTTAGAAGTCGTCTAAGAATCTCTAAAAGACTTGTGGAATATGGCACAGCACCAACAAAATGATAGAATACGGTCCAGGCAAGTCCCGAAGATTTTCCTAAGCTGAAATAAGAAAGCAATGCATAAAACTCAATCTTGTCTCATGTGTAGCTGACGTTTCATTCATTCATTCAGAAGACTTGCATATTGTACACCCCAAATGATCATCAATAATTCACCCACCAATTATTTAATGCACCCAATAGAACTTCTGTCCATTTAACTGTCATAAATTTAAGGTCTCTCCACCTTGTCACCCTGTGCTATCAGTGCATTGAACTCTAGCGACCGTCGTGATAAACCTTCCCCACTGCTTTCACTCTGAGGTCGCAGCCCTTAATTCCTCCAGATTCGTTCCGGTTCTTTCTCGTATCTCGTCCATCCATTTCTTCTTTGGGCGCCTTTGTTTTTCGAGCTTAAGATCCTTCCAATAACTCAAAAACTTTCAAGAGGTTTAGAAACACATGATATTGTAAATATTATTGTTAGTCATAGCAGCATCCACTTCAATTAAGTGTTTTTGGAGGTTGTTACAAGGTACTTTATAAATACGTTCAGTAAGTAACTGCCGAGAGATTTTTATAAGGTACATGACTTGCAATCATAATCGCAAACTCAATTTTTTAAATTCATAATCACAACCTCGACATTTCTACAGCACCCACAAAATGAAGTTGTGGGAACCAGAGGAAATTCAGAGGCACTTAACCAAAACAAAATTTATAGGCAGGCAGCAAGATCCAGCGAGTAAGACAACTAAGGTGGATGGTAATTAGAGTCAAAACGGTGAGGAAGGTAGGGGAAGAGGAGAAATCAGGATATGATTTGCGAAAAAGCTGTGCTTTAAGTTTTGAGTGAAAGACTTGTGGGGAGATAGCAAGAGGTGAGGAAAATGGATCAGATATTTCTCCTAGTACTGAAGGGAGTTTGTTCCAGAGAAGCAGGACAGCAATGGCCATGGACAATTCAAAAACGTTAGCAATGAGGTGACGCAGAGCAGTGTCAGGGTGAAAGAGGAACGGGTTGAACGAAGTGGTTGGACCATGAACAACTGACAGAGGTAGGAAACTTAATTCGAAATACACGTCCATTGTAAGAAATTTATTGTAAGAAATCTAGCATCTCATATTTTTCCACTTTAGCAACATGTTCATTGATAACTTGCATCTACAACTACAAGTTTCAGAGTCTTCTATGATGTCTGGTGACTGATCCATCTCTGGCACTGGACCAACTATTAAAATGGAACAGTCTCCCTGACTATGCGAAGAATGAACCATTTCTGGAGATATTTGAATGACAGCTAAAGACATAAATTTCTAGACAGTCATTTGACAATCACTGATTTTCTTAACTCATGTAATGAACCATTTTCTTCATTCTTGGCATTTACTGTCCTATATCAACTGCTTCAAATGTTGTTGTTATTGCTGTTATCACGATCACCACCACCATCATAAATAAAGACAGTATTTGTGAAAGGTTCCTTTAAGCATTTTATATAAACTGTTTAATCTTAAAGTATCAACAGAACAAGGTATAGATGATTTGAATCATACAGAATTAAAGCATCAGATACAAAAGTAAAACTATTCACCATGGAAGGAGATTCTTTTGTATTTTCTGAAGTGTCTCACTGACTGCCCTTGCTATGATTGATGACTTTCCAACACCAGCCTCACCAACAACCACCTTAGGATAATTTGCCGATTCACTGGTAAAGTAATTGCCAATCTGAAGAAATTAAAAGAAGATACAAATAATAGAGAAACCAGTGTCATCACCGACGAAGATAGCAGTAATTAGGTGCCTACGGAACTGATCAGGGGTTAAGGAAAAATAGTCGGCCCAAATAGGAATTGAGGAGCCAAATCAAGATAGAGGAGCTATCTTCCAGAAACTTCCAGACTTAGCCATAGAAGTATGATGATGCTAACTCCGAGGAATAGGAGCTACACCATCAAGAGTATGACTATGTCTAACTTGAAACAATTGTGAAGCTAATACATGGGAACTAACTAGGAACTAGACAAAAGGAGTTGAATACATTTTCTCAAATGATGTTTTAAGCTAGCACAAGCAATGATTCATGGACACAAAATCAAAATGATTACTTTATATAGAGTACACAATATAACTAGTTCGTCTTTCGTCAGTCACATGCATCCAAGCAATCTTCTATCTTCAATTCTCCTGCAACTTTATTTAAAGACTTCCTAGCAAGGCAGAGGTTGGTATAATCTGTCTCAAGGACCAATCAGATACATGGCTTGCAATTAATCAGACAGATAGCCTACAATGAGTTATAAGAACAGCTGACTGACTGTCCTCCAGACCAGCTAGCTAACAGACACAGCCATCCATCACCTTATTAGCTCTGACTAAACCGGAAGAAGAGTTGCTTAATTCGAAATACATGCCCATTATTTATTGTTTATTAAGTAGTGTGTAGAATGGCTCTACAATAGAAGCAAGCGTCGGCAAGACGACCAGATCGCCTCAAGCTGAAGCCATAGGGAGGAATAACTAGGTAAGGAGGCTACTGGGATACAGTAGGTTGAGGTAGAGTGGAGCAGAACCAGCAAGACAATTACGCATGAGGATGCAAACCTTAAATAGAATATGCTGTCAGTGGAAACAGTCTTTGATAAAAGACGAGGAGATGTAATCAAATTTCATGATGCCCCTATTAGAAAATTGTATTTTTCACAAGTCCTGATGCATAAATGGGAGAAGATTATTGTTGCATTACAAATTTTTTTGTTTTAAATCTTTGTTTAACTCGAATAAAAGCTGCTTTGCAGAATGTTACAACTCACCACCAATCGGTAGATCAATAATTATACTAAAGACTCTAGGAATGATATTGCTGATAGAAGCAAGTAGTTGATTTTGATCAGTTACTTTACCTCAGTATGCTTCATGTTGAACAAAATATGATATCCTAAGAATGAGGCTTCAACTGTGATTATACCTCTTTCAGAGTCTCCTCTCTTCCTAAAACCACTTCACTTCGACTTCTCATGAAGGCCTCGTGATGATATATCGCATCTTGATAGTGATTTGAATCAACTGTCACTTCAGGATACTGTTGCGCAATACGTTCCTTGAAGAACTCCAGAACCTGTACAATTAAATACATTAGAATAAAAGGAATTTAATGCTATTATGATAATCAATTAAGAAATGGCTCGGATTTGAATGCTTCAATTTAGAAGCTTTAAACACATGAATAATCATCCAAAGTTTTTAGATACATTGTAATTGGGACTGAAACAGTTTGTTCTACAAGGCTCAACCATTCACCTGAAATGTTGCTATTGTTTACAATGATTGTTTGTAGGTTTATCAATAAAGTTCATATATTCAATACAAATATTTGCCTTCTGAAAAAACAAATAACTCTGTAAAATATTCTTTAAACATAAAAGTCTCAAACACCTGGTGTCCTGCCTAAATTCTTATCGTTTCAACATATTTCTTTGAAAATGTATGAGTAATTATAACATAACACAACATAGCTCTTTATTGTTCCCCAAAACAAACTACAAAGGCACATGATCATATTTCATATTAGTAATTTAATACAACTATGTTGCGATACAAAATGGGACCTAAAGGGACCAGGGTCCTGCTGGGCAGGAATACCTATGTACCAGTACAGTTAGATAGATGTGGGTAACATGCTGTGTTGGGACTGCTTAACATAATGATGAAACATAGCAAGCGAAATTTGTAAGAGCCAAAATCACAAACTTGACCTAAAACAAAGTCAAATTTCTCAAAACATAAACTACTATAGATTCAAAGAAACCAAATTTCTCAACTGTTTTCGAAAAGCTTTCATCCAATGTCAGTTTGGGTCGACCCTTCTCTCCAGTATAGTCATTATAGAGTCGTTCGCCCTTGACATACTTACATTTGTAAGTATGTACTCTATCCTTAACAAATCAAAGCAGAACAACACTGCAATCAATTGAACAGAAGTTAAATAATTCAGTATCATTCAATGTAAATATCTAATTGAATAACAGACACCAGTCAATAATGCTTGATGAAATAGAGGCTCTGAATATTCAAGCTATCTCTTAGCTTTTGATGGAAATTCGTTGGTTGATTCCACGCTTGAGTGTGGGCCAGCCATTGGTGACTGTTCACTTTACTGTACTGTACTATTCTGCCAATTGTTCTAACAGTCATTGAAATGACAATTAACATCATGTTGGCGAGCGTAAAGAGCGCCTCCCAGTAGATTTCTTGATGAGGTGCCAAATAAAGTTTCATTGATTCATTCATTGATAAGCAGATAATGAGAACACATGTTATCCACACAAAAATGCCGATATTAATATAAGACTTTCAAAATGTTCATGATTTCATTTGTAGAAATGGACATTCAACTACGTAAATCGACATAAAACAAAAGTCAACACCTTGTAGCATACAAAATTTATTGCTCCAGAGTAGAACACTACCTTAGGTTTAAAAACTTAAATAAAATCCACTGTGTTCGTAAACTCAAAATTTCTAAGCACCACTCTAAAACTAAGTGCAGGGCACCAGCTTATTCATGAGCACTGAATAATTTGGCTTCTAAAATGATCCGAGAATAGAAGCATTCAATGACACTATAAAAATATTCTTGTCTGCAATAGCAATAAATGCAAGACTGAACAAATCACAATTGAAGCATGCTGAATGTTGTCAATCACACTACTGATAACTGTACCAAGACTCGCTTTTATGTGAAATAGGAACCTACTACTGGAAAGCGACTTGTTATCTTGTCTTTCAGAACTTGTAATTTTTCTTCAGCAGTTGGTTGCAGCTCATCTATAAACTCACTCCTAACGCTTGCATCCGTAATTTCATCCAGAAAGGCATCATCTCGAATGAGGAAAAGAGCTGAAGAAATTATATTTATTCAAATATTAAATATTCCAATAAATATTTATTCATACACTCTATAATTGTGTCAAATCAAAAGGATTACGAGATTGAGATAACTGTAGCGACCTAAAAAAATCAATCACACACACCTGTCATCAGGTTGTATAATTTAGTACAGATGTAAACCAGGAGGTAAATGACACCTTCTGCAATGCACTGTGCCATGCCCAGGAGCTTTGGATTCTTCCTATGCCAGCTCAGACCATAAACCAGAAGGGTGGAGAGCATTAGACTAAGCAAAACTTAACCATTTCAACTTCCCTGAGGAACTTGGAAAAGAGCAATGAATCGATTTACTGACTAGTTTATGATTTCAATACTGTATTATAATAGTACTGCTAAACAACATTGCTATAAGTGCTATTGTTATAGCACTCCTGAAAGACCCAAAAATGTGACACAAAGGCTATGATAAACACTGCAGAAACTGTAATATTAGCAGTGTGCTGAACTGTCAAATGAGAGATCAGGTTACAAGCACACCAGGGTAGGAATTCGCTTCAAGATTTCTGCCCCACTGACAGTACACTGTCGATAAGAAGACGAAACGGAAAGGGAGAAGACTGGCCACCCACACTCAGGGCCGTACCGAGGGGGGGCCAGCGGGGCCGTGGCCCAGGGTGCAAATTTCAGGATGGAATAACTTATTATTCCATGAATGCACTATTTAAAAATGTGGGGCACCATGTTGATGATATGCAGTCACACGGCGCAATAATAGCTCGATACAGCCCTGCCCAGACTCATCATATAAGCAGTTGTATCTGAAGTCGCCAACACTTCATAAAACAATCAATCAATAGTAGTCTAATTGGTGATTCAAAGTCAAATACAGGTACAATATGCCATCATATTGGTTGTTGGTCGTGCAGAAGACCTAATTAGGAAGCAAACGGTCTTGCTAGTTAGAGCCACTCCATTATTCATACCCATAGATGTATCTCAGGCCAGCTTGAGGGAGTCCATACTATAAACACATACCATTCGGGTTTTCTATGCGATATGCAGCATGTACTATCTCCATTTCGGTGACTGACAGACCATAAACGAGACGATAGTTGCTCAACAGTTTTGGTGGTAACTCTTCGTCCAAAGGAATCCATCCAACTCGTTTACTGTGCACAAAACAAAAGAAACTAGCAAATGACCAACAGCTGGACAGTCCAAAAGTCTCATTGCTCTTAGGCAGACAAGGAAACCGGGTTAAATCAGTGGCCTCATTCACAGGAAAACTTCAATTTTAAGTATCTTGTCGGACTGACCTCTTGGAATTGACTGGACCACGGTATGAATTTGATGCGCCATCGATTGATGCACTCAGCGTTAGACACAAGCGCAATAAAACTGCTGATTAATAATAATAATATCAAATCAAGTCATTACTTGAATAGATGGTTCAATAGATAGCTGTGCAACATAAACACATATGGTAATTAGTAACAGTAATGACAAGCAAAAAATTCCAATAAATCACCATATAATAGTTTGAGTTGCTTAGTCTATAAATATCACACAAAAATAACATTAAAATCAATAGGTTGTTACATCATGGACAATCTTGAGAAAGAGATCTATATTGGAACTGTAAGCTAAACTGTACAACTTTAAAGTACCAGTACGTCTTGTGCTAATAAAGATTACTTAGCCCAGGACAGGCTCCTGGCATAGGAGACATAGGCAGCCGCCAAGGGCGCTGAAGTTTTTTCTCAGGAACAACAATTTCATGAATATGCATAAAAGTAATCATTTAAATAGTTATTAAAAAAATCATTGAACGCTACTTCCAGATCCAATAACAACATTAAATCTCCTAGCAAATAAGCCAGCTTACAACTAAAACCATAACTTGTAACAGCATTGCGAGACACAAGTTAAAAAGGAAATTAAAAAGAGTTTGGTAAAAGAAATGCTAGCTATACCACGAGTCACAAGATGAACCTATGATAAATCCACAGCAAAGTTTCAAAACTAAATTATTTTCTTTGCTGTTTTAATGCAACTATCGAGTCTGTTTCAGAGAGATTTAATCAGTTAGATGATCACAACTCTAATTTTAACAGTCTTTAAAAAGAAATGCAAAATAATTTCAGAAAATCACTTAATTTAGACAGAAAATTTCACAAAGAGATTGCAAAGATATCGATGCTCTGCAACTCTGAGATGAACTTATCTGCATTTCTCATTGGGGAAAAAATAAATGGTCCAGATTAACTCCTGCAGTAAGCTTATCTGCAATAATGGAATGTGTGAATATTTTCAAACTTTACTGTTGAATTGAGAATTTTTCTGACACTCTTTAATTGTCGCATCAAAGGCAATCAGCTTTTTGAAATTGAAACTTTTAAAAAGTATCTGCTAGAAACAATGACACAGAATCACATGGTTAGTTTGTTAATCACGTCTATAGAAAAAATTCCAGCAGACATTCGCCTCATTTTGGCTGTTCGTGAATTTGTAGAAGATAACGCAAGGTGATTAAATTCATAATGAACTTTGAGTCATTTGTTTAATATCCTTCTTAATAATAATACAACAACTATCATATCAACATAATTGTATATGTAGCAAAACATAATACAATTGACTGGGTAAAATATAAATTATGTGAAGTAAAAATTGAACACAGACTATCAAATGCAAATCTGTATGCAGTAGTTTAGCATCTGGATACATGATTCAAGGGTCTAGGACATTAACCCCCCGGACATTACCCCCTTTCCATTACATAATTAAAGTATGTATGTGCATGTATATAATTATGTATGCAATGCTGCATGCATGTATATAGGCATGTATGTACGCATATATGTACGTACGTATGTATGTATGTATGTACGTACGTACGTACGTATGTACTATGGAAATATTGTGATGTCCGGGGGTAATGTTCTGATACCGATTTAAATGTAATGTAACTGAACCAGTGCAAGGAAACAGTCAGCAGGGCTCCAAAACGAGCAGCATCAATATACCAATGAAGATGATGGAATCAAGACTTCACAGGGAATGTGGTGAAAGTAGAGGACAGACACAGGTCAAACTAACCAAGTCATATTGACAAAGTATGGAACTTTGTTGTTAGCATAACATCTATCAATCTCTTCTAAGCAGGTCCTCAAGGTCACTTCAGACGTTGTTTCTTTTGGAACACCCTGAAATATTTTGCATGAGAAAAAGTACATAATATGAGCATTGTGGAAGATAAAACAGGAATGAGACAATCCAAGAATCAACCTTAAAGACAAAGATACAAATTATCAGAATAATAAAAAAGAAATATGATTCAAGTGTAATGTAACTGTAATGATAGCATTATCTAATAAAAATTTGTTATGCAGTTCTTGTAGACCCAAATACAAAGGACTAGAGCTTCCACAACACAAAGAACGAGGGCAATAGACACAAACTACAAATTTAGACAATTTGATAAACTGTTCTTCTGTAGGGTCGACATCAAAGCCGATGCTCTTACTGAAGAGCATGTTAAACATCAGACCAATGTACGTCCTGTAGCAACTTTTGGCTAAGCTGTAATCAAAACGACTGAGCTTAACTGAAATAAGGATGTCTTTACTGCACGACCTACATTAAACTTAACACCTGCCATTTTGGACTATTTCACTCAAAAACCTCTGCTATTTCTACCTGTTGATCATGTCCTTGAGGAACACCAACCGAATTATTCATAGATGAAACAAATATATATACAAAATGAGCAACCTTACCTTACCTTAAATTACCCTACCTTACCTTGGCACCCACTTAAACAATTTTTTAACTGAGATAATAATCACATGCAAGCATTTACTGAACACAGATTAAAATTAAAGCTGTACCGATTAATGAGCCGGCCAATTAATCGGGCTGATTATAGAGATATCGGCCATATCGGATATCAGCAAGATAATCGGTGCTGATATTAAAAATTATTTTTTTTCATTTTATAATATTACTTTCAGTCTTTAAGAGCAAAATTACAACAGCAATATCATTGGGTCTGTGAAGGACAGCATTCCGTTCGCTTCCCATAGCATGGGGAACTCTGGCTTCTACTTCAGATCACCCAGTAACCATTGTGCTAGATTACTAATACTGTGGAAAGCTGTTTACAGCTTTTGTGCAGAGTGAGTCATAGTGCCTGCTTAATTACCCTGGGCACAATCGTCATTTTATACCAAATTGGCAAGTCATAAAAGCGGCCTGTCTGGGGAGGAAATGGCATCATTGGCATGTTAGAAGAAGGCGTCTTCTTTCCTCTCCTCCGTCATGCAAGGACGACAGCGGGCAGTATGCCTAATCCGTATTGGCTGCCTAGAATTAGTCCCCCAACTACATGTATACGTCTCCTACGGAGCAAATGTTTTGCTTGTATCACAACAATAGGCTGTAGCAGTAGGTCTATCTTTTAGAACCGGTCATCTTCGGAAACACAATGAAATAATCGGTAAAAAATAATCGGCTAAATAATCGGGTATCGGCCAACAAATAATTGGCAATAATCAGTATCGGCATAATCGGCAAAAAGCAATATCGGTACAGCTCTAATTGCAATCACATATGATAATCATACTAAACTACAATGACTATTATATAGACTATAATCAGAGACAAGCTTCAACTCAAATTCAGTAGCGGCTGCGATGTTTTGTAATGCCAGGACAATGATCAAAGTTCGCAGATAATATAGATTTGAGCATGACCTGTTTGTTATTGTAATAATAACAAGTCTTAAATTTCCTAAATATTTAAAAAGAAACTCACCCATCTCAGATCACAGTCAATCAAATGAAGCTGTCTTTCCTCACACCAAGCACGAAGATCTGCGAAAACCTGTAAGTCATCATTTTATTTAAAATATTAAAAACTCACCTAAAAGAACTATGTTAAACCCCAAGGTTCGGAGACGTGTCTAATGAATACTATTACCTGCTAGCTGCCAATGAGATCTCCCCAAAACATCTCAGTAGCTTGAGGTACATCTTACCAAATGGGCGGCTGTAGTCAGAGCAGAGGACGGACAATTAGGTCAGCTTATCTGAATAGACTCAAACAGGTAGGGGAGACTGTAATGCCCATGGTAATAGACCGCACATAACAATTGAAACTCGACTACATGCAGCTTCACCCATTCATATGCCTTCCTACCTGTGTTGGTGGTAGACCAGATTTCACCTAAAAGAACTATGTTAAATATATAGGTGCTTAAAATAGCGACCTTTAAACAGATGTTAGCCTTCCAATTTTTTTCAGACAGTAACTTGTACAAAAGCGCAAAATCTTACATTCAGATTAAAAAGACGATATGGAAAAGTTAAGAAATGAGACACAGCCAACATGACAGATGCATTTAGTTCACATCTATTTCTTTTATGACAAAAAAAACTGCAATTCAGTCCATGCCACGATTATTGGTCTTTCATTATTATGCTCTAATTTCACGATTTCACTCAGATAGCATTTCGATCACTTTTGTCATTACAAACGGCCCATTCATTAAATTATTATTATTACAGCAGTTTTATATAGTGCTCCTTCAAGACCATCTACTCAGAAGCGCTCCCAACCAAGCATGAGTCAAACAGAACAGCCTTAAGGCAAGAGAAGAATAGGGCAGATTGACCTATTGGCATGAGACACAGTGCCACTGGAAGGCCATTCGAGGTCAGCGGACCAGCCAGTGAGAAAGCATGACGCTGTCGGATGGTAATTCCCCTTGAACAGCAGAGCGCAATAAGCAGCAGATGTAAACAGATCATTCACTTGGACAGTTAAAGATCTAGAAGTTTTCAATAAGTCAACTGACTTCTTTGATGAGGATTTCTCTTTCCTGGTGGAAGTCTTTAAAAGTGGACGACACAAATATTCGGACAGTTTTCCATCCAGGGCGATCATCGACTCCAGGATCGATCCGGTCTTCGTTTATATCCACCTGATTCCATACATGTTCCACATTGATCTGCTTTCGAAGATCATTCTGCCTCTGTTTTTCATCTCTATTCTTCTGTTTCTTCTCATCATCTTCACCAGACATTGCAACAAAGATCAGGTATAGCTACTCTTCACTGCTACAATAAAAATACATTTTCAGTCGTTTAATGACAAATATTGAAACTGTTTGTATTCAGAAGTGATCACCAACTCCATGATTTGGTGTGTATAACATGTGTATAACATGTAGAATATTGAATTCATAACATACGCAATGATTATAATTTGTATAATTTATCTTTGACCAAGTCTAGCTTTGTAATCACCAATGTTGTGACTAAGTCCATTTTCAAAACTCTCATTCAACTACATGCTACAAAAACACATGAATTGAAACTCATGCAAAAATAATTGTATATCTGGTGCATTGACAGAGCACACCAATTTGTCAAATGACGCTTAATAAGGAGTTACCAAGTCCCATGTATTATTGGTCATTGGATTGAATGGTAATTGTCAATTTTTTTCAGAAATATGATTTTACTCCAAACTGCCATGCATTTTTTACAAACAAGATAAGCAAGTAAGTAAGTCAGATGTGTTATCTACTGTCTACCGCAGTGCATAGGCAGTCCAACTAGTCACAGAACACCAACAAAAACTTTTCAGTCCAGTGATTGGTCATCACAGAATACACACATTCATTGGAGTTAGTTAGTCGGGCGGCAAGCACAACAAAAAACTTTCTTTTGGATTTTGAGATGGCACTACAACCAATAAAGATTGGCTATGGAAATGTCAGTCATGTTTAAGCTTCTGGAAGTATAAATCAGTCAGTACTAAAACCAAACTGCGACTAATGAATGCCTTGATGTGGCCAGTAGCAACGTATGGTTGTGAGGCGTGGACTATAAAGAATGAAGAAGAGAAACCCATACAAGCATTTGAGAACAAGTGCATGAAGAAACTGCTCAGAATTCCATGGACAGCAATTTTGACCATCGAACAAGTGTATCAAATGGCGAAAGTTGACAGCAAACTGTTGGGCCACATCAAATCCCGAAAACTGCGGTACTTCGGGCACATCGTGAGACAGCCTAAAGACAGTATTAAGAACAGTGTGATGTTGGGTATAGTGGAAGGAAGCCGAAGTCATGGAAGACCCAGAATCTGCTGGTTTGACAATGTCATGGCGTGGACTGGTTTAAAAGGCACAAGCTTAATGAACATCGTAAGAGACAGAAAGCATTGGACATCCTTTTCCCATCCATGTAGTCAACCTTCGCGAAGCAACAATGACGATGTGACAAGACATGACATGACACTACAATGTGGTCTAAATGATTTTACTTGGTTAGGCTAGGGAAAATTAGCTCAACCATAGACCCACTTTATGGGGCATTGAAAGATTTTGGCAATTTACTCCCTAATACATCACATCAAGTAACCCATCTAGGGTTATGGAAGTCTGAAAGTCAGTCAGTCTTCAACCACACCACTCAAAAGTCAAGTGCATGGAACCAATTTATTCACAAGAGCTACGTCAAGCCGTAGACATCATTCTGAAGAGGCCCGAGTCTGGATTCCAGATGGCCAGAGGAGGCAGAGTTGCCACTAAATTGTGTCATTTGGGTCGAGGTTTGAAAGGTGGATGACCAGTGAATTGGGCAATTGTTCTTGAAAAGATGAGACATTAGTTTATTAGTGTAGAATGGAAAGCCCAAGAACTCATGGACAGAAGAGCCTGAGGTGCCTGAGATGATGGAGGGTAATTGGCAATTAAGGTAGACGAACAGAAAAAGTGTCAAATTCTGGAGGCAGATCATTTCAGAGACAAGGTGCTGGATATGGCTCGGTTGGGGGAACTTAAGAGGAGTAGTGTCTGGGGTTGAGGAAGACTAACACAGAAGGAGGATTGGCTAGAGCAGATTGGCCAGACAGTGGAGCATTCACGATGACATATGTGAGGTGCTATATCAAAAGCATGTCAAAGTCGCCTTTTGGCGAAATTGGGATTATATCATTTTATATTTTAATATTAAATCACTTTTCGTGCAAAAATTATTACGATATACTAATTTCAAGTCTTGTATCGCGAGCATACCGAAACCGAGAAAATCGCATTAAAATGGTCAGCTTTCATTTACTTTCGTCAAAATCTTCTACAATAATGTGATTATAGCACAGGACTTCATCAAGAAATCATTTTTTGAGATAAAGTAATAAATATGTGACTCGAATTTGAATCAAACTTAAAAGACACATTATCGAACCTGCATGTCATTTTTGGCAGTTTTCTCTAAATTGTGTTCCCCATCATAAGCCTACTTTAGATAGAACAAATCACATTTGGGCTGAGAGTACTGTAAGGAGATTAGGTTCGCAATGGGATTTTGAAGTGGATTTAATCTGGAGGTTTTTAGCCAATAGAGTGATTTGAGAATCGGAGTGATGTGCTAATGCTTAAGAGTTCTGATGACAGCTCTGACTAGTGAGTTTTTAAAAAGTTGCAGATGCTTGAGTTTCGGTTTAAAAGACTGATAGAAAGGCAACTGCAGTAATTGAGCTATGAGTTGACAAAGCAGGGGCAATGGTGGAGGCAGCTCTGAAGTCAAGAATTGGCCGAAGTGGCGGAGATCACGAACGTGCATAAAGCAGTAGCATAAAAGGGTTAACTTGAGAAAGACACATGAGGATCAAATGGAGCATAAAAATTGTGGAAGGGGTGAAGGGAAGGATGTAGAGTTAGTGGATATGTGCATTGAAGGTTCAGAGATTTTCTTAATCTGTTTTTGTTTGGAAGGGTTGAGGCAGAGTAGGATGGACAGCATCGAGAGATTAGGCTAACCATATTTAGCAACTGGGCAATGAAGGTCAAAAAAAATCTTTGGGAGAAGAATATAATGCTTAATGAATTTAAAAAGTGTATTTTTAAGTATATATTTAAAAAAATTTGGAACAGAAATTCCACTAGCTTCCATCGTGACACCATTTTGTCATCAATCGAGCCTCCATTCATGCATATTTCTTTTCATCGATCCAGCTTCCATTTAGGTATATTTCTTTTCATTGATCCAGCTTCCATTTCAGTATATTTATTTTCAACAATCGAGTTTCTGCGTACACGACTTTGTTTACATCCGTCTTATCGACATTCTCGCATCAAACCGGCTTCTACTTAAACAAGATATTTTCATCAATCCAGCTTCCACTTAAGCATAATTTCTTTCATCAATCCAGTTTCTACTTGCACGTTCTTCTTTTTCATCGATCCCATCTCCATTTAAGCTACAGTTCGATCGAAACCCACTTACACAGGATAATTAAATACGCTATTTCTTCTGATGAAATTTTTTTGAAAAAAATAAGCTAAGCTACAGTTTTACCGGCGGTTTTATGTGCCGCCGAGAACTTTATTGCATATGATATAGTTACATAGAATAGAACCAGACAGCAAGCAGGTCTAAACTCGTCCACATAAAAAGGTTGCATCCCTGCAGCTGAAAAATTTGACAAAAAAACAACAAACTAAAGCAACACCGCAACATAAAAAGTGCAACGATACGACGCAAAGTAAACGCCTTTGAAAGCCAATGCAATTGCCATTGAACGACAATGCTTTTAGCCACTTAACGAAACCAAGACACATAATAATACGAAACCAAAACTAGACGCCATGACCGATACAACATTCACATCAACCCAAGAGAATTTGTACTGCATTTTACATATTTAAGTAAAATTCATTTCAACCAAATAATTCTCAGTGACAAAGCTTTGTAAAAATCACCAGAAACAAGTAGATTAGTGAAGTACTCTTCAAACGATTTGAGGTAAACAGCTC